>QDHC01007363.1:56933-71375 GCA_013186455.1 Papilio dardanus tibullus | reverse complement strand
TTAAATATCCTATATTACCTATTACAGAACAATAAAATCTAATTTCAGAGAGTATTTTATCCTGATTGTATCATGGTAATCCTGTAAAACGATTCAACGGAGGGTAAACTGAAGCTTCAGTTTAATGCTCTCTAATAAAGCGAATGAAAATAACAATCCAGACTAACATTATCCTAAATGGATTAAGGATTTTACAACAATATCAAATAAATAGATAATATTAAGATACAAGATTTTTATAAATATAATGCAATGAATTTTCATACTGTGGAACTGTTATCTATACTATAATATTATAAAGAGAGAAACTTTATATTTTTGTATATATTGAAATAATTCAATTACTACTGGGCTGATATCAAAAATTCTTTCACCATTAAGCCGGCTATAGACGTTCAGTTTTTTAACTGTGCAGATAGAACCGAGCGTCTGTAACCGGATTTTGAAAGCTACATTATACCCGAGTAACATAGGTTATATTTTTTTAATTCCACGCAGTTTTTCTTTGTATAAGATTACTAGCGACCCCCCCCCCTCGCCTATGCACGGGTGTAATGCTGATACTAAATACACTACAGAAAAACTGTGAACGTTGTATATAACATAATAATTATTGCACCCGTGCGAAGCCGGGGCGGGTCACTAGTTATACATATAACTTTCCTTATAAATCACTCTATCTATTAAAGAAAACCGCATCAAAATCCGTTGCGTAGTTTTAAAGATTCAAGCATATATAGGGACAAACATAAAAAGCGTTATTGTTTTATATAATAGTGTAGATAAGCAATATTTAACATAATGTAAATAACTACACGTTTTCTAGGTTAAGATTTCTGTAACAAAATTATTCAAATAGCGTCCGACGTTATCGCTACTTTGAATTATGAGACGGCGCGGTTTCAAGGGAATTTCATCCTATCTGTATCTCTTAAATTTATGACTAATTCAATATGTCTTCCTAATAAAATTTCGTGATATATCTTCCCATATATTTAAAACCAACTAGCTCTGTATTGAAATACTAGCTATTGTACGCGACTTCGTCCGCGTGGAATTAAATAATATATCATATGTTACTCGGGGATAATGTAGCTTTCTAATGGTGAAATAATTTTTGTAATCGGGCCAGTAGGTTTTGAGTTATTTCAATACAAACAAAAATACAAAGTTTCTCTCTTTATAATATTAGTATAACTTCAACAAAATACAAAAATAACTCTGCTTTAATTTTTGAAACTTGTATAGACAAGCTTGCCTCCTCCTTCATCCTGGAGGCATCCATCCAATCTCCATAGGGAGCCCTTTCCAACACTCTCTGTCCTATGCCAACATCTTGACCTGGTAGCCCCCCAGGTACAAAGTACTTTTCGATTGGCGATATCGCTGATGGAATCAACAAAAATATATGAAACAGGCATTGAAATCGATAAGTCATGTGCTTGTCACGTGTGAGATATCGAACGTCATTGTTAGTTTCATACATTTTTTACGTTCGCTATAGAATCGTTTCGTAGCGAATGTACTATGGGTAAACCCCCAAATACGACACGACGTCCACTTTCTTTTTTATTTGGTTTATATAAGTCCTCGGTCCTCTCTTTCTCTTTCAAAAATATTACCTACGAAAATAGTGAAATAAACACTACAATAAAAAAGGTATAAGTTTTAAATCCAGTTTGGGGAACGAAGCAATCGTATCAATTTATCTGAAATAATGGCTTTGGGGAATCAATTCCCACGCAGCTTTCTCTCGTCGTTACAATCACTATCGATACCATATTGACGTAATACGGTGACTTTCATCAACAATTACTCTGCAATATTTATATTAACTGTGGATTTACACTATTGAAATACTTAAAAACATGTTGTAATGTCTCTATACCGATTAATAAAACATCATCATCATCATCACCATCTCACTAAACGTCCCCACCGAGGGCTTCGGAGCCTACCGAGTGACTAGGCTATAGTCAACAACGCTTGCCATATGCGAGTCGGTTGACTTCACACATATCTTTGAATTTCTTCGCCGACATGTAGCGCCGGGTAAATATGTACATATGAAAATCGAAAATAAAAAACACATTGGTACATGGCGGGATTCGAACTAGGAACCTGCAGTTTACAAGTCAAGAGCTTATCCCCTGAACCACCGACGATCTTAACTAATAAAATTGAGACATAGAATCTGCCAGGCTTTAGAATTCTTGAAGTTAAGATTCGTTTGTTCTGAGCTAGGTATTAATAATTATAATTATACTGTTTTGCGATTTAGATAAAATAGATTTTAATCAAGAAATTAGTACGTGAATAAAAAAATCTATAGTCGTCTTTCTACGCACGCAATATCTAACACGATTTTACAAATTCGTCTTCGAAATTAATTATTTCCAATATCAATTAAATTAATAAATATAAATCTTAATATATATAAATCTCGTGTCACAATGTTTGTCCTCAATGGACTCCTAAACCACTTAACCGATTACAATAAAATTCGCACACCATGTGC
This sequence comes from Papilio dardanus tibullus, assembly GCA_013186455.1. Taxonomy (NCBI): domain Eukaryota; kingdom Metazoa; phylum Arthropoda; class Insecta; order Lepidoptera; family Papilionidae; genus Papilio; species Papilio dardanus. Next base: position 68,857 of record QDHC01007363.1, on the reverse strand, counting down.
AGTTCCATCCAACTTGAGAGATGGAATAGTTTTAATCTCAAATTATAGTCGCAATTTTAATTTATTGCTATTTATTTGTCTTTTATATTACACCGATTTGCACCGGTGCGAAGCCGGGGCGGGTCCCTAGTGACATTTAATTAAAGGTGCTTTATTATACAGGAAATGTATGGTTTATGATATTATATAACTTATGAGAAGGTATTAAGTACTTAAGCCGAGTCGACGGACGACCCAATAACTATGACTTCTTAAGACTACCTGTCCAATATGCCTGACATTTATAGGAAAAACCCGGTAAATTATGAACGATATTATTATAAACAGAATAATAAAACTTACGAATAAATTCTAAATTTATTCTCTTGAAATATTTGCGAGTTAATCATAATATGCTAGCTGTCGCCTGGGATTTCTCTCTATGGAATTTAGCATCAATTCATAAGTTTTAAAATTAAAAAAAAATCTTTAATCTATTTCCTACAGCGTGCAAGTCAACTGTATAAAATAAAAAAAACTCTTCACAATACACTTTTCATTAAGGAAAAATACATTTTCCAAGACAATGTCCAGAAAAACAATATTTTATTTGAAGCGGAGCTTTTGTGTCGCGTTCAATGGCGCCGAGGCAAAATAATCAACGTGGACCGTGAAAGTGCTATGAATAGATGTTAAATATGATATACTCGTACATTTAAACAAACGGAAAAAGTATTAAAAATTGATTTCAGTTGTTTGAATGTATTCAAAATTTTATATATTTCTATATCTATACTATAATATTATAAAGAGAGAAACTTTGTATTTTTGTTTTTTTTTTTGTATGTATTGAAATAACTCAAGAACCACTGGGCCGATTTCAAAAGTTCTTTCACTAATAGATAGCTACATTATCCCCGAGTAACATAGGCTATATTTTTTAATTCCACGCGGACGAACTCGCGCAGAACAGCTAGTTATATTATAAAGTATTACAAACGAGCAAGATGTCTCTGCCTATATACATCTGCAATTGCAGATGCGTTGCCCTTAATCTACGAAGAAAGAGACGCAAAGCAAGAGGATAATTCCTGTTCATTGTCCCCTATCCTGGCAAGTCCACTTCCCATTTTTATCATTTCCTTATGAGAAAAGGATAAGAAGGAAAGTGGACTAAAACTAGGCCTCCGGCACCACACTCGTCAGACAAAACATAGAATTTATTCCATTTGACAATTGTCTTCTGTGTGGTCGTGGAATTTCACTTGCCGAGCCGGCCAATTCATGCGAAGATGTTAAAGCGGGCTCTACCACTGTTAAAATTGTCATAGTGCACCCGCGACGGAGGTAAAACGATTGAGGGAATATTTAATACGATAATTTTGAGTGACATCTCACCGGCCCTGTGGCGCAATGGATAACGCGTCTGACTACGGATCAGAAGATTCCAGGTTCGAATCCTGGCAGGGTCGCTCTTCGACTTTTTGACCTAATTTCACTTCACGCAACTATAAAATATTTTTAATTTAATATTTGGTTTCAATTACCTTTTTACCATAAAAAGGGCTAACTCTAGAAATTACGAATGTTATTTTTCTTTAATTAAAAAATATGAAAATAATGACAAGGCAAACACATACATTTTTCTTGAAAGAAAATGAGATTTGGTTTTTGTTTTTATTACCAAGAAACTTTTTGAAGTACTTTAAATTTAATACTCCTTATCTGTATTCAGGCTTTTATAGACAAAATCTATATTTATAAGATTCTAAAATATTCGCTTCTTGATTATTAGGTACTAGTTTGCGACTTCGTCCGTGTGGAGTTAAAAATATTACTCGGGGATAATGTAGCTTTCTAATGGTGTAAGAATTTTTAAAATCGGCCCAGTAGTTCTTGAGTTATTTCAATAAATACAAAAATACATTTTTTCTCTTTATAATATTAGTATAGATTATTCGTCTTTGCATAAGTGAAGGTAAGTATATATCCATACATCCATTTGCATTTATTTGTATATCATACTCTACTTTTTAGTCTAAAATAGCCTAGAACTTTTAAAGTAGTTCGTAGAAGTGCATTTTCGTATTCTACATGACGTAGTATTCTCAAGTCAGAACTGAGAGAGACGTGACATGACTAAGGCTGTGTAAAAATGTATCACGACTTACCTTGACTTCAAGATAAAGTTATATTATGAAAACATCGTATCTGTAATATACTTATAACCTCAAAAAAAAATACTTACTATAAAGAATATTAATTTTACTAAATTTATGTAAACTGTTATGAAATTATCTATACTAATAAAAAAAGAAACAGACGAATTGAGAACCTCTTCCTTTTGGAAGTCGGTTAATAAATAGTAAAACTTTGTATTTTTGTATGTATTGAAATAACTCAAGAACTACTGGGCCGATTTCAAAAATTCTTTCACCATTAGAAAGCTAAGTTATCACCGATTAACATAGGCTGTATTTTAGAATTCCACACGAAGGAAGTCGCGAACAACAGCTAGTCTAAAATAAAAGCTAGAAGTATAACAAATATACCTCGCTTTATAAACAATAACCTTTATAATATTAGGCACTTATAAAATCAAAATGTAATACTTTATCTCTATTGAAGAGCCTTCAAAATGTTGTCTCGAAAAGTTATTGGTAGAACTCAAGTGATCTTAGGAGATTAATATCGTCTGAGAAGTGGAATCCATAGTTATCGACTTTCGATTTAATCAGCTTATCAAAGAACTCTATATGACAAGTTATTTATTTAAAAAATAATATTTTAAGTTCACCTAAATATGTGAAATATTTCGTAAAAAGTAAAACTAAAAGTTCAGAAAATGTTAACCTTATTGGCTCAAGGTCACTGCGTCCTGCGGTCTCAGGCATTATATAGTTCCTTAAAGAGTCTCTTAGTGCAGAATTCTCAGTATCTATGTCAGGGAGTCCGTTTTTATAGAGGAAATTTCCTGCCACGCACAGCCGCGCTGTGGAATGGTCTGTCCTCTTTCCGAACCAATACGACTTAGGGTCCTTCAAGAAGCGAGCCTACCTCGTTTTAAAAGGCCGGCAACGCATTTGCAGTTCCTCTGGTGATGCGAATGTCCATGGGCGTCGTTGACCACCTCGGTGCTAACGCCGCTCGTTTCCCCCTCTTATAAAAAAAATGCCTTAAGGCACGGATGTACTCAGGCTCATTGGTGTACACCTATGCTAATATAAGTACCATAAAAAACGTGACCATTCTTTTTACTCAAAATTTGACAACTAGAATTTTCAGCCTCGGATCTAGAGTTGGGGAGGGTTGCAAGCCGTGGTCCAAATTTACTTGTTATCGACGAATCGTGTAATTTGCGTCCCAGAGATTATTCAAGGACACTGGGACACATGAAAACGGGACGTTTGGTTCCGTTACTCATACCGTCTAAATGACCCTCTCTATGGACTTTTTGTACCCCAAAGGCACCACCGTCAAGTATTACTTCATGGGGATTTTTATCTTAATGCAGTAAGAACACCTATTGAAGCTATTCATGTAAAAATTATTGAAAATCCAATACTTGGCAAGTTACAACAACGCCGTACATTTCTCATTTTTATTGCTTCGAAATTGTTCCATGAATAAATGAATAAGATATTACCGCTCAAAGAAAATTTATCTAACTTATAGTTTCAAAGGAAGAACTTTGAAGAAAATAAATATAACACAAATTGAAATAACTTCTTACAAAAACATTTACATTCATTTTAATATAGAAGTTAAAGAATTATTCTAGAACTCTTCTTAAATCCTTTCCAATTTAAGACAAACTTGAACAAAATCATAATTATAGTTTAGTTCAATTTGTTGGTTGCCCGAAGTATCTTTCGATTGGCGATATCGCTGATGGAATCGACAAAAATTAAACTGACAATGACATTCGATAAATCATGTGCTTGTCACGTGTGAGTTCTCGTCGTCAGTTCCAATACATTTTTGATGTTCTCTATCTACTCGCTTTGTAGCTGATGTACTGTAACTCCCCTGTATTCAATGGCCATAAGAACTTCTGTTCCTGTTTTTTTAAATCTGTAAGACATTTTCAGAGAATAATGATTATTTTTTATAGGTAAAGGATGCAAGCGAGCAGGCAGGAATACCGGGGTGATCATCTATGCCCTACATTAGCAATACCAGAGGAACCACAGATGCGTTGCTGGTCTTTGAGTAGGTGATACGCTCGTTTCTAGAAGGACTCCGGATTATAATTGCATAACATTCTTCAATTGGTTTATCGCATTTGTACGTTTTAATAATATTCCCTTTTGCCTCGTAAAAGTCATTTACTTGCCCTCTACCGATTGATTAGATTAATGGTTCCTGTGATTGGATTGGAAGCTCCGGATTGACCTTCGTTGTTCGCCACAATGTTTACCGTTCGCACTCAACCGATTTCGTTTATTTATATTAGTAGACAGCGGTCAATACTATTGGGAAATCTATGTAGATAATGATTTATTTTACTAATGTTTGCAATACCAATAGAGTTGATAATTCGTGTTTAAAATTATTAACAGCCCAGCTGGGAAAATCTGTTGTTTAAAATTTTATTCTCTACCAGCCGAGTACTGAAACGAATCATAAAGTAAGTTCCGCTTACTATATAACAGACGTAAAAATCTCTATTGGATTTGGAGTTAAAGCGTTGTCTTATAGCGCTAATCCTGTGCTTTCAGAATAACAAATACACTGCGAAATAAGTGTATAATATTGCGCAATATATAGCCGGCTCCAGACAGTATTAACTGTACACAGTTCGACAGCGCTGTTAAAACTGACGTGTGTAGGTAAAACTGAGAACTGTGCAGTTCTAATTAACGTATGTACGTCAGTGTTAACTGCACAGTTAAAACTGTACAGTTTAAAAACTAAACCTCTGTAGCCGGCTTTACGCTGTTACATATTCTAATGAGGTTTCAGTGTGCTAGGACACTTTCGCTTCAATCTTTTACTTACAGTTTTTTTATTACAAAGTGACAAACGAGCAAGCGGTCACTTGTATTCGCTGAAAAAGCGCAGCGGCTGCTTTATACACATCTGCAATTGCATATGCTTTGCCTACCCTTAATCTACGAAGGAGACGCACAGCAAGAGGATAACACCTCTTTCTATGCGTCCCCTAAATGCCAATCCACTTCCTCTTCCCATTATTTCCAACGTTTCAAAATCTAAACAAAAACAATGAAGACACGTGTTAAACTCATCCATTGAAGCTGTATGAAAAGGCACGAGTTACTGTAGCACGTTAAAATTCAGTGCACGTAGAGGTAAAGGACAACGGATGTGATTTTAAATAGCCGTGCGACGGAACATCTCAAACAGACATAAATCCGAGGCGAGTCTGAAACCGACCGCTATAAATCTTAAACTATACGTAGAATATTCATGAGATATTTTATATCCTGTTATATGACATTACACTGATAAGAACCCGCTATCAGTGGTAGAGTCCGCTTTAAGATCTTTGAACGAATTGTCCGGCTCTCTCGGTGAAATACCACGACCACACAGAAGACAGCAGTCAAATGGAAGCTACTCCGAGTGTGGTGCCAGAAGTCTAATTTTAATGCACTTTTCCTTCCTATCCTTTTCCTATAAGGAAATGATGGGAGGAGGAAGTGGATTTTCCGGGGGAGGAGACGCATAGGGAGAGGAATTATCCTCTTGCTGTGCGTGTCCTCCTCCGTAGATTAAGGGTAGGCAACGCATCTGCAATTGCAGATGTCAATGGATAGCGGTCGCTTCGCTATTTCAACGAGTCCAATTGGCCGCTTGCTCGTTTGACACTTAATAATATAAAAAAGGACATAACAGAGGGGCTATTATGAAATTCGATGGCGTTAGGAATAAGTCCTTAAATGACATTCTCAGGATAAGATTTGTTTGTGTACTTTAAACCAGCTGAACGTGTACATATTTTGTGCTAAACTAGACCCTCGATGTAATACGACATTTCATTCAAAGTAAATTAACTGAATTTTATTTTATATCCTTTGACAAACCGACTAACATAATTACTCTATTACTCAGACGAGTTTAATTGTTACTAGTTTAATAACGAATAGTTACTTAAACAGTCTTTAATATTTTTAATTAATCTAAGTCTGTAAAAATCTCATCTAAGTCGATAATAAAGATCTGCCCTTGGCCATTTAATTCTGACTGCTTAGTAATTTAAACAGTAGATTTTTTGTTCTTATTATATGATCAACAAAGTCGTAGAGTTGTCAAGTCTGTTTTAAAAAGCATTCCAAGTATTTCATTTCTGTTTTTGTTATCCAGTCCATGAATTGTGGAATTGTCGGTGATAGTTTGCATGTAGTGCGAGATTTATTGAGGCCGCATGAGTATTTTGAAGGATTTATATTGGTAACGTCTGGTAACAACATGCTTCACCAATTACTACTACTGTATACTGACCAATTTTTTGGGTGACAAATATTTTAGTAATATAGAAGGGAATCGTCTTCTAAAATCATCTGAAACTACTGGGTCTAGAGACTTGTAATTACGCATAATGGTTTCTGTTACTACGTAAGGAATGATTTTACGAAATTCGACATTTAAGAATCCGAAATGGGGTTCCAGAGTTTGTACGAAGCAACGTGATTCCTTCTTCAGAATTGCATGAAAATTGAAATGAGTGCTTTTTGTAAACTTATTTCGAGATACGAATAAATAACTGTCATTTAAGAATTTTACAATTTTCTTTTTTTTTTAATTTTTGTTTTGAATTTCTAAATTCCACGCGGACGTAGTCATTGGCGACCGCTTGTTAACGTATAAACATAAAACTAGGTGTCGCCCGAGACTCCGCCCTCTGAGAATTATAAGACACAGTAAAAAACCTACGTGTTTTTCAGACTATGTTATACATCTAAGCAAAATTTTATTGAGATTCGCTTAGCCGTTCTGAAGATACCTTCAAACAAAAACATTCCAAACAGTAGGTAAGTGCAGAGTAAACTCAAAATTAAATCCAGCTGAAAGTCAATACGCGAATCCTTTGAAAACGTACTCAAAGTCAATTAAAGGTATACAATTATTTGCTTGTCCTGCGCCGTTTGTGATCTGTCCGTTCGTAATTAGCTTTTCTGAAACAGATACGCACTTTGTGTTGAGCACTCACTGGTTTGTTTACCAAATTAATTTAAATCACGTAAACAAACTTCATACGTACATTTGTTATTAACTTTAGTTTTAGTTAAAGATATAGAAAATCAGAATGAAACTGAAATATCAAAAATGTTATTTTATGGTTTTTTTCCATAAATTATTAAAACTGTATAAAACAAAGTCGCTTTATCTGTGCCCATATCCCTATGTATGCTTAAATCTTTAAAACTACGCAACGGATTTTGATGCAGTTTTTTTAATTGATAGAGTGATTGAAGAAAAACCTTCCTGTTCAATAACTCTATATGCATAACTAGCGCCTCTTCCCGGCTTCGCACGGGTGCAATTTTTAATATGGCTGTAATGTACAACGTTCGCAGTTTTTCTGCAATGAATTTTGTAGCAGTATTGCACCCATGCGGACTCGGGCGGAACGCTAGTTATTATATATTTCTTCTATTTCAATATAATTTTCCACAGCATTTTCTATTGTTTTCTAAAAGAGAAAGGCGATAAAAACTATTAAAGTCTTGCCTCGACTCCGTTTAACAATAGAAATGCGGTCTACGAAAAAATAAGCAAAACAGAAAAATTAAACTCTTTTAACTTTATTTGCAGTCATTACTGGAAACTGTTTTAATAAAGTCCAATATTTTACTTCTTAGACTTGAAAATAGAACGAATAAAAGAGTAGTCAAAAATATTCACTAGGAAAGCTAGTAACCGAGGTTTTAGTAAACACGAGAGAGTCAGTCTCTACCTACCCTTCTCGGTAACGTGCATAATAATCTCATTTAAACCACAATGCCTAGATAACTTTATTATTTTTAAAATTAAAAGAAACACAAGAAGTTAAAAGTGTATTAAAAAATAATAAAATACCAACTATTTCATTGGTGGATTTTAGGTCGTCAAAGTTTTCAACTTAAATAGCTTAAAGTTGATACTTGGAGTTTATCAAGAAAATGTTTGGGAACAATAGTTACTTTCTTTATATACTTTCCTTTATTTCTTTACTTTAATTAATTAAAATTTACCCTATTTGAACTAGAACGAAATAAAATAACACTTATGTTATCTATACTAATATTATAAACAGGGAAACTTTGTATTTTTGTATATATTGAAGTAACTGAAAAACTACTTGGCCGATTTCGAAAATTCTTTGACCGTTAGAAAGGTACACTATCCCCGAGTAACGTAAGCTATATTTTTTAATTCCGCGCGGACAGCAGCTAGTTTAAGGTAATATTATAAAGATAGATGTCTTTGTTTGCATTGAATAGACTGAAAATACCAAACCGATTGGAAATATTATTTCATTGTTAGGACGCTATACTATCCCGGGTTAACATAAGCTATTTTATATACTCCTCGTGGGCGAAGTCGCTGGCAATAACCAGTACTTAATAAAACGTAACTTGAAAGCTGTAACTTCCAAGATATTTCGCTCTGAGCAAATTATAATTTCACTTAATCCGTCTTTCCTCGTTTCTATCATCCACAATTCACTTAAGACACCTTTCTCAATTACATTACTCCAGAGAGAACAAAGAATTCTAACTAGCTGTCGTCTGCGACTCCGTCCGCGCAGCATTAAATAAACTTAATAAGTAGCCTATTCATTCTTAATGTGCCTGCAGCACAATCTACCCTGAGACTACGCAGGCACAAAGGGTGGCTTAATATTGTAATGTAAGAATGATGTGGAACTTACCAACTTGATGCCCCATTCACCGCCTGCAAGGACCTGGTAATTCTGTAGAAAGTCACAATCCAAAAGACGCCAGCGATGATGCGTAGATGCACAGCTTCCCGTAAGCGCGAGCCTTAATACTCCAGAGACCCTGTACGCTGACCGTGGGCAGTGATGATATTAAAAGTTTGACTGGTAACCGACGAACTCACTCCCCGTACAAGCCCCGCGAGCCCCGCGCATCCGTATCGGTGGGGTATTTCGATCTACCCACTTATGCAGAGAATAAAAATCGTCGGCCCATCTACCCATATTATCTTTTTTTCCATTTATTTTTTAAGGGACTTCGCCTTAAACATAATTCTATACCTCAATAACTATAAATTACCTCTTGGACTAATGTCGGCCGGCTTAAACACCATCCTGGAGTCGTCCGAAGACGAGTAGGCCAGAATAGTATTTATCCGTTATCTACATTAACTGTTCCCGGGACATTAAAATAGTCATTTAGTATGACGATTCAAAATGTACATGGGGATTAACCAAAGTACATTCGATACGAAGCGAATCTATAGCGAACGTCAAAAATGTACGAAACTGACTTTGACGTTCGATATCTCACACGTGACAATCACATGACTTATCGAATGTTAATGTCAGTTTGATACAATTCTGTCGATTCCATCAACGATATCGTCGATCGAAAAGTTTTTTTTATTATAAATTGGCAAACGAGCAAGCGGCCACCTGAACTCGCTGAAATAGCGGAGCGATCGCTGCCTATAGACATCTGCAATTGTAGATGCGTTGCCTACCCTTAGTCTTCGGAGGAGGAGACGCATAACAAGGAGATAATTCCTCTCCCTATGAGTCACCTTCCCCGGAATATCCACTTCCCCTACCCATAATTTCCTTATAGGAAATAGATAGGAAGAGAAAGTAGATTAAAATTAGGCCTCCAGCACAACACTCTTCAGACGAAACAAGGAATTGCTTCCATTTGACGCCTGTCTTCTGTGTGGTAGTACTTTGAGTAGGCCCGCTGTACCGAACACTTCCAGACTATGTTTAACATCTGTACAAACAAAACAAATAAAAACACTTACCAGAACGAAGCAAAAACAAATTACCAATGGTATTGGAAACAAAGCGAACGTTAGTTACATCTGTTTGTACTACAAAATGAATTACGACTCTATGTTTCATACATTTTAAAATGTCTACAATGTTTCGTGTTACGTGAAAGATTTTCTGCTTAATTGGATTTAGAAGTATCATAATCGGATAATGGTTTTATGAAGGAGATACTTGTAGTTGAGTAGGAGATATAATTGGCGTGCTTCTTTGTGCTAGGAACATGTAGACTAGGGTTTATACTGTAAGGGGCTTACACGGCACAATGTCTGCGACGCGTAGCTCTATTGTGTTAGTCGTCCACACGAACGATTTATCAACGCGCGCTTAAAAAGCGTCGACAGAAACAAATGCATTTGCATGTATGTGTAGGGCTACCCAAAGTATGTTTCGATTGTCGATATCGCTTATGGAATCGACAAAAATGTATGAAAGTGACAATGACGTTTGAAATTTCACACGTGACAATCACGTGTCTTATCGAATGTCATTGTCAATTTCATACATTTTTGTCGATTCTATCGGCGATATCACCAATGGGGAGATACTTTGGGTAGCCCCCTGTTTACACGACGGCGCTTTTAATTTTTTATCACGCAGCGTTCGATTTAGAGCGCTAGACGAACGAAACAAGAGTCATTTTACAGCGAAAGTCTGAGCGTTAAAAAGCCCCAACGCAGATGAGAAAAAGTGTTCCCGTGAATGCAGGCTTATTGTATTTTATACATATTTTAATCGACATTGAATAAGTGAGAAAAGGGTTTAATCCAAAGTACATGCGCTACAAAGCGATTCGATAGCGAACATCAAAAATGTATGGAACTGACAATTAAATTTGATATCACACAAATGACTTATCGAATGCCAGTTCCATACTTTTTTGTCGTTTCCATTAGTGATATCGCCAATAGATACTTTGGGTTACCACCCAGTCTTATGTAAAACTTAAACTTAAATATGCTACTTAGCAAGGATCGAGCGTTTTCAACCCCTTTGATAAAGTAAACTAAATAGCAACACAAGAAAGTTTTATGAAAAAACTTTTTCGTTGGTTTACATTTTTTTTTCCAAGTGGTCGTTTGAAGATCGCTGCGGAGGGTTTTTTAACTTAACGAAGGAAGAGTTCAAGCATACTTCCGACTTGTACTTTATAATGCGTTTCTTCGTGAAATAAATTTAAGTTTTTACTTGTGAATTTCTTCGTAACGTTTAAAATTGAATAAAGCCAAGTCTAATAGCAAAATAAGATGAGAAATCTATTAAAGAGACATACAAAGTTATGTGATACAGGGTGATTCAAATTAAACATATAGTACGTGGGTTAAACTACGTAGGTTAGTTAACAGTTTGCTAGAAAGCCATCAGGACACGAAGCGAGCCGTGAGATTGCATCGGGAAGTCGACTTAATCACTTCCATACTTTACATATTAGTTTCATCCGTGCATACTGTATAAACTGATACGAGTATTAAAAGCAAATATTAATAATGCATACAGAAAACTAACTGAACATTAAAACTGACAGAAATAAATACATTATTGTGTATTACTAGCAACTAGGTTTCTAAGTTTTATTCAAATCAAACGGACGAAGTTCCAGACTAAAGCAGGATATACAGGGTGCCCCAAAAGAATTGGGTATTTTTGGGACCACTGATAGGACACGTTCCATAGTCTCAGAACAAAGTAAAATAAAAATGAATTTCAAGGGGGCACGCGAATGCGAAAATTAAAAAAAATATTTTGCCACCATGACGTACATGCATACAACAATGTCAAAATAATGAAATTGTGAAGCAGGCATATCTATTTCTTAAACATTATTTTAGAATCGAATCTCGGCTGTGATGTAACATATTGTATAATGTTGATATAAAATGATATGTTCCCGCCATCATACCGCAATGTATCACTCCGGCGTGTAGTGGACATTAAAAGGGTCCGCGGTGATAGA
>QDHC01007363.1:26272-40788 GCA_013186455.1 Papilio dardanus tibullus | reverse complement strand
GAGCTATATCTATTTATTGATAGGTTTGAGGTCGGAGCCAAGCGAAATATAATAGGGATACATAACACCTACACACGCTGTGAGTTAGGTTTGTTTACGTTGGCTAATCTCTAGTATACAAATTGTATTACAGTAAGTAAGCTGTATATAATATTACGTTTTAATTTGTTTAGGGCTTGGCTCCGCCTTCAAACCTATCAATAAATAGTGAAGTCGGTTAAAAAAACATAGCGCTTTTAATAATAGTAAAAAGCTTTTTTATACTAAGTATGAGGTGGTAGACGAGTAAGAGGCTACCTGGATTCACCGAATTAGCGATGTGTCCGCTACCCGTACACATTAGGGTTTACCAAAAGTACATTCCCTATGAAGCGGTTCTATAGCTAACGTCAAAAATGTATGGAAATGACAATGACGTTCGATATCACACACGTGTCAACCACATGACATTGTCAGTTTCATACATTTTTGACGATTCGATCAATTATATCGCCAATGGAAAAGAACATTGGGTAGCCCCTTGGATAATCCTTTTCTTATAAAGGAATGATGGGAAGGGGAAGCGGATTTAACAGGGAAGGGGGCGCATAGGCAGAGGATTTATTCTTTTGCTGTGCGTCTCCTCTTCCGTAGAATAAGGGTAGGCAACGCATCTGCAATTGCAGATGTCTATGGGCAGCGGTCGCTTCGCTATTTCAGCGAATCAAGGTGGTCACTTTTTAATAAAAAAAAAATCCCACTGCAATTGCAGATACGTTGCCTACCCTTAATCTAAGTTGTTCATAATCACTTTACATATTTAAATCGAGCAATTCATTTAATTTATTAATATGGCAACATTGAATAAGTACTTTAAAAGCTCTAAAGCTGTAGGTAAATGTGTACTCATATTAAAATCATCGCACTATTTATCCGCGATCCCGCATTAATTACTCTGCACATATAAATATGAAAAATACATTATTTTAATATGTTCCCATTTAATACATTAATTGTAGTTATTTAAACCTACAAAGGCTAAAGACTTTCAGTTACTTAACTGCACAGTTTTAACTGTGCACCGACATATTTGTCTTGCTTATAGAGGTGTCTCTCTAATCCGAGTTTCTCTCTTTTGGAGGTAGCTGGTCTGCACCAAAGAATGACTATCGCTTACAGAGGTTTCTTGCTGTTTATTTGTCTAGGTTTGATTGTATATTTAAATTAAATTGAACAACATTTTGTATCCCACGACATAGTGTATAGAATTTTATTTGTAAACTTTCCTGATATTTCTTATTATTGTTTCAAAAGTTATTGTGTTCGGTTTCAAAAGTTTTGCACTTAAAAACTTTCTTAACAAGAATAAACAACTTTATAACTTGAAATGGAATTTCTCTTGCTTACAATATATTGGAAATGTTTATGTAGCTATTTTTCGTGACTTCTTACGCGTTGAATTAAATAATATAGCCTATGTTACTCGGGGATAATGTAGCTTTCTAATGGTGAAAGAATTTTTAAAATCAGCACATTGGAGTAACCCAAAGTATATGCGCTACAAAGCGATTCGATAGCGAAAATCAATAATTTATGGAACTGACAATGACGACTTATCGAACGTCATTGTCAGTTTTATACATTTTTGTACATTCCATCAGCGATATCGCTAATCAAAAGATACTTTGGGCGACCTCCCAGTAGTTCTTGAGTTATTTCAATACATACAAAAATACAAAGTTTACCTCTGTATAATATTAGTATAGACAAGCATTTGCTCCCGTATTCGTCCGCGATGAATTTAAACAATATAGCCTATATTACTCAGTGATAATGTAGCTTTCCAAATGTAGGTCAGTCATGGTCTAAGGCCCTTCACACGCAAGGTTGCACGAATCTGTCTTTTATTCAGTGGCTTACACAAAACAATCTTCTAATTGTCTTGCGTAAGCCACTTGAGACAAATCATAGCCTCGTGTATGAAGGGCCTAAGGAAATAAGTTAACTGAAATCAATAATTGAAAGCGATTTCCGATGTTTCCAGTAATTTCCTTTGCTTAAATTGATTTTATACAAGACTAGCTGTTGTGCGCGACTTAGTCCGCATGGAATTAAATAGTATAGCCTATGTTACTCGGGGATAATGTAGCTTTCTAACGGTGAAATAATATTTGAAATCAGCCTAGTACTTCTTGAGTTATTTCAATACGGAGAGGAATTATCCTCTTGCTGCGCGTCTCCTCCTCCGAAGATTAAGGGTAGGCAACGCATATATAATTGCGGGTGTCTGGGCACCGGTCGCTTAAATTTCAGCGAGTCCTGGTGGCCGCTTGCTCGTTTGTAACTTTATAATATAAAAAAAAAGTTATAATACCAATGTCTAAGCTAAACTTTAAATTTAGATTTGTATCAAATAAGTCGAAACAAACTTAAACCGGTATCCCGTGTAACACAGATGTAATTTAACTTTACACATTACTGTTATAAAGCAAGTTTTGTCGTCTCGGGGACATGTGTTATATGTACAATATGACTTTCCGTACAAAGCATTTACTTTGAAGAAATATGTTTTGTTTAAAACCCTTTGGAACGGATTCCATAAGCGATAAACTATGATTAGAGAAAAACCTCTTTAAGCGAGACTAATAATGCGGTCCCTTTGACTCTGGGTTATCCAAGTTCGACTGTATATATTCGACGCAGACGAAGTCGCGAGCTAAAGCTACTTATATTAATAAGGATAGGAAGAAAATAATTCATGACAACTTTAATTTATTAGCAAGGATACCTTTACGAAATTGCTCAGCTCAGGTGGCTCAGGGGCTTAGCTCTTGACTTGTAAACTGCATGTCCCGAATTCGAATCCCGTCATGTACCAATGTGTTTTTCGGTTTTCGAATTTCATATGTACGTATTTACCCGACGCTCTTAGGTGAAAGAAAACATCGTGATGCAACCTGCACATATCGGCGAAGAAATTCAAAGATATGTTTGAAGTCATGCAAAATACGCGCTAGTCGTGGAGTTGAAAATGGAGCCCATCATGGGTCGAACCTTACCTTACCTTAACCTTACTTAGTACCTAGTGATTCAATCTATATCTATACTAATATTATAAAGAGAGCAACTTTGTATTTTTGTTTGTATTGATATAACTCAAGAACTACTGGGCCGATTTCAAAAATTCTTTCATCATTAAAAAGCTACATTATCCCCGAGTAACATAGGTTATATTATTTAATTCCACGCGGACGAAGTCGCGCACAACAGCTAGTAACTAATATTTCTCTTCTATTTCAAGTAGAGTCTACCTAATTATAACGTAACTGCTAACACAGTTTGATGTTGGATTTGATTGAAATCGTCGTCAATATTGAAGCGTCGCTGTTCCCAATCACCTCATTCATTACCAGCGCAATGCCTTTGACTCCATTAGTGTTTAATTACGTATTGACTGTTTTGATTTTAAACTAAATAGCTGTTGCTCGTGACTCCGTTTGCATGGAATTAAAAAATATAGCTTATGTTACTCGGGGATAATGTAGCTTTGTAATAGTGATAGAATTTTTGAAATCGGCTTAGTAGTTTTTAAGTTATTTCAATAAATACAAAAATATCTTTCCTTTATATAATACTAGCTGTTGTGCGCGACTTCGTCCGCATGAAATTAAATAATATAGCCTATGTTACTCAGGGATAATGTAGCTTTGTAATAGTGAAATAATTTTTGAAATCGGTCCAGTAGTTTTTGAGTTATTTCAATAAATACAAATCTTTCCTCTTTAGAGAGTGTAGATCTGTCAACGTATAGAATAACCAAAGAGAATTTTATGATATTTATTGGTGTACTTTACCTAGTAAGAGCGCTACACGAATGTAAGTAGTAATTACTAGTTAGTTAGTAGTTCGACCCATGATGGGCTCCATTTTCCACAACTCCAAGACTAGTTATGTTAACTTGCTTTTCGTGATAGGTCCTTTAGACAAGACGTAGTAGTATTCTACTGCCGAAACAACTGTACTAAATATATTCGCATCTCTGTTGCTAACACATAAATAACAGCATGTTTTCGTCCAAATGGTTCGTCAGTGGAAACCCGCGCCAATAATATTACAACTGACATTAATTTTATTGCACCATTTAATTAATAAAACATATTTTATTTTAATTTCAATGCTTCTTTGTAATTAATCACAATAAAACAAAGTTTGAGTTGTATGTTGACTGAACTGGCGAATGAACCGCAAACTCGCGGCAGTTTATTAATCAAGTTAATTACATTGAAACCGCGGGATATCATAAAATTACCGCAACAAAATGTTCTGTATAATCTACTACATTACATTATATCTATGTCGTTACTCGTATTTACGGAAATTATTAAAATATTGTAGAAAAGGGGATGATCTATTTCAAGTAAAATACAAGTTTAAAAAAATATCACTTTAATTGCACAATAGACAGGTCGTCGTTCGTCGTCAGTCGTCGTTCGCGCTTCGCCGGATACTCCGCCACTCTCATTCCTTCTCGCTCGCACACCGTCTCGCTCACACTTCCATTCATTCCCACAATACTAGCTGTTGCTGCTGAATTCAAAAAAATATAACCTATGTTACTCGGTGATAATGTAATGATTCAACGGTGAAAGATTCTTTGAAATTAGCCCAAAAGTGTCCGGTAGGCCCTTTGCCCCATTCAAAGTGTCTGACTGCTTGGAGGGTGTATTGTCATAGTCCATCGAGCTTCATATGTGAAAATCAGCTTTGTGACTGTAAGTTAACTTCAGTTATGTTTACTGCAACTTTAGCGCGTGATTGCACGAAACTGCCCGACTGGACAGGATAACTAATTGCCATTCACTGATAGTACGAGTCCTATCTAATCATATATAAATTAAGCTTTTGAATATAACTGAGGTCTGCTGCTTTTCGGATCTCGATCTATTATACGGATTACCTTTAACATTATTCCTGATCGTTTATGAAGGAAATGATGAAGAAAGATAAACGCGTAAAGCAATTTCCTTTGTATTGTATATTCATAGTCTGTTAAACAATAAGCAGGAATGTGCCCATCGGGAAATATCGGATTACATCAGACGAATAACTGGGAACAGAGTCGCGTCGTTGGCGCAGTGGTTATGCACGGGGCTTGTTAAATACAAATCCGCATTAAGATAGCAAAATGAGAAGAAATTCAAATATGTGTAAGAAGTACATTGGACCAGGGTGATTAACTGAACCGAACCTGCATTGCATTGTGCCGTCTTCCGAGGGGCGCCTTTAGGCGCAGCGCTCTTATAAGGGCTATCGAAGGGCCTCCCCGAGGCGGCCAGAGGGGTTTACGGAAGTTACTACCGTGCCCGCGGCGGCCACAATAATGGCCAAGAGGGAACAAGGTGGTTCGGTGTGGGAGATCCCCACATACCGAATTGTGCTCCCCCCGTGAGCAATAGGATCCAAAACGTGATTCGACCTTGGGAAAAAAAGGGTAATTAACTGAGGCCTTTTTTATCGTTGGGAAAATGCCTAACGCGTACCACCCTTGCGGGGACAAGGGTATGTCGGTGGTCGCATACTACGATGCTAGGGAGCCGCGGGATATTCATATGGAACGCACCTGCTGCCTCTAATCGCTTCGCAACAGTTTGCCTACTTACGAAGACCACTGGCCATTTCTCTGGGCTGCACAATATTAACTGAGGCCTAGACACCAACTAGGACAGGCCCCAAGCCCCTTGGTGGAGACCGGTATGTGATGATTCTTATCACTACATAGTATAAAACAAAGTCGCTTTCTCTGTCCCTATATGTAAGCTTAAATCTTTAAAACTACGCAACGGATTTTGATGCGGTTTCTTAATAGATAAAGTGATTGAAGAGGAAGGTTTATATGTATAACTAAGCCGCCCCGGTTTCGCACGCATGCAATTATTATTAGTATGGCTGTTACAATATTCACAGATTTTCTGTAGTGTATTTAGTATCAGCATTGGACCCGTGCGAAACCGGGGCGGGTAATAAGTAATATATGTTGTATGGTACTTTAAGTGAAATGACAAAGGAATGTGCCGTCAATTTTTCTTCTTAAGTGAGAAGTAAAGCTAAATCCCTATTAGAACTATTCCTAAAATGTAGCTTGAATTTCGGTTCGTTAGAGAGAGTAATGCCTTCAATTAAAGTTAAGTAGATAAGTGACCGAGTTTAGCCTGTAAGTACTGTGCTATTGAGAACACAACGCTGAGGAAATAGACGATTTAATTTACTTGTTTAAGCAAAACAAAAACTTTATATTCTACTAGGGACCCGCCCTGCTTCGCACGGGTACAATGCTGATACTAACACTACAGAAAAACTGTGAATGTTGTATATAACATACTAATAATTATTACACCCGTGCGAAGCCAGGGCCGGTCGCTAGCTGTACACCCAAGCCTTCCCCTGCAATCAGTCTATCTATTAAAAAAGACCGCATCAAAATCCGTTGCGTAGTTTTAAAGATTTATGCATACATAGGGATATAGAGACAGAGAAAGCGACTTTGTTTTATACTATGTCGTCATAAGGAGTAACTTTGCGTTTTTGTATTTTTGTATGTTTTGTAATAACTCAAGAACTACTGAACCGATTTCAAAAAATCTTTCACCGTTACAATGCTAGATTATCCCCGAGGTTAGGTTATATGTTTCAATTCCAGGCATACGAAGTCGCGAGTAACAGCTAGATTAATTGTGAGAGGTAATGCAACATAATAATTAGTATAAGATATAATTAGCTAAAAAAATCTTCGACTGTAAAAAATGCTTTCTGAATAAGACATGTCTTAGGGACCCAAAGTACCTGAGCTACAAAGCGAACGTCAAAAATGTATGGAACTGACAACGGCGTTCGATATCTCACACGTGACAGGGACATGATTAATCGAAAGTCATTGTCATACATTTTCGTCGATTCCATCAGCGATATTGCCAATCGAAAGATACTTTGGATAACCCCCAATTTCTTCAATATATTATAGTCGGCGACGCATACCTGTGTTATGAAAATCGCTTAGAGACTAAAGTTACGAATATATTTGGGGATTCACCTAAAGGCTTTGATAACTTTTGCACTACATTATCAAAGAACTCTAATAATAAACTTTATTATCCTCAAGTTAATGGGCACGGGTTAGGGGAATAACTTGACGGTAGAGGAGATGTAAAAAAGTCCCGGAGATGTACAATATATAGCGGAAGAAGTCCTGCACAATTATCATTCGAGCGAAGCATCTCAAGGAAAATAAACATTTGATATACAAGTTTTTAATACCAAATTAAACCGGTTAGTTCAAATATTTATGTCGTTTTAATTACTTTTTATTATTTTGTAGTTTTTAATTAAATTAATTTTATGTTGCAGGAAACATGAATTTCGTATTCGCATTGTTTGGTTTCATCGCTGCAGTCACAGCTCAAGATATACTGCTTGAAAGGTATCAACCATATCACTGGCTATTGCCCGCATTTTATCCGCAAATTAAAAAAAAAAACTTTATCCATTTTATTCCGAAAATTATTATAAAGTACTGCGATAAACGAGGACCAATAAAACAACAATTATACGATACTGGAGGACACTCGGAACTAAATAAGACAGACCAGGGGTCTCATTAGACCAAATTGTGTATCATAAGAAGTACTACGAACAAGGATGTTCTGTATTTTGGAATAAATGTTATGAATGTACTATTACTAACGTAAAAGTACAACAGTAATAACGCTGATTCTCGTTTCGGAATAAAGCGGTTTAAGTAGCCTAGTATTCTTAGAGATTATTTTAGTATATTTGATTTCATATTTCGTTGTTGTTTTTAGTTATCCCGTATGGTATCTCTCACCTCAAGGCATTGAGTACCAGAGACATCGGCGTGACGTCACATTCGACCACAAGGCCGGTAATGGCCGCGTGTTTGGTACGCTCGGACAAAACGACGCCGGTCTATTTGTAAGTACAAGTTCTAGTTTAGATGGTAGTTCAAAGGTTACTGCAACAACAGCTGCACACAGAAGACAGAAATGGAAGCAATTCCGTGTTTCGTCTGATGATTGTGGTGCCGGAGGCCTAACTTTAGTCCACTTTCTTTTCCTATCCTTTTCTTATAAGGAAATGATGGGCAGGGGAAGTAGATATGGCGGAGGGGACGTATAGGAAGAGGAATTATCCTCTTGCTCTGCGTCTCCTCCTCTGTAGAGGTAGGCAACGCATCTGCAAATGCAGATGTCTATGGGCAGCGGTCGCTTCGCTATTTCAGCGAATCCAGGTGGCTGCTTGCTCGTTTGCCACTTTATAATATTTAAAAAAATGCAATGAAAGAAACACATGGGTTACTTAATAGGTTTAATAAGCCAGTCGAGTAATAAATTGTTATATCTTCCAGGGCAAAGGTGGTTACGAGCACAATTTCTTCAACGACCACCGCGGCAAGCTGGACGGGCAAGCGTACGGCACTCGGGTGCTCGGCCCATACGGCGACTCCAGTCATCTAGGTGGCGCTCTAAACTGGAAAAACGATAATGCTGCTGCCTCATTTGACGTCAGCAAGATGATACATGGACCTACTTCCGTAAGAACTAATTGTTTAAGTGGTAGAGTCCGCATTACCTACACGAATGTTGCAGAAAGGCATGCGCCTAAATAGTTTAATTGTCACGATCTTTTTACCAAGAAGCGAGTCCATCTATTCCTAAAGTGTCGGCAACGCATTTGTGGTTTCTCGAGTGTTGCAAATGTCAATGGGCGTCGAAGATCACCTCGGTGATCCAGACCGTTTGCCCCCTTCTCTTATAAAAAAAATACTAACAAAGAAAATGTGTGGAGTAGAAGTCGTAGTTATTTGACAAAGGGGATGTATAGCAAAGAGAATCCTTACTGCACACCTCTGTCCTTTAAATGCAAAACCTTGCTACTTTAGTGATATCAAATATCTCTCTAATCTACCACTTTGTTCTATACCATTACTTATTGTATTTGATCTCCCAGATATTTAGTTTTAATGTAAGTAATGTTGCAGGTGAGAGCGGGCGCCGGTGGAGCATGGCCCATCGGTAAGAACGGTGATTTCTCCCTGCAAGGCACGTACGGCAAGACGGGAGGACATAACTCCGAATTCGGTGGCTTGGGAAAATTCAACTACCGATTTTAAACCATTTAAGAATTGTAAATTATTTGTATTTTATGTGATAATTTAATAATAAAGTATTTATATTTAAAATTTGTTTGTATTTTATGGTACTGATTGACAGAGAAATTAAAATTGGCATGTGCTTGAGAAAGAGAAAGTAGTAAATTCATTTTTCTATCTCAGTAACTGCACAATCAACAAATTATTCAGACCTAATGTATTAAACAGACAACCAAAAAAAATCCCCTAACAAAATGCGCTAAAAAGTAACAAAATAATTACGATTTTGTGGATTTAAGAGGCAGATAAGTCTCTTCATTCTTGAAACTATTATGTCTATAATGTACAATTACAATTGTTATTTTGAACTCGGTGTCAGCTGTAATATTCAAATACATGAGGCATACTATCATTTTAAATTCCATTTTATACAGAAACTAGCGACCCGCTCCGGCTTCGCACGGATCCAAATCGGTATAATGCTGATACTAAATACTGCAGCGTTTGCAATGTAAGCGCTAAAAATTTACGACAGCGACATAATTTACGACATATTAAAAACCTTTAAATTGTCAGTGTTACTCTACTATATTGTGAATGTATTATACATGAAACCTTCCTTATGTATCACTCTAGCTATTATAAAAAAAAAGCCTTAAAATCCGTTGCGTAGTTTTAAAGATTCAAGCATATATAGGGACAAACATAAAAAAGCGTTATTGTTTTATACTACGTAAGGATAAGGATCGACCTTTTAATAGAACGATTAAATTCAAAGTCTAAAGCTGACTAACTTCTCGTTTTGGAAGTCGGTTGAAAACAAAACATTCAACTCGTACAATAATCCACCACAGATACCCCAAGCTTTTTATTTTATTTCTTTATAACTGGAA
The DNA here is from genome assembly GCA_013186455.1 of Papilio dardanus tibullus. NCBI lineage: Eukaryota > Metazoa > Arthropoda > Insecta > Lepidoptera > Papilionidae > Papilio > Papilio dardanus. The sequence continues at coordinate 30,753 of QDHC01007363.1, read as the reverse complement.
TGCTTTGAGTCATTTATGTATCCACAGTCAATATATGTAAAAGCTCAAAGGCTTTAATGCAGCGCAATCAATATTGATTGCTGAACCCTGAAGCGATGTTCAAATATTTCACAGCGCACTTCAATTCATTGATAAAAATACTAATAATACAATGTATCAATATGTGTACGTTACTACCACTAGTAATATTATAAACTGACGGAAAAGCACACTGCTTAATAAAAATAATATTTTCCAAGCGCTTGATAGTGAATTCCTCCAAACAGTCATGATGAATTGCGCATTTTTTTTAAAGAATAAGAAAGTTATTATTATACAAGTACAGTTAAACCTCGATAAGGTAGAAACCTCTATAAGCGACAGTCATACTCTGGTCCCGTCGAGCTACCTCCATAAACAAGAAACTCCGATTAGAGTTAAACCTCTATAAAGCCTTGTTTTGCACCAGGATAGTATTTTAGTCGAGTAGCAAGTAGCATTTATCCGAACAAAGGATTTACTACTGTTCGGACTTGTTTAAGCCTAAATCTACTCACCAGGGTAGTAATTTAGTAACTAAACGGCAACATTTTAGTAGAATAGATAAGTAAATCCTTTGTTCGGATACTTGCTACTCGACTAAAATACTATCCTAGTGCGTACAAGGCTTAAGCGAGGCAAATATCGCGGTCCCTTGGAGTTTTTAACTGGTATCCCTATCAATTACTGTTTCAATCAATTTTTATAACCGTGTCCATCCTCAGGGAGCGCGCGAGGCAAAACTCAAGCCAATTGTATAATTTAGAAAGCGGAAAAAACAAAAAACAGTCGTAATTAGACAATAGCTTTGTATTAAATTAAAAAGTACGATTCAATCAAATCAATGAAGTGGAATAAAACGTTTTTATTTAATTAGACTGATCTCTATCTGCTTACTGTTATACTTTCAACGTTTGGTACTGGTATATTAATAAAATTTATACCATAATACAGAACATCATTGTTCCTGGTACTTCTTATGATACATAATTTCGTCCAATGAGACCCCTGGTCTATCTTATTTAGTTCCGAGTGTCCTCCAGTATCGTATAATCGACGACTTATCGGTCCTCGTTTGTCGCAGGGGTATATGATTGGAAAACAATTAACTAGTAACTATACTTTTTTGTGGTTAAAACATCCTGAACTGAATAGTTCTCCAGGTCCACGCCTATCATTTGTGAGATCGTGGTTATTTTCCAATGGAGTCCATTCTGCACTATGTTACTGGCTCTTTCACTGCTTCTATATAACGGAAAGAAAGTACTAAATCATATTGAAGTGTCTTATATCCGATCTATATACTAATAGCTGTTGTTCGCGACTTCGTCTGCGTCGAATTACGAAATATATCTTATGTTATCTGGGGATAATATAGGTTTCTAATGGTGAAAGAATTTTTGAAATCGACCCAGTCGTTTATTATTTGTATTAGTAAGCGACAAACGATCTAGCAATCACCTGGATCCGCTGAAAAGGCGAAGCGACCGCTGCCCATAGACATCTACATTTGCAGATGCATTGCCTACCCTTAATCTACGGAGGAGGAGACGCACAGCAAGAGGATAATAACTATCCCTGTGCGTCCCCTCCCCCGCCAATCCACTTCCCCTTTCCATCATTTCCTTATTAGAAAAGGATAGAAAGGGAAAGTGGAGTAAAATTAGGCCTCCGGCACCACACTCATCGGGCGAAACACGGAATTGCTTCCATTTGATGACTGTCTTCTGTGTGGTCGTGGTATGTCACCGGGTGAGCCAATTCGTGCCAAGATGTTAAAGCGGGCTCTACCACAGTCATATCAATTCTTGACTTATTTCAATGCATACAAAAATACAAAGTTTTCCTCTTTATATTAGTAGATACAAACTCTCAAACTATGTGTTCGTAATTATCGAACTCATGGCAACCGCCGATTCATTAGAGCTTTTAAGTGACGAATAAGTTACAAATCAAATTAGTGCTACAATTTAACTTTGAACACTTCAAGTTGTGAGCCCGAGTTTCAATTACACTGATCGAAACTTTTCAATTGGAGCTACGGAAAGCTACGGACGTAACGTTTTTGATCGTTATAAAATGTTATTTCTTTGAAAACTTTGCAGTAATAGACTTAATAAGTTGAAAATTGCTTAATTATCTACATTTACAGTTTCCCTTTACTCATTTAATATTTCTGCTACTGGAAAATGTTAGTATTATTTATCAAAACTAATAAAATACAGACTTCAAATGTATCTTCACACAACCTTCTCTAAAAGATAATGAATATGGGATGGGCGTTGATTCAACGGACTAGTTAAATCAACCGTTGATCGCCCGTCAACGGTTCAATCGTTATACACATACTGGCAACATTTAAGTTAATAATATAAGAGAAAAAAATATATTTAGTAGTATTAAAAATAACATTTATATAAATCCAAACAAAGCATAGTCCAGTAGCTGGAGTGGACATTAAACTGGACCGTTTCTCAGTTAATATCCAATTTCGACTGTAAAATTAATCCCTCGAGGCCATTAAATAGAAGCGGCTTGCAATTTAGACGTGCATAATTTACACTTAATTGACCCACTAAAGCCGAATACAAAACATCCGCGTCATCCCTCTCTGATGACGCAATGAAAAAACAAATTTTAAACCCGTAAACATAATCCAATAACGTGGAGGACACAGTTATTGTCAAGCAGCCTCATAAAGTCTCCATGTGGTCTTGAGATAATTTTAAGTTAATAAACTTTTGTAAAGCGACAACAGTCAATCTATTGATATATCCTTATCCTTACATAGTATAAAACAATACCGCATTTATATGTTTGTCCCTACATATGCTTAAATCTTTAAAGCTACGCAACGTATTTTTGATGCGGTTTTTTTAATAAAGTGATTCATAAGAAGAAGCGACTGCTGCCCATAGACATCTGCAATTTCAGACGCGTTGCCTACTCTTAATCTTCGGAGAAGGAGAGTAAAAGGATACATCCTTTTCCTCCCCCGGAAAATCCACTTCCCCTTCCCATCATTTCTTTATATGAAAATGATAGGAAAGGAAAGTGGATTAAAATGAGGCCTCCAGCAAAAAAAAACGAATTGCTTCCATTTGACGCGTGTCTCTTGTGTGGTCGTGGTATTACACCGGGCGAGCCGGACATGATTCGTGCGAAGATGTTAAAGCGGGCTCTACCACTGTTAGCTTATTAAATTAAGAAAATCTCTATAAATTCAATTTATATAAAACAAGAAAGTTAGTGGTTCTACCATGTTACCGAAAGCTAAGCTTGATAATAAGTTGTTAAGTTAGGCAGCAAGTTGCAGGGAGGTGTAATTACACTCGTAGCAACTTCGAAACGGAAACCTCACTCCCATCAGCTAAGTGCTAACTTAAACTAACTTACTGCAGAGTGTATTCAATTTCTTTGCTAAGTTTAAAACTTTGTCGCTGCTCGTTGGATATAATGAAATCCTATATTTGCTTTTCTTCTACTATTATAAATGAAATATATTTCTAGAACGACTGAACACATCTCGATGAAATATTACACAGATGTACAACATCATTTGACGTAACACATATGCTTGCAATTTACTATAGTTCCTCCGACGGAGTTACGGGCGACAACGAGTATTTAAATATAGATTAGTTAACCTTTTTGTAACCCTATGGCTTTATTATAGCCTATAGCGTCGGTGGTTCAGGGGTTAAGCTCTTCACTTGCAATCTGCAGGTCCCGAGTTCGAATCCCGCCGTGTACCAATGTGGTATCCCATTTTCGAATTTCATATGTACATATTTACCCGACGCTCTTACGGTGAAGGAAAACATCGTGATGTCTGCACATATCGGCGAAGAAATTCAAAGATATGTGTGAAGTCAACCAACCCGCACTGGGCCAGCGTGGTTGACTATGGCCTAGGCACCCCTTTAGGGTAGGCTCCGAGCCCCTCGGTTGGGACGTATAGTGAGCTGGTAATGATGGCTTTATTAGACAAAGTTCGCGATAAAAACGACGATTTTACTTCAGAGTCCTTACATAAAACGGCCTTCCGTTTTTTCGTGACTCGATTTAATGAAGAGCGAAAGGTAATTAAAAAAAAACGAACACTGTATTACCCAAAATCTTTATTCCACTTTAAAATCATTAAAAACTAAATATTTACAGACATGCTGTTCACAATTAAAATCTTTACAAACTATTTAACACAAATAAAATAAAATAAAAATGTTTGTCATTGAACTAACTGCTACCAGAGCACAATATCTTACAAACTGCGTACAAACGGACATTTAAAAAAAAGCTACAATAACTATTATAATTTTCTCAAACCAAACACTAATCTTCATTAAAACGACGATACGAAATACTTTAATTTCCTACAATAAACAATTGGAATAGAAAAATATTGTATTGTAGTTGAAAATATTATTTTGTTCATGATTAATTTCTGTTGAGGTTCTTTAAAA
>QDHC01007363.1:0-14312 GCA_013186455.1 Papilio dardanus tibullus | reverse complement strand
TCCAGTATGTCGGGCTCGTACTTCCTGCGCATCGTAGAGTTCCAATGGTTCTTTATCGCGTTGTCTGTCCTGGAAATGTACACTAGTCTTACTGTAGTCCGTAATAATATCTTTACGAATTGGCCTCGTCCCCCGGGTACACAGACAAACAGGCGTTAAATAGAAGCCATTGTCTGTAAAGCCCGATTGCTTGCTGGAGACCTAATTTTAATCCGCTTTCCCTTTTTTACTGTACTTGGCAATCTACTATTGGTCAATTTTGTATTGTATTTGGCAATCTAATATGCTTCAATTTTGTATTTTATTTGGCAATCTAATGTGCTTCAATTTTGTATTTTATTTGGCAATCTAATATGGTTAAATTTTGTATTTGTTTGGCAATCTAATATGGTTCAATTTTGTATTTGTTTGGCAATCTAATATGGTTCAATTTTGTATTTTATTTGGCAATCTAATATGGTTCAATTTTGAATTTTATTTGGCAATCTAATATGGTTCAATATTGTATTTATTTGGCAATCTAATATGGTTCAATATTGTATTTATTTGGCAATCTAATATGGTTCAATTTTGTATTTATTTGGCAATCTAATATGGTTTAATTTCGTATTGTAATTGGCAATCTAATAAGGTACAATTTTGTATTGTATTTGCCAATCTAATATGGTACAATTTTGTATTGTATTTGGCAATCTAATATGGTAAAATTTTTTCCTTTGTGTTTGGCAATCTAATATGGTTATTTTTTAATATTTGGCAATCAAATAATGATGTTGCAATCCTCACCTGCCCGGCAGTAGTTTTGCGATCTTAGCCCACTGGTTGCCGAGTTGCTTGTGCGCCTGGTATATGACGCGGTCCTCGTGGTCCGTCCACGCGGTCTTCTTTATTGATGGGTTCAGGTGGTTGTGCCACCGCTCTCTGCAAATTTAAATATAACTTATTTTATATGGGTAGAAAGAGAAAAACATTAATCGATACAAAGAAATGAATAATTATGATTAAAGCTAACTTTTGCCTTAACTAAATCTAAGCTATGTTCTCCATCTTTGACTCAAATAGAGGTCTTTTTTGAGATTCTTGGTATCATCGAGCGTCGGTGGCTCAGGGGTTTAGCTCTTGACTTGTAATCTCCACGTACCGGGTTCGAATCCCGCCATGTACCAATGTGTTTTTCCACTTTCGAATTTCATATGTACATATTTACCCGACGCTCTTACGGTGAAGGAAAACATCATGATGCAACCTGCACATATCGGCGAAGAAATTCAAAGATGTGTGTGAAGTCGACCAACTCGCACTGGGCCTAGCCTGGCCTAGTCACACCCCTCAGGGTAGGCCACGAGCCCCTCGGTGGGGACGTTTAGTGAGCTGGTAATGGTATCATCATATATCCGTCTATGCAAACTTTTGAATTTATATTAGTGTTAGTATAAGGAAAATATTTACCTGCATTGTTTTCCTATCCTCCCTTTCAAATGCCGCGCTATAAGCGTCCACTTCTTGGGACCGTATTTGGCGACCAGTTCCATCACTTTCTCGTCTTCCTGCAAATTAAACAACACCGTCTATTAATGTATGCATATTTTGATAATGCTTAAGTTTATTGTTAAAGTACTAGAAATAATTCAGAATTTAAGAAGATTGAAAAAAATCCTAAGCCTAATTTTAGTCTACTTTCTCTTCCTATCATTTACTTATAAGGAAATTATGGGAAGGGGAAGTGGATTCTCGTGAGAGGCGTCGCATAGGAAGAGGTATTATCCTCTTGCTGTGCGTGTCCTTCTCCGTAGATTAAGGGTAGGCAACGCATCTACAATAGCAGATGTCTATGGGCAGGGGTCGCTTCGGATTTTTCAGCGAATCATGGTGACCACTTGCTCGTTTGCCTCTTTGTATTATAAAATAAAAATCTAATAGTGAATATCGTCGTTGAAGCGTCTATAAAATTTTCCTAGCACCATCCAAGCGTACATTTATTAATCAATTTAATGATCAAATACAATAAAAAATGTATATAAAAGAATCGTGAATGAGGCGTGCGAAAATACGTTACATCGCAAGGTGAACTGGTTAGTGTGGGTGGAAAAAAATTATGAACAGCTGAGTAAGAAATATTGTTCAATAAGACATTGACGCATTGTTATTGAAAATTACCATATTTTGTAAATAGCCAATGTTGATTATCTGGTGTCAGATATTAGAGTAAATGTAATACATTCGAACCTGGACAAGCGATAGTAGAAGGATCCACGATATTTGTCTCTCTTAAGCCTTGCTCGACCAGGATAGTATTTTAGTCGAGTAGCAAGTAGCATTTATCCGAACAAAGGATTTACTACTGTTCGGACTCGTTTAAGCCTAAACCTACGAACTAGGGTAATAATTTAGTAAATAAACGTGTCCGATAAGCAACATTTAAGTAGAATAGATTAGTAAATCCTTAGTTCGGATACTTGCAACTTGCTACTCGACTAAAATACTATCCTAGTGTGTATAAGGCTTTATAGACGTTTCTCTCTAATCCGAGTTTCTCGCATATGGAGGTATCTCAACGAAACCACAGAATGACTCTCGACTATAGAGGTTTGACTATTAGTTAACTGGTTGCTGTTCACGACTTCGTCGGGGAATTAAGTAATATAGCCTATGTTACTCGGCGATAATGTAGCTTTCTAATGGTGAACGTATTTTTGAAATCAGCCCAGTAGTTTTTGAGTTTAGTATAGATGTATGTGGTTGTTTATTTTATACGGCAAAATTTATTCTGTTTAAGGGACTACCTCTGTAAAAATCTAAGGTCTCTGGCAATCAGTCAGATCGTGGATTCAGAGATGATCTTTAATTACTTTGTGAAATCTATCAATGAACTGAAATTAACAAAGTTGCCTTGGTTTCGTCTGATGAGTGTGGCGCCGATGGCCTAATGTTAGTCCACTTTCCCTTCTTAATCTTTTCTTTTAAGGAAATGATGGGAAGAGGAAGTGGATATGGCGTGGAAGGGGACGTATAGGAAGAGGAATTATCCTCTTGCTGTGCGTCTCCTCCTCTGTAGATTAAGGGTAGGCAACGCGTCTGCAATTGCAAATGTCTATGGGCAGCGGTCGCTTCTCTATTTCAGCGAATCAAAGTGGCCGCTTGCTCGTTTGCCACTTTATAATATAAAAAAAAATGATCGTAACATAGCTTGCAGTATACTTCGTCCAAGTTATACCATAGACAAACAGGCATCTATACAAATGTGGACGAAAAAACCCAATATCCGCAGAATGATGTCACCAAAATCAAACTGTATTCCAAGTTAACGGACGTGAGAACGCGTAGGTCTTACACGCGCTCACCCTGTGCTTCCACTACCTAAATATCTATACAAAAACATCGTTATCTCTATTTATTTAAAGTAAGTAAGCGAGACGACATGTAACACTTGTGTTAACCATTGATAAAAGGAATCGTAAATCTTTATGGCAACTTTATGACACGTATTGTAGTACTATATTTATATTCAATACGAATATTAACGACATATAGTAAGCATGTCCGGGAAGGAAAAGCGGCAAATATTTTTTGCAAATGTTTCAAAATGGCGCTCTCTTGTGTCGGAGGCCAAGACCATTGGGTCGTTGCGCCAGCGGAGTAAGTCTCAAAATGGATTTACCTATAGTATATAGTTCTAGACGGCTACTTTTTAAGCCTGTTCGAAAAGGCTTGATACTGTCTGGCTCGAATAGCTCATTGTACGATATATACTATATTTCTTAGTCAAACTCAATCAAATTCCTTTGTATATTATGTAGCATAGTTACGTAGAATATAAATGCCTGGAGATATAGATTATGCAAATGCGAATAGTATTAAACAAGCGCGATGTAATCAGCTGTTATGACGTCATCTAGTCACAAGGACAGTTTATCCGTCGAAGGCTACCAACGTGACCAGACGTTCCGTTTTTAACGGGACCGTCCCGTTTTACCGTCATGTGTCCCGGTGTCACCGGAACAATGTCTGGGACGCCAAATAGTCGTTTTCGGAAACCGCGCGAAAATTTGGTTAGTCGAACCGGCCGTCGCATTCTAGACATGAGTAAAATACGTCATTCATCTATAAAATTAAAATGTAGGGCGTGCAACCCCTAGATCCGAGGCCGAAAAATCCAGTTGTCCCGTATTGAGTCTTAAAAAAAATTTGGTCACATTACACATGACACAATGCTCTGATATAAATAGTTACAAAGATAAGGGCTGGGCTATGAACCTGTATTCAAACATATCTATGTATTTAAAGAGAAGAAAGATTACAAGCTTCTTTTACAATTTAAACCACTTTAAAAGTATAATACAATAAATAACCGAGAGTCATTCTGAGAGAGAGAGGTCCCGACGAGCTACCTCCATAAGCGAGAGAGAAACCTCTATCTGTTTCTTATCCAGGTTCGACTGTATTAATAATTTTGCAGCTTTTTATTGCTCAATATTTTTCCATATAAGTCCAAAGTCCAAACCGGTCAATCGTCAGCCCTAGCACTATGTTAATGCCCGTCACGTTTCCTCCAACAATGGATTCATTCATAAAATCTAAGAAGACGTATAGTTATTTGTCAAAATCACGTGACATGTGCTGTTTTATTTAAAAAAAAAAACAATAAGCATGAATGGGATGGGATATATTGAAGTTTCAACTAGTTTTTGCTCGCGACTTCGTCCCTGAGAAATTAAAAAAACCCTACATTATTCAATGATAATGTAGCTATCTAATAGTGAAAGAATTTTTGATATCGACCGAGTAGTTTTTGAGTTAATTCGGTGAGAAACGGGTAAGTTCACATAGTTTGTGCAATGAATGGGCTTGCATTGATGCACTAGTGTTACTGACCTCTGACTCATCAGATAGACAGAGCTGTGTCTTAATGCTAGGTGCATACAATTATAATCATCGTCAACAAACTATTTATTATGCTAACTGTACCTGCTAATATTTTATTTCAGTGGTTCTGATTTAAAAATTGATATAGTAATAGGTGGTGTGGAATCGTGTGCATATTATGGCAAATAAAACTTTAAAACAATTTGAAGGGTAATATCACAGAAATGTTGGCTAATAGGAAAAACTATTAATACATATTTATAGATGTTTTTACTATCCACATTTTTTTCTCAGACAGTTTTATTATATAACCTACCGTTTTGCTGAAAATCGCGAAAAAGTCATTCCATTGACCTTGACACTGAACATTTTTTTCCATTCAGGAGAAATATGGGTAGCTTTTACGTATATTTGGATTTTGAACAATTTCACTAACTTTCAGCTTGTTGGAAATCAATGACTTTACTATAAATTATCTGGTTATTTAGACTGATTTAGCAATACATTTTTCTAGTTTGTTGCAGTAACATTTACGGTATGGTGTGACATAAATTACTAATTCTCTGGTATGTTGATTCAACGCCGTAAATTCTAACATTAGCTTAATTCGCTTGATTAGACTAAGAACTAGTTCATTCTAAAAACGAGTCATTTGCGAACGGATGATTTGATTAAATCGTTGATACTAATGTTAAACTCCGAAACGAGAATCAGCGTTATTACTGTTGTACTTTCAACGTTTGGTACTGGTAAAGAACATCCTTGTTCCTGGTACTTATCTATACGAATATTATAAATAGAGAAACTTTGTATTTTTGAATTTTTGTATTTTTGTTTGTATTGAAATAACTCAAGAACTACTGGACCGATTTCACCTTACACCATTCACAATTCTTACACCATTAGATAGCTACGTTATCTCCGAGTAACATAGGCTATATGATTTAATTCCGCGGACGAAGTCGCACACAACAGCTAGTGATACATAATTGGGTCAAATAAGACCCCTGGTCTACTTAATTTAGTTCAGAGTGTCCTCCAGTATCGTATAATCGACTACTTATTGGTCCTCGTTTATCGCAGTACTTCACAGGTTTGTATTTCACAAAATTTCTTCTCAGTGAAAACGCAACAATTCGTGTGTCAACGCCCTACGTTCTGTTTGCACTGTGAGGTAACACCGTTATCATTTAGCGGCGAGATCATATGCGTGTCAACATTACGTAACATACACTGAAATACCAAATATAAAGTTTTTCTGTGGGAATATCATCAACAATATTTTTCACCATAGACAACCTGCACATTCTATGCAAAAAAATAATTAAAGAGATTGTCCCAATTTGAAGTGAGTGTTCGATTCACATTATTCCCAAATGTTTTAAGCCGGCTACAAACTTTTTTAACACTTTTTTACACACGTTAGTTTTAACTGCGCAATCAAACTGTACAGTTAACGTTTAGCGTCTGTAGCCGGCTTAAGGGTTAAGTTTTAACAAAGTTAGTTACAATTATTTTTTTCCCACCTATTTGAACAACACATTGAATTTTTAACTTTCTATCTATTTCAGTAAGATTCAATGTAAATCTAAACATTTTAAAAGTGGGAGACAAATCAAACATAGGAACCCGTTTAACTATAAACCTTGTACGCATCCCGTACAAACATGTATAGTTTTATATAACTTTCTCTTTGGTAACTTTCATCTGGAGGATCTATTCACGTTCTTAACGAATTTAGACGAATTACTATGAATAAAATTGAAAAGGTAAGAATGTGGTTTGGAACAAGATGTAGATTTGAAAAAGGTACGCTTAGATTGTTTGGATATGTTGTGAGGATGAATGAATGCAGGTTAACGAAGATTTATGATGCGAAAGTGAGTGGCAGTGTTGGACGGGGTCGCCCGAGACGGACTTATACCGGTCAAATTGAGGAATTACTCAAGAAGGCCGGTATTAAGAGCACGCGTAACCGTCATGCATGGATGCGTAGATGAAGCATATAATGCATAGAAGAGAACGAAGAACTTTTAAACAGAACAACGTATAACGACTTATAAAGATCAAAGTATATTACCTCCTTGGTCCATGGCCCCTTGACTAGTTCAGGATTGACGACTTTCGTCCACCTCTGTTGGCATTGGACGTCGGAGCGGTCAGGGAACTGGGCTGCTATAAGCTCCCAATTCTCACTGTACATTCTTACATACATTTTGAGCCTTTTATCCTGGAAATAAGACATAAATTTGATTGAATAACTTGCTAGCTGTAAAGGGACAACTATAATAGAGGCCATCCTCAGATTTGCCTGTCACACAGAAAAGAAGTTAACCCTTTTTAAGGCAATATATTTACCACCAACAAACATTTTGCTTATCTTTCTATGTGAGTTATAAAAGGAGTCCTAATTGCTCTAGCAACTAAGGAGTTATGCCTTATTATTATTAAGAAAACGCTTGCGACATATTTTTTCTTGGCGCCACTAACTGTCATAAAGTTGCACCAATTTTCAAAGAAAATTTCCTACTCCATGAATCAAACTGCCTTATAAAGGGTAAATGCTTATGAATGATTAACCTTGCGGCTTCATTAGACTGATATCATGCAAAAAACGCCCTTACGGCGAAGCAAAACCTCCGTTTATTTCGGGAACTCGGTCTAATGAAACCATTGGGTAATAATATACAATATCAATCAACAAGAACTCATTGACTTGATAACCTCATTGTTGGAAGTCGGTTAAAAATCGTGCAGCAGTTCCCTTTCTATCTATTCCCTTTATATATTTTACCTTGTAGAGATTGAGGAGGTAAGAACATAATAATCACCTCATCCTTGGTCCATCGACCTCTGTTGATATTCTTCCTCTGCCCAGTGCCTTTGGTTGAAGCCGGCGCATCGTCGTACGCAATCGAGTCCTCTGAGTACTCGCTAGTGTCCGACTCATAGCCGCTACGTCTGTCCAGGAAAATATACACTTACTGTAGATTTTTTTATATTAAAAAGTGGCAAATGAGCAAGCGGCCACCATGATTCGCTGAAATAGCGAAGCGACCGCTGCCCATAGACATCTCCAAATGCAGATGCGTTGCCTACCCTTAATCTACGGAGGAGGAGACGCACAGCTGTAGATTAAACTTTTTATAACGTCACTCTAAGTAACGAATAACCTCCTTCTATTAGAAGTCGGTATGAAACTCAATTAGGCGATAATTTTGGTTGGTTTTCTTTGTTTTCTATAAAAATTATGTAAACTGTGGGTTACCCGAAATACAAAGCGCTACAAAGCGATTCGATAGTGAACATGAGAAATTTATGAAACTGACAATGACATTCGATATCTCATAACACTGTCAGTTTCATACATTTTTGTCTATCCCATCAGCGATATCGCCAATCGAAAGATACTTTGTGGAGCCCCCCAGTTTGTTAGCGCCACGCTCATTCTATTTAACGTCAAAAACCTATATTATTGCCCTATTTTGGGAAAGTTCCGGCGGAACGGAATAACTGTGTTAAATCAAAATAATTCAAAGTAACACTAAAATTTTATAGTTTCGATTTATTACATCTATAAAATAAAACGCTATAATTCCTTAAATAGATAGAAGGATATTATATCTGTATGGTTAATTAACAAATGCATAACAAACTTGAATTTTGTATACAGAAAAAGCAAGACAGGTCTCCTTATCAAAAATCTGGCCATGTTAATGACTTTATCTTGTTTAATGCAACCCGAGGACCACCAACGAAAACGTTTTATATTAAAACATTAAAATATAAATAAAAAACTAATAATCATTCTACATAGCTTTATAAAGAGAAAAACTTTGTATTTTTCTATGTATTGAAATAACTCAAAAACTACTGGGACGATTTAAAAAAAAAACACTATTAGAAAGCTACATTATCCCCGAGTAACATAGGTTATGTCTTTTAATTCCACGCGGACGAAGTCGCGAACAACAGCTAGTTAGTAATATTATTAGAAAAATAATAAATCAAGATAACTTTACTGGCTTTAAAATTCCTTTGATAGGTTTTAAGGTTCAAACTTTGCAAACTTATTCTTTAAAGTATCGAATAACATGCTCCTTTCGTTACATCTTACCTTAAACAACGTAGAACGATAAAGATATAGAACTGGCTATAGCGTATACGGTTGAGGGACAAAAAATGCCTTACGTCATAGGTATGTTGTGTGAGCATCACTTTACAGTTTTAAACCAATAATATCATGTCTTAAGCCTATGCCTGGGACGTACGAAAAATTAGATTACCGAAAATACGCTTGGAGAGCCATTATAGTATATGATACGTCACATTTGATTGGGTCTTATTTCTGGACCAAAGATCTATGTCAGTGTCTTTGTCACGTTACGTATATTTCGTATAAATGTGTCTCAGTCGCTGTCAGTATGGCATATGCCATGTCTCATCTGCTTCTTTAAGTCTATGCTAAAGACGAATTGATAAGCGACTCCAAAAGAGCGCTTTGGCACTTCCCGTCGTAAATTGTACGGATTGTTCGGTAAAAGACGCATTTATTCTTACAATTGAGGCAGAATTTATAGGCTATTCTTAAAGCGCGCGTTTCATGTGCTTTCAGTATACTTAAGGTTAAAGGACCTAATATTAGCATTCCTTTAAGGTTAGCAACAAAACAAATCAACAATAAGAACGAGAACAAAAAAATCATGTCGCCAATCATTCTTCAATTTGTAGACGTATTCAAGTTTTCCAAGAACTATGACGTTTTAAGCTATCCCTTAAGATTATATCGCAATGAATTTTGTACTTTATTACAATAGTTTTAATGTTCGAATTTGTATGATAATATGTGGAACCGGTTTAATACTGTAGCCGGTACCGGTTTTAAGAAGCAATAATAATCCGATCGACGGTGAGACGAGGTAAGTATAGAAATAAGAATGTTTAAGGTAATTCATGCATACCGGCGGACGTATCAGCTGATTCGAAACCAGTTCGCACACTCATTCATTGCTAACTTGCGAACATCTGAAGAGAACTCTATAAATATAATTCACTGTTTATTGTTCGCGACTTCGTCCGCGCGGAATTAAAAAATATAGCCCACGTTACTCGGAGATAATGTAGCTTTCTTATGGTGAAAGAATTTTTGTAATCGGCCCAGTAATTCTTGAATTAATTTATCACCAGCTCATTCATCCCTCCGAGGGGTGCGGAGCCTACCTTTTGAGGTGACTAGGCCGTAGTCAACCACGCTGGCCCAGTGCGGGTTGGTCGACTTCACACAAATCTTTGAATTTCTTCGCCGATATGTGCAGGTGTCACGATATATTCCTTCACCGTTAGAGTACAAAAAAGAGTACAAAATTAAAAAAAAACAAAGTTTCTCTCTTTATATTAGTATAGATTATTATCTCATAAGGATGTAATATAAAACAATCATAAAATTATCATCGCTTTGGTCGCTCAGAAGTTAAAATGTTATTCTTAGGAATACGAATCAAAAGATTCCTCCTATAGGTCTACAAGGATATTATGGCACTCGAAAATTTTTGAACTAACAATGTCATCTTGACAGCGTCACATAACCAACCAGTGAAAGGCAGCTGAGGGATTTTGAAAGAAGTTAGGACATTTTTACCTTTTGTTATCCCTAAAACTTTGTAGGCCTGTCAATGTCAAAAAAGTGCCATAATATCCTTGTAGGACTATACATCGAATTCCATCAAAGAGTAATAGCACACCTACATTTAGTTTATATAAACTTTTTGAATAATTATATATTAGACGTGATGGCACTGAATGCACTGCAGTTCTCTGCTGCTTGATCAACAGAAACTACATTAGCATTGTGAGACTATACTACAAGCAGTCATTCAGACTAAATGTAGGTACTAGGTATGCGTCGTATATAGATCGGGATCCTGGAAGCGGCAGACCTCAGTTAAATTCAAATGATTTATTGATATACGATTAGATATGACTCGTATGTACTATAAGCGAATGGCCATTAGTTATGTCCAGTTGGGCAGTTGCAGTAAATATTTCTGAAGTTAACTTTCTTTCACAAAGCTGATTTTCACGTATAACGCTCAAGGGACTATGACAAAACTCCCTGCAAGCAGTCGGACACTCTGGATGGGGCAAACGGCCTCCCAGACACTTTATAACGTAATGTAAGGTTACTTACACATATAACATCACGAAGATTAAACTAACAAACTCCAACCCATATTCACAATAACAAAACTAATAACAACATTATAATTAAACATAACAATTGCACTAACACTCCATGATTTCCCGCCAAAAGTTTTCTAGTTACATGTCTCCGGGAACCCGAACATTATAAAGGTTCAAAACGCACTGACAGAAAAGTTTCTCACTAGCCAGCATTATAGAGGGTAGTGGTTCGTGATATCGATAATTGAACTAAACATCGATATTTCTTGGACTTTTTGAATTTCAAATAAATATTTTTATGTTTCTATATTGTGTATGATATTTAATTTAACTTTTTAATAATTTCAAGCGTTGAAATGTAATAAGTTTTAAACTTTGACTACAGTAAGATGAATCAAATGCATTTAGAACAAAAAAAAATAGTATCCCGAATATGGTGTGGAATAAATATCGATAATATTTATTATACAAGTTCTATATCGATTCCAAAAATATCGATATTATTTATTTATACAGTTACATCACTAGTACACACACCTACACGAAATGCACACACATGGCGCGATAAGGGTGAAGAATACAAAAAACTTTAAGGGACTATAGCTATAAAGTAGAACAGGACGCACAATAAAAATACTGGGGGTGCGAACGGGACAAAAGTCTGCCCTCCAGTGGGAATATGACGCAAGCTTAGGTAGGCAGGTGTAAACAACATGCATGGAAAAAAAACAAAGAAAATTTATTTCATACTTTTGTATCGAAGTTACTTTTGATTTAGTTGAAGGTGTACTGTGACAGGGTAACTATTACCATACTGAAATTATGTAAAAAGAACACATGTATATATTTACTTGACTCTCTTACGGTGAAGGAAAATATCGTGATGAAATTCAAAGATATGTGTGAAGTCACGCAAAATACGCGCTAGTTGTGGAGTACCAGAAAAATGGAGCCCATCATGAGTCGAACTTGTTGGAGATCATATACTGGCCAGTAATCTATTTACTTCTGTCTATGTGACTGTGTAAGTCACTAACTTGACATAAGTTAAAAAATATTGTGAGCTTGTGAAATAATATAGTTGTTTACCAAGAAAGTGTTTCTGTTATCCTATACTGATCCACTGCCACCCAAATTCCATTTGAACTACCTACCTACCTATGTGAAAAAGTGTCATTTATCTACAAGTCCGTTATTATAAAATTAATTTATAGTAAAATTACTTTAAAGAGCTATTTAAAACTTTATGAACCAATCTTAAAAGATAAGTAAACCACGGGTTATTCCAAATACGGTAATAAGAATATATTCAATTTTGAAATAATACTTTGTGCGATTATTATAATAATTTTAGAAGGAAAATACAAAAAATATTATTTAAACGTTTGTTTAGAGACAATGTTTATTTAGACTATATCTCTCTTCGATGTCAATTCATACAACTAAGCTAATATTATAAAGATAAATATTATTTTAGTTAATATCTAAATTAAAAGTACAAATATTAAATATTCTAAACAATTAAATAATTGTAATAAATATTAATTGATGACAAAATACAAAAGTGTTTTCTATACCTGTTTCTATCATCGAAACGGTACATTGAAAGGCGTACAAAAAATATTCACAAGGGCCAAATAGCGGGCAACTATTTCAGACCCTAGAGTATTTGTTTTTGCATACAGGAATGAGGGGTCACATATGGTAAATGTCAGGAAACTATTCCTTAGATATTTTAACATTTAACAGCTGGTGACTACCATGATAGTCCTTAGTTTCCAAAACAGACCGAGAGACTACCCAAAATACTTTTCGATTGGCGATATCGCTGATGGAATCGACAAAAATGTATGAAACCGACATTGATAATCGATATGTCATCAGTTCCATACGACGTTCGCTATAGGAATGCTAAGCAGCGAATATACTTTGGGTTAGCCCCCAGAACGATTAGGTATGCATTATAATATTGAATAACCTTCTGTTGGGAGTCGGTTTAAAAGTCAAGCAAATAGCGGGTACGTGTGTACGAGTAAAGAATTTGGGCCAGTAAATTGTTAGATCAAACAAAGAACATTATTACAAAATTTCTCCAAGAATATTCTGATACTCGAGTCTAACAATAGCTCAAATTGTGGTTGTCGTTGTATATAATTAGTACCTAAGGTTGTTGGTGTTTAGGATGTTTATTATTTAATATTTCTCGCACTACATCCTGTTTATATAAGAGTTTTGTGAAATGCTAAAAGGCAACGTCAGATATCGATATTGAACTACTGATAAGAGAGAATTCACATAGCACTTACGAAATGTTTGATATCACGCAGATTTATTATACTTAATAGTATAAAGAGAGAAACTTTGTATTTTTGTTTGTATTGAAATAACTCAAGAACTACTGGGCCGATTTAAAAAAAAAATCACCATTAGGAAGGCTCATTATCCCCGAGAAACATAGGCTATATTATTTAATTCCATGCGGGCGAAGTCGCGAGCAACAGCTAGTATCCGATAAAGTCAATGAAAGAGTCCATACTAGGCTAGTTCTAGGGGGGATAGCTACCTTTAATATGGTCTTATTCTAATTCTAGGGGAGCCTTGCAGTCAGGGACAGACAACAGTGCTCGTGACCTCGTAATACGTTTGAGGGCCGTCAGGTTTCAGTGGGTATTACGGTCACCTTCTGTGGCCAGCGAGTCCCACACTCCCTACGCCATTGCACGCCCGGCGTAGGGTTGCATAAACGCAATTTCTATAATAAAAAAATAGGGGGCCTTGCAACTCCCACCCGGCGATAACAGATATCTTCAAACTAGTTTAAGGTCTGACAAATTTTTAATATGAACCACAATTACTATTACACACCTTTTCCGTATAGCCATCGACTCGTTGTCTGCATAGCAACAGTTATATAATGCGTAGTAATAGGAATATGAACCGGTAATTCTTTTATAGACGCAGTTGGCGTTCTAATTAATAAAAGGATATAGGAAGGGCCACTTCCACCTGTCGTCAAACAGCCCCTTGACTATTCAGATTTCAAGTAAAGATTGTGTTAAAACGGATGTAAGAAAACACTCGATAATTTCCGCATCGTGTGATACAAGGTAGCGCGACTTGAGTATTTATTTTATTATGTTTTAGATATTCACAGAATCTCTATACTGCAATAGAATTCTCTATATTTCTAATACAGAATGAATGAGCTCTGAAACTACTGCATACAGACCATTTTTTTTAACCGACTTCCAACAGAAGGAGGTTATCAA
>QDHC01007350.1:38793-51274 GCA_013186455.1 Papilio dardanus tibullus | reverse complement strand
GAATAGATTAGTAAATCCTTTGTTCGGATATTTGCTACTTGCTACTCGACATAATACTATCCCAGTGCGTGCAAGGCTTAAGCGCCAGTCATTATATGGTCCCGGCAAACTACCACCATAAGCGAGAAACGGAGATTAGAGAGAAATTTCCATAAGTCAGACAAATATCGCGGTCCCATGGATTCTCGTCACCGAGCTTCCACAGTAGTTCTTTAAGGATTCTACATGCTTATGTTGGTACGCTTGACAGAAGAATACTCTAGTTCTTGTCTCAAATCAAAAGTAATGTACCTACAACTAGTATTGTTATGCAAAAAATACATTTGACTGCACAATATGCGCGTTTGCTAGATTAGATACTAGTTTAGTAGCCTTGTACACACTAAGATAGTATTTTAGTAGAGTAGCTAGTAGCAAGTACCCGAACAAAGGATTTCCTAATCTATTCTACTATAATGTTGCTGTTCGGTCACGTTTAGTTACTAAATATCCTAGTGCGTAGGTTTAGGCTTAAACGAGTCCGAACAGTAGTAAATCCTTTGTTCGGATAAATGCTACTTGTTACTCGACTAAAATACTATCCTGGTGCGAACAAGGCTTAAGTTTAAGTAAACTAATTTTATTAGTAGGTCTAAGTCAGTATTATTCACTTTAAAACGTTAGTTTAAGATACTATAAAAAATACTCATAAGTGTTGAAGTGTACAA
Organism: Papilio dardanus tibullus; assembly: GCA_013186455.1. Classification (NCBI taxonomy): domain Eukaryota; kingdom Metazoa; phylum Arthropoda; class Insecta; order Lepidoptera; family Papilionidae; genus Papilio; species Papilio dardanus. Next base: position 50,567 of record QDHC01007350.1, on the reverse strand, counting down.
ATGTATGAGATCATAAAGTTATACGCATTTAAAAATGATAGTAAGCTCTCTGCGTCGCAGTCGCTTCGCCCCGTAGGCCTCCGTCCCCCGGCCTTCGCCCCGCAGGCCTCCGTCCCCCGCCTTCGCCTCCCGGCCTTCGCCCGCAGCCATCCGCGCCGCTGTATCGATCTGCCAACAGTAGCTCCATCCCACACTATTTACTACCTATACAAAAACAAAGTACATGTTCAAACATTTTATTCAATCACAGATCTAAATGATTAGCTCTCATGTCTATTAGCCAGTAGGGTAAGCAAAGAAAGCATCGCACATGATCCCAGTATTAGTCCGTGTATGGCTCTCTTCAACTGCGACGTTCACTCCTTCAGGTAGTGTACAGCAACCCTTCGCAACGCAAGATATACGTCATAACCGATCAAATTACGGGCGAAAGTAAACAAGAGACTTTCTATGCATCCTACTTTCACAATCTTTGTTCTGCTGACGTTATTTAACTAATAGTTACTAAATTTTTCTGTTGACTGTACTTAGTGGAATAATAAGTAACTTTACTCTTTACGTATTCTCAATAATGATCTAACATATAAATTGTTGATTGTATTTATAGCTTATTAAAACAAAAACCAGCTAACTATACGCCCCCACTCTCGGAGAGCGTCTACCCTAAAGCCTTGTTCGCACCAGGATAGAATTTTAGTCGAGTAGCAAGTAGCATTTATCCGAAGAAAGGATTTACTACTGTTCGGACTCGTTTAAGCCTAAACCTACGCACTAGGATAGTAATTTAGTAACTAAACGTGTCCCAACAGCATCATATTAGTAGAGCAGATTAATAAATCCTTTGTTCGGATACTTGCTACTCGACTAAAATACTATCCTGGTGCGTACAAGGCTTAAGAGGTGACTAGGCCATAGTCGACTACGCTGGCCCAGTAAGGGTTGGTTACTAATACAATTAGCTGTTTGAGTATTAAAAACAATTAGAACTCATCGTAACTCACCCCAAGTAAATACATTTAATCAATGCTATTGAAATTTAATAAATAATCGAACTCTGAGCAGGGGCGTGGGGTTGCCGATTTGCATTGTTCGCTTTTGATTTACGATTTTTTTTATAGAAAAAGGTCGGAAGAATTTTTACGAGCCCCCATTTTGAATATTTATGTAATATTTTGACAATTTCAATTTCCAGTTCAATTTATACTTTTATTTTCTTTTCCGTTCTTGTAATTAATGTGAAATTAAAATGTTGCCTTGGTTAACTTAATCTATACTAATAATAAAAAGAGAAACTTTGTATTTTTGTATGTATTGAAATAACTTAAGAACTACTGGGTCGATTTCAAAAACTCTTTCACCATTAGAAAGCTACATTATACCCGAGTAACAAAGGCTATATTTTTTAATTGCTCGCGGACGGAGTCGCGCACAACAGCTAGTTTTATATATAGCTCTTTTGTGGTTAATTATTATTTACGTTTGTGTTAGGAACCGATATACCACGGGGAGTGCTCTGAAGAATTGTTTAGAACATTCCTACCGCCGAGTTTCGTCATCGAACGACACGACAGACCACCAGGTTCCATCCACACCACCTGGATGGCTGGCAATCCACAACCGTGAGGTTTTCGCGGAAGTTTCTGCCCCGTATTTGCAGTTCCTCTAGTGATGCGAATGTTCGGCGTCGATGACCAGCTCGGTGTTCACGCCGCTCGTTTGCCCCTTCTCTAAAAAAAAAAGCGGCAACGCTGACGTTAAGAAGCGTTCGTGTGAATGCAGGCTAATTCATCATTAAATTCTATCGACGTTTTTACATTGTTATAAAGTAAGAGTCTGAAATTGTAACTAAATCTGCAGAGAAAGCCATAAGACCCTATTCTTTGAGTTTAACCCGATTTCAATTAGACCGATGTCATGCAAAAAACGCCCTTACGCCGTAGCCAAATCTCCATTTATTGCTCGAACTCGGTCCAATGCACCGTAGGGTTATGTAATTGAAGCTACAATAATATTTCTATTGTGAGAAGTTCCATCTGAAAACATTTATCATTGTGCATTCGTCCGCTGTTAGTTTGTAAAGAGATGAGCGCATCAAGGAGCGCATATTTCCTATGAAACGCTAAAAGCTCTATTCTCGGCAAATTTATTTTTAACTGCTGTTGTTTTTCACTCTTGTACTATGGCCACAATTTAAGATTAAAAACTTTCTTAACTATACTAAAACAAACTCCAACCCACTTATTCCAAAAAAAATTATAAAGTACTGCGATAAACGAGGACCAATAAGTAGTCGGTTATACGATACTGGACGACACTTGGAACTAAATAAGATAGACCAGGGGTCTCATTGGACCAAATTATGTATCATAAGAAGTACCAGGAACAAGAATGTTCTGTATTTTGGAATTTATGAATGTACCAGTACCAAACGTTGAAAGTACAACAGTAATAACGCTGATTCTGGTTTCGGAATAAAGCGACACTGTTTCGAGTAGTCAATAACTACATCAAACAAAATCAAATGATTAAAAAAATATTAAATTCATCTAAAAATGCGCATACACAATTCTAAACTGTGAAATAGTAATGAAAAATAAACAGACTAATTGAGAACCTCCTTTTGGAAGTCGGTTAAAAAAGAATATTTCGGCGTAATATAGCTTAGCACGCAAAATACGCGCCAGTCGTGGAGTTGCGGAAACATAGCCACTACTACTACTACAATAATATAGCTTAACGTAAAGATTAAATGCGTTGTATCACCTTAAATCAAAATAAATACTATTGTGTACATGAATTATGGTCACCCTACATACTTTTCTAAAATTGTTTACAATTCGCTCTGTATAATTCCGATTCGCGCAATTTCTTGTAAACGGGAACATTAATTATTGACACATAAACATGCACCGACCACTAGAGGGCGTTGTTCAATAACTAGATATTCTTGAATGAGAAACAAACGTTTTAAAACGATTTTAAATACATTCATTCACTAACTGTTACCGTAACTCCGTCTGCGTTGATATAAAACTAGCTGTAACTTGCGACTTCGTCCGCGTGGAATTAACAATTATAGCCTATGTTACTCGGGAATAATGTAGCTTTCTAATGGTAAAAGATTTTTTTAAATCGGTCCAGTACTTCTTGTGTTATTTCGATACAAAAATATAAAAATACGAAGTTTTTCCTCTTTAAAATAATAGAATAGAACATAGTATCATGTGTTTTTCTCCCAGACTGTATTCTACATTCCTTTCTCCAAGATTCGCTTACCCGCTTCTAAAACCCAGATAATTTTAAGTATAGAATTTCGTTTACTTTTCCATTCAAGCTTAGCAATAAGCTTCTCCACCTATAAATAAAATCGTTGAACGAGCCCAAATCGACTCACCGCTTGTGAGGCGAGAAGATTTTTATCTCCCTCTACACCATTCCCTCCCCTAATCTCCTCCCCCGCTATATAAATAGGCGTCCTCGCTCACTGCCAAGGTCGTCACCGATCGATACTGCTCCCCAAACTCCCCTGCCGGTTTGCATTGGAAAATTGATTTTTTGTCACCCCTGATAAAAACTATCGTAAATAGATTGTTTTTCTATCAGATTGAGATTATGTTAGCGGGTTTACACGCGTTGGCCTGTGTTGAGACTTGTTCGCACCAGGATAGTATTTTAGTCGAGTAGCAAGTAGCATTTATCCGAACCAAGGATTTACTACTGTTCGGACTCGTTAAAGCCTAAACTACGCACTAGGGTAGTAATTTAGTAACTAATCGTGTCCGAACAGCCTCATTTTAGTAGAATTGATTAGTAATTCCTTTGTTCGGATACTTGCTAGTTGCTACTCGACTAAAATACTATACTAGTGCGTACGTACTTATGGGTGGGTTCAGCTATAGTGTATTCATGGTGAACGCACTTTAATCATTTTTGAAGGGGAACCAAGAATGTTTTACGCTATAAAAGCATTCAGCATGTCTATAACTCTATTTATATCTTAATTAACTATCGATATGATATGACTTTGCTGAGTTAAAACATCATTTTATCAGTCTAGTCATCTAGTGATTTGGGAACATGCAGATGACCATCACACTAATTTTGTAACGAATCAGATTGAACAGCAATTAGCAATTTTTAAAATGACGTTTCAGAATTCTGACCATTTCACTTTCAAATGTATTATTCTTTGTATAAGGTAAGGTTAGACCCATGATGGGCTCCATTTTCCTTCACTCCACGACTATCGCGTATTTTGCATGACTTCACACATATCTTTGAATTTCATCGCCGATATGTGCAGGCATCACGATGTTTTCCTTTAACCGAGAGCGTCGGGTATTCTTTGTATAATTGACAATGTATTTTAGTTACTCATTTCATTATAACATGACTCGATATTTAATTAACAATTTTCAAATAGCATGAACACACATTTTCCGATAATATTTGTTACTAGCTATGCTCGCGACATCAATTGGCCAGAATTAAAAATAGTCTATGTTACTCTGGGATCTTGCAGCTTTCTAACAGTGAGTGATTTTTTGAAATCGACCCAGTAGTTTTTGAGTTATTTCAATACATACAAAAATACAAATCTAACCTCTTTATAATATTTATTTGTTATTTCACACTTGGATTTATACACCAGTGTGACCCAAAGTACTACTACAAAGCGATTCGATAGCGGACATCGAAAATGTGACACTGACAATGACGTTCGATATCTCACACGTGACAAGCACATTATCTAAAGTCATTGTCAATTTCATACATTTTTAATATTCCATCAGCGATATCGCGAACGAAAGATAGTTGGTAACCTCCCTGAGGGTCTACACAACGTGTTTCGATCGGCTATTTCGCTGATGAGATCAACAAAATTGTATGAAATTGACATTAACATTCGATAAAATCATGCGAATGTCACGTGTGAGATATCGAACGTCAAAGTCAGTTTCATACATTTTTAATATTCCATGAGCGATATCGCCAATCGAAAGATAATTTGGGTAACTCCCCTGTACACTTTTGTTGCAACAAAGTTGCTGCCATGGCAACATCTCGTGTCTTGTTACATTATTAACACAGTGTGTTGGTGCGTTATTGATTGAGTGATCTCGAGGTATTTGAAGAGCAGTTAAACGATCTGATTTATTCAACTCATCGTAGCAATAAACACTTATATGGATAAATAACGTGACCATATTTTTTAGACTCAAAACAGGACAATTATAATTTTTAACCCGAACTAGCGGGAGGTTTTGCAAGCCGTGATCAAAATTTTCCCATCTCTGGAACAAATATCGAGAACAGGGCGACAGAAAATACTAGCCAACTCTACAGTACACTCGTCGTACAGTACACCGCCTGCGTTCCGCCAACTAGACTATTCACACTTTCGGGCAATTTCCAAAAACGGGATTTGGCGTCCCAGAGATTATTCCGGAGACATGACTGTAAAATGGGACAGTCCCGTTCAAAACGGAACGTCTGGTCACGTTATATTACAATGTAAGCTAAAGAAATCGTCAAATAACTATGTTTCAATTGAAATAATAAATTAAAATATCTACGTCATACATGGCGGCCATATTGATTTTTTTTGTAATTTTGTGTAAATTGTGTGTTAAAGTGAAATAATATTGTAAAATAAGTGCAGCTGAATATTTAAAGAGGAAAAAAATCCATTTTTGTATGTATTGAAATAACTTAAAAACTACTGGGCCGATTTCAAATACATATTTCACCGTTAGAAAGCAACATTAGGTATATTTTTTAATACCCGTCGGACGAAGTCGCGAACAACAGTTTTTTATTTAAATAAAAAAGATTTTCGCTAAAATATTTTAGATTTTACGAGTTTTCCCGCAACTCCACGACTAGCGCGTATTTTACGTGACTTCATCTTTGAATTTCTTCATCGATATGTGCAGGTTGCATCACGTTTTACGGCGTTTTACTGTAAATCGTTGATCTTTAGGGTTTCGTTTGAAATACGATATATAACAACTCAAATTTTTGTTAATATTCGAGTGTCGGCAGTGTAAACCCACGTTAACAACGGTGATCTTGATAAGTAAAGGGTGACGGAGCGCGCGCCGCCCTTCAATGAAGAGGGCTACGTTATTTGGCGTGTAAAGCAGTGCACTTGCTGACATGACAACTTGACAAGTACACGCTTTAAGTAGTCTGTGTTTACTAGCAAAAGCACATACAGTCAAACCTGGATAAGGGACACATGGACGAGCGAGAAATCTCTTTAAGCGAGATTAATTCTCTATTACCGAAGAGCTACCTCCATGAGCGTGAAACTCGGATTAGAGAGAAACCTCAATAAGTGAAACAAATATCGCAGTCTCATGAAAGTCTCACTTACCTAGGTTTGTCTGTAAATGTATCTAGGAATACTAGGCGCGGTTATCTTAAGCCTTGAACGCACCAGGATACGATTTTAGTAGCAAGTAATTAAGTTACTAAACGTGTCGGAACAGCAACTTTTAGTAGAGTAGATTAGTAAATCATTTGTTCGGATACCTGTTGCTTGCTACTCGAATAAAACCAACCTGGTGCAACAAGGCTTTAGCGTAATATAAAAAGCAAAATTTGCTTTTTTATTGTTGTATGTTTTGAAATAACTCAAAAACTATTGGGACGATTTAAAATTTTCTTTCACCCTTAGACCCTTCTAGATTCTTATTCTTTTTTTTTAATTCCGCGCGTACGAAGTCGCTAGCAACAACCAGTCTATAATACAATGTAAAAAGTCGCCGCTCGTTTTAAAATGGCAGCAATCAGCTGTTTCTATCAGCTGGTTGCTAGCTACCAAATACGGTTACCAATTGAACAACTAGTTGCTCGACTGATCATTCCCTACTGCGCATGTCTCTTGTATCGACTGGCAACGATTCAACACAAACAAGCGAATACCTACTCTATACAAGGACAATAAGGCTTAATATGCAATGATTATGATTTGTAATGAACTATTACAAAGTTATTTTGCAATTATGTTGCGCGAATTTAAATCTTATCCTAAAGTGGTAAAGTATATGTTGAACGTTGCAAGTTTGTGTTGCCATGTCGTCTAGTGATTAGCAGGTGAACAGCTACTGGTATATCTGATCGGTTCTACGGTTATTTTACTGCGAATTCAGTGTAACGTAGTAACGGGAATTATTTTATCCCTTAGATAAAAACTAGGTGTCGCCCGCGACTCTGTATGTGCGGAATTAAAAAACTTAGCTTTGCTGGTGTTTCAGACTACGCTCTACTGTCAACATCGAGTTCCGTTCGGCCATTTTGGAGGTAAATAAATCCAACAACTTTTGAATTTATAATATTAGTAATATGTTAACTGAAAACGTCTCCTTCAAGGTCTCCTGGAGGTTCAAGTATCTTTGGAATCGACAAAATTGTATGAAACTGTCAGTGGCATTCGATAAATCATGTGCTTGGGGGCTACCCAAAGTATCTTTCGATTGGCGATATCGCTGATGGAATCGACAAATATGTATGAAACTGACAATGGCATTCGACAAGTCACGTGCGAGAAATCGAACGTCAATGTCATTTACATACATTTTTGACGTGCGCTATAGATTCGCTTGTCACGTTTGAGATATCGAATGTCATTTTCAGTTTCATACTGGTGTTCGGTATCGAATCACTTTGTACATACTTTCGGTAACCCTGTAGTTTTATTTTATTGTATTTGTTCTAGATGTGACCTTGGAAATTGAAGGTTATAGAATAGTTCCCAGCTTCCAGCTAGCTGTAGCAACTAGCGATAAAGACCGAAATGGGTCAAGGCTCATATAGCCTTCGATATAACACTTTTACCTAATATTTATTGCTAATAAAATCTAAATACTCTACATTATGAAAGTTAACGATCTAATCGAAAGAAAATCTTTGTAATAATAATAAGATATTGTAAATGAGGCAAAAAATGGCTTATCAGACGAAACACAAAATAAGACAGATACTTGCTCGTTTGCCACTTTGTAATATAAAAAAGTCATTCTATAACCCCAACAAGCAAGCACCATAAGCGAGAAAGTCGTATTAGAGGGAAACCTCCATAGTCGAGGTGATATCTCTTGGACTCTCGTTAATCCCGGTTCGACTGTATAGATAATATAAGTTCTAAAGCGGACATAACTGTGGTATATAATTATATTGTGGGTATGCGCATATAATGCTACCGTCAATTACGAATAATAAATCAGTCCAATACCAACCGCCGTTTGATTAAGACTCACTTCCCAGACATCACAATAACATATTTACAATTAACTTAAATATCTTCAAGTGACTAAATCTTCGTTGTTCACTCTTCGACTTCCCGCGCGATTCTCCACAGTTTTTTCACCTATCTTTTTAATTAACTAAAAGGCAATGGTCTTATGGCCAGTATGCAACCAAATAGTTGCAATATTGACTGAACACTAGTGTCAAGGTGAACGATAGTAAAACTTCACAGTTGGAACACTTCCAAACACTTCCGCGAACTCCAAGAAAAATTTAATAAAAAAAAACATATCCAATAGTTAGCCAACTAGAAATATGTTAAGCCTTGTTCGCACCAGGATAGTATTTTAGTCGAGTAGCAAGTAACATTTATACGAACAAAGGATTTACTACTGTTCGGACTCGTTTAAGCCTAAACCTACGCACTAGGATAGTAAATTAGGAACTAAACGTGTCCGAATAGCAACATTTTAGTAGATTAGATTAGTAAATCCTTTGTTCGGGTACTACCTACTTGCTACTCGACTAAAATACTATTCTGGTGCGTACAAGGCTTTAGAGATGTGTTTTAAATAACTTTAACGCTTCCAACTCTCTTATATTCTTGGTAATATTTGCCACGGTCATAAGTCCTACTACAAAGTAACTTGTGGCCATGAACCTGTCACTGTTAGTGTCAGCTGTCACCTGTCATCTGTCACCGCGTCGCGCTTTTTCACGGAAGCGGTATTAATAGAGTCGGCTTTTGAGTCTGTTGCCAACTCGCTCAAGATGGGGAAAATGTTATTCTTAAGACAGATTTATAAATGATGTAAGCTGATGCAATGTTCTTATTATAACCTAAAAATTATTTTCTCTTTGTCTTTGTTTAAAAATCTTCTCTGCTCGACTTCAAATATAAGTCTACGATAAAAATGTAGCTTTGGTCTATATTACCTATTTTTTCTTCTATATAATAACATTACAGATATTTAACTTTAAACCAGTAAAAGGAGTTTTCATAAAACCTTCTGTATATTACATAATTCTACATTTTGTATTTTAGGAAAATTGTTATTAGTAGTTAATTTTGACAGAGGTTTATTTTGTATTCATAGATATGCATTGACACGACAATCTTTATTAATTTATCAAAAATCTTTGCTAAATAGGTAGTCTATCTATTTTCGCTATTACTAATTATGATAATATGTATTACAGATTATAAATAAGAACAATAAAGTAAAAATCTAAGTTCATACAAAGTGTAACAATTGCTGGTAAAGATATTAATTTTATTTCTCTTATAAATCATTGTCAGGTCAGATTCGAGGACTCGTTCGCAACGTTACACGTGATTAGATTATAAATACAATTTTCATTGTATACTCGACAGATAAAAGGACCGGTCTGTGCGAAAACCTATACAAATAAAGGCCCCCAAAAACCTCTGGATCAACCCACGTCTTTATTTCCCTTACGAAATACGCAAAGAGACGAAAACCTACTAGTTGTAATCACAAATAATAGCGGATTGAAATCCTCTAAATTAGGGAATCCGTGACTTGAAACGTTTTGGAGTATATTTTAATAATACTGCCACTCCCAGAACATTCTACATCGCGTGTTGATACCGTTTGGTACCGTCTAGTACCATCCTAGGTAGGCTAGAATCTAGAACGTCTTAGATCTAGTCGTGATACCTTATATATCTTAAACTTTTAGCAAACTTAGCAAACAGGTCGCTCGTCAGCACGTATATCGGGGTATTACCGGTCTTCCGAACGTCTAAAGACTCTTATGTTTAAAATATCTCGAAAGCAATTGCGTCATTACTTTGTACCGCTAATTATGTTGTAAATTGGACGTGTTCTAGAAAGTTATGCGTCGTGTAGTGACGACGGACAGATGCTGCATTGTTTCTAAGAACAGCATCAAAGGAACTCATCCGGTTGCCATGCCAACCGGGAGCTAAATGGGCGTGAGCGTCAGATGAAAGTGGCGTGCGCAGGTCGCGGCATCGCACCGTCTGTGCCGGCTCCCGTGCTAGCCAACAACCTGTCACCTATCGCCTGTCACCTATCACCTGTCACCGCCCCGCGCCGCGCGTCACCTCGCGTGATAATTAATTGTAATTGGACGCAATGACTACGAAAATAGTAGCACTCTCAACATCAATTGAAAAACTCCGTGTTTTATTACTTTTTTGTAGTCAATCAGTAGTTTTACTAAAATATATCTTTAAACAAAGTAAACGAAACTTTCTTAAATACATATTTTTAACTATAATAACATATTCAATCGTTTTTTTTATTCTTCTTTCTAGTTAAATCACATGAAGCTTTTGTCTAAAAAACCGTGGACCAACGTCAACATTTTTTTGCCTATAATTGTAAAGTCTGCACGTGTCCATTGCTATTCTGGCTGACATCCAAACTTTCTGAAACGTTTCCAGGAGGTTACTGAGAACAGCTGCTATTGGCTCATGCGGAGTACATGACGGGAATATACGAACAAAGAACTATTTAGTTAATTAGCAATAGTTTAATTAGTTAATAATCTGAACTGATGATAGTCCGATGAAAAATGCTTATTATCAAATCAAATCTGATGCCAAAAAGTGCAATTAAATAAAGTAATGTACGGGTAGACATGTCGTGTCGATCAGATCAAGATGTTAGCAAAGGACAGAGAGGGTTGGAAAGGACTTCACCGACAAGGTTTAAAAACTTTAAATTAAAGAAGATGGACATACATGCTATGTTTTAATGTCGCTAATATTTCTGAATATCACTTGAATTAGCATATCTTTATTGCTTTGTAAAATATTAATTCACGTCCGATTGTTCAAACTCCACTTAAAAAGCGTCTCTTAAAATCTAAGTGCTGTCGAAATTAAACTAGATAGTTTTTTTTATAATACAAAGTGGCAAACGAGCAAGTGGCCACCAGGATTCACTAAAAAATTCGATGCGACCGCTGCCCATAGACATCTGCAGTTGCAGACGCGTTGCCTACCCTTAATCCACGGAGGAGGAGACGCACAGCAAGATGTTAATACCTCTTCCTATGCGTCCCCTCACCCGCCAATCCACATACCCTTCCCATCGTTTCCTTATAAGGAAATGAGAGGAAAAGAAAGTGTACTAAAATAAGGCCTCCGGCACCATACTCTTCAGTCGAAACACGGAATGGCTTCCATTTGACGCCTGTCTTCTGTATGGTCGTGGTATGTCACAGGGCGAGCCGGACAATTCGTGCGATGATGTTAAACCGGGCTCTACCACTGTTAAAATAAGATAGTCGTACAATTTGGAGTTTAAGCGTGTAATTCACATGTAAGATGCTCTTAAATATTTTAGTGGCGTTTGAAAATTCGGTCGTCTGGTAAATAAAATGAGAGCTTACGAAAATCAAAAGTGCATTCTATATTATAAAGAGGTAGTTCATTTACAAGTATAATTGCTATTGCGTTATTGCACTGGCTTGGCCGGGTGCGGACAGCGGGACCCTGAACCCGCAGCACGTCGGCCTTGAACTCG
>QDHC01007350.1:24299-35674 GCA_013186455.1 Papilio dardanus tibullus | reverse complement strand
AAATACTTTACAAGCATAAAGATATTAGTTATATATATTCTTGACTTTTTTGTGGTCGTGGTATTACACCGGACAAGCCAGCCCATTCATACATGTTCTTGCAGGCTCTACAGTGACCAACATAATTGCTAGAATAACCTAATCATTCCTACATGTGGTACACTTAGCAACAGAAGTGACGGCCAAGAGGACTTTGATTGTTGGAAAGATGCCTTTTGCGTCACACCCGACCAACTGTCTACCGAACTGTACTCAAAACATATCAATAATCTATCATGCTATAATGAACTTTAATCCAATAAAATAGAGTTCATTTTGATATGGCATAATGCTAAGTCATAAATAAGCTATGACGCAATTTCAAAGATGGTATGTTTTCATTTCGAGTTAATTTGTTTGATAAAACGTGTTCCCGGAGGCTGATTCCCAGTTGACGCAGTCCATTAGATGATACGAAAAACTATGAAATTATTATTTTATCCCTGTTTTTGTCAGCACATTTTCCGGACAGTTCGTTGCTGCAAAAGTTCAGAAGGGTCAGATAGTAAATTGTAAAAAAACACACAGACGATTGACAATCTCCTTCTTTTTTGGAAGTTAGTTAGAAATAGTAGATGAACGCCTGAACACTAGTTCAGGAGAGACAGCCACAATGTTGCTAAAAGTGTTTTGCGATAAGTAAATGGTTTTTTTTTTAATAAACACGGTAAATGTTGATATGACAATTTAAATGTGTTCCTAAGTCAATATCAGTAATGTTAGCAAGTACAAAGTGTTAGCAATAAGGTTTTTATAGTACAAAACTATCAATGGCGTACGTAGAATTAATCCAAGTTTCATTAAAAACATTCTAATAAATAATTGTTAAGGAATTAACTAAATTACTTAGCAAGTATCTCAGTATCATTTCCTTATAAAGAAATTATGGGAAGGGGAAGTGGATTGCCGGAGGAGGCGACGCAGAGGTATTATCCTCTTGCTGTGCGTCTCCTCCACCGTAGATTAAAGGTATGAAAGGCAGCTTCGATTGCAGATGTCTATGGGCAGGGGTCGCTTTGGATTTTTCAGCGAATCCAGGTGACTAGCTCGTTTACCACTTTATCTATACTAATATTATAAAGAGAGAAACTTTATTTTTTTTGTAATAACTCAAGAACTACTGGGCCGATTTAAAAATATCTTTCACCATTAGAAAGCGATATTATCCCCGAATAACATAAGCTATATTATTTAATTACACGCGGATGAATACAATATACAATATCTAGTAATATATAAAAAACTAAACCGTCAAGCAGTTCATTATTGTCACAAGGGTTAATATTAGAACACCATGTAACCACGATCCTCATAACATTCAGAATCGTTCAACAAACAGACACACCCTTCGCTTAATAAGGCATCTCTTCAAATAATCGAGGAGCTCAGAACAAACACGTTAGGGCTCCGCGTGTCCGGAGCTCCGGGGTTACGGGGCTACGAGTCTATAAAATCAGAGTATCGATCAGTTTGTACATCAGATAAGGGTGCTTACCGTTTAAGTACATACTTAAAACATAGAAGTTTTCATTTTATTTAGTTAAGAAAGCATTAAGTACTTATATGGGGTTATTCGTTCTAACAGTGGTAGAGTCCGCTTCAACATCTTCGCACGAATTGTCCGGCTCGCCCGCTGACATGCCACACACAGAAGACAGGCGTCAAATGGAAGCTATTCCGTGTTTCGTCTGATGAGTGTGGTGCCAGAGACCTAATTTTATTCCATTCTCCCTTCCTATAATTTTCTTAATTATGTTAAACATTAATTTACTAAATATGAATAGTTAATTTCTAAAATGAATACCTTTCTATCTTCATAATGCATTATATTCAGCACTGGACATTTTTGTTAATTTCATTTTAACACTATTATTTAAAGGTTTACAACTAGCCGTCGTACTTGGTCTCTCGATTATTGAGGTTTGACTGTAATGTCTACCCCATATAGTAAAACATACTTGATTGATAAAATAATAAAATAGAAATACGAGAGTAGTGAAAAGAGGTCGAAGCTTTGAAGGGGAAGAAAGGTTCTGAGTAATCTACGATTAGGCCTCGATCCTCGTAATCCACGAGATATTGCGAGCCTGTCCGCACACTGGGGTGCCAACCCTTTGTACAGGGCAACTTTGAAGTAAGATTTTGAATAAATATTCTATGATCGAAAATACTTTAAGTTTCAAGACGTGACGGAATTAAAAAAGGATGAAGCAATTGTTTTAAAAATATACCAAGAAATCTTGTTCTGTACTTAAGTAAAACTTAAAAAATACGCCAAACTAATACGCTATTAACATTTTGAGCTATTTTAATTGATAACTGCAAATCATATATTGTTCGTAAGAAACAGGATCCTTATCATGATTTAGCTGATTGGGCTCACTCAGCTAAATTGTGGTAAGAATCGAATTACGAACAATATGTTAGTCAAAATTACGAAAGTTCAATATTGCAAATCAAATTGTTAATGTTTTTTGTGTATTGTGTTTTCCTAATAAATAATTGCACCGTTTATCATCAGAAAAAAATCTCTCTAATTCTCTACTAGATGTCCGTGTTCATAAGATTAATAGATACAATTTATCAAAGCTTCAAGATGTATTTTGAACGACATAAATTACTGTAGAAAAAAAGTTATTTCACGTGCCGTTTGTACTGCGTATAAGACGAATTACTCTTAAGAAAACACGCCAAACGCCGCGTGGTAACGCAAGCTATTTTTAAAAAGTACTAAAAAATTCTTTTACGCACAAACTTGTCACATGTGACAGCTTGACATGTGCGTAAATTGTAAGAGTCGCGCAAAAACCATTCGTTTTCATAGTCTTAACACTCGTATAAAAACATATTGGCGTCCATTCCATTCTCTTACAAAAATATGAGATAGCAACATTTTTACTTTTTTTTAGCAGTAGAATTTTAACTCAATAAAAGAAACGACAGTTGACAAAGACGCAAAACAGTTATCTCATAGTAAAAAACGGTTAACGCCGTGCGCACAAAATTATAAATAGCAATTTACACGATTTAAATAATTTTCGAGATAAATGACAGGCGCTTGGCCATGATCTTGATAGAAACACGGAAGAAGACCGTTTGTTTATTTCATAATACGTGAAAAAGTCAATATTATCTTTGTTAGTATTATTAGATAAATATGTACATTAAAGAAAGAGATGGAAAGTGCATAAAGATCATATTATTTTAATAATAAATGGCAGGAATTAACATGAAAATCATTCTCAATACAATTAAATTGACCACATAGAGAAACTTTAGAGAACAACTGAAAATAAGATATTAAATATAAGATTAAAGTAATTAACTAAGTTGTGCTTAACAATTAATAAAATTAAATATAATCCAATTAATATCCAAATCAAACAAGCACGGCCCCCGATGCCATATGCAATGCACACGGGCGCCAAAGCTAAGGACCCAAAAAATAAATATAATGCAATAAAACTTCTATGCTTTATTTCCAGCACCTACTTACCTTCAAAAAATAAAATAAAAATGCTTAAGAGGATGATGATGATGATGATGAAATGCTCAAATTTCTTTTTTGCACACAGGCGCCAGTAGCCCTTACACGGGCCCTGCAAACAACAATATTGTATAATAGCTTACAATACATGTGTTCTTGACAAGGGAGAAAATATTAAACAGTATTTGGGTTATATAACGAGCGCCTCGCCCGTTCTCTATGATTGGCGAACATTACGCGGGCCGTAAAAGCCTTACCGAATTACTGGATTCAGAAGCTAATATTTATAAGTAAGTGTGGGTTTCCATTGTCGAAAAACTTGTATAGAGCTTTCTGTCGTTCATGTTGTGCTCTCGGAAAAAAAAAAATTGCATAGTGACAAATACCTATACAAAATAAGATGTAAAAAATAATTTCCTTTTGTTTCATTCTCGTTTAGTAATGTATATTTAATAATAAAATTCCTATTACACTTGCCTTTTATCAAACGAGAGAAATAAATTCCGTTGAAATTGTTCGAGCCATTGATTAAAAGAAGCAGATGAGACATGACATATGTCATACTGACAGCGACTGAGACACATCTATACTAAATATACGTAACGTGACAAAGACAGTGATATAGATCTTTGGTCTCTTTCTTCGTATGCGATTTTGTTTATTTGGGTCTAGTAATATGACCCCCAAGCAAATGTGACGTAGTATTGTGGCGCTCCAAGCGTATTTTCGGTGAACTCATTTTTTATAAGTCCCAGGCAAAGGCGTAAGACATGATATTATTGGTTTAAAACCGTAAATTGATGCACACACGACATACCTATGACGTAGTCTAAGGCATTTTTTGTCCCTCTATCGTATACGCCATAGCCATTTCTGTATCTTTCTCTGTCTACGGTTCGAAAGCTCGAATTAAAGCGATACAGTAGCGCCCTCTACAAAACATTTAATCAGTAAGTTTCGGCGTTCAATTGAATACGAGAGTGATATAGTGGGAATGGACGGCAGCAAATTAATTCATTCCGCCATTGTTGGAGAGTTCCTATTTATTGGATTATTTGTCAGAGCACAAATTACATGACAATAAAGTAAGAAAGAAAATCATCTATAATCGAGACCTCGATAACCGAGAGTCATGTTATGGTCCCAACGTGCTACCTCCATAAGAGAGAAAGTTAAGCGACGAATGGCTTTTAAATGTCAATAAATGTGTTTTAGTCTATACTAATATTACGAGTATAAAGAGAGAAACTTTGTATTTTTGTTTGTATTGAAATAACTCAAGAACTAATAGGCTGATTTCAATAATTCTTTCACTAATAGTAAGCTACATTATCCCCGAGTAACATAGGCTATATTATTTAATTCCACGCGGACAAAGTCGCGAACAACAGCTAGTTATTAATAATATACAATAAAGTCCGATTTAAAAGAAAAGAGAAAACTTCTCAATAGCTAATTAAAGTAAAGAGTATTCTATTAAAAAAATAAATGTTCATTTCGAGGCGAAAACTTACATTAAAGTAAGAACTATAAACTTTCTTGCAACAGAAACTTCGCAATCAAACTAATTTCATTAGAACTTTAAGCAACACAATAAATAAAAATAAAAACTTAGACCTAACATTTTAACTTTGGGAAGAAAGGTGAGTTATAGGGTGGTGGTATAGGTATCTATTTATCGATTTTATTTGACCCTACGGCTTCATTAAACTAAGTTCGCGATAGAAAGATACTTACAAAGCAGTCTTCGTTTTATTATACCGTATTACACGTCTCAGTTTTGGTGTTAATATATTATTTATTACCATAGATTATTAGCGTAGGTGGCTCAGGGATTTAGCTTGACTTGTATACTGCAGGTCACGAGTTCGAATCCCATGTACCAATTTGTTTTTCGATTTTCATATGTACATTTTTAACCGATCCTATTACGGTGAAGGAAAACATCGTGTTGCCTGCACATATCGGCGAAGTAATTCAAAGATATGTGTGAAGTCACGCAAAATACGCGCTAGTTGATTTGCGGAAAATGGAGCCCATCATGGGTCGAACTACTACTACTACCATAGATTAATCCTGAATAGTAATGCCATCTAGCGACCGATACTTGAAAACTAAACGGATCATTACAAATCGATTTATTTTTTGTTCGGAATAATAGTCCATCTATACCAGTGGTCCCAAACGTATTTTGTCTACTGCCCACTTTGAGAATAAATATTTTTTTAGCGCCCCCATTTTTTCACCTATTTAAAAACCACTATAACTTCAAAAATTAATTAATTAGCATTAAAACAGAGTATCTTTTATTATTATTTTTTCTTTCTGGATCTCTTACCGCCCCCCTTGAGACCTGCAGCGCCCACAAGGGGGCGTTATCGCCCACTTTGGGAAAGACTGATCTACACTATTATATAAAACGATAACGCTTTTCATGTTTGTCCCTATATATGCTTGAATCTGTAAAACTACGCAACGGATTTTGATGCGGTTTCTTT
Source organism: Papilio dardanus tibullus (assembly GCA_013186455.1). Taxonomy (NCBI): domain Eukaryota; kingdom Metazoa; phylum Arthropoda; class Insecta; order Lepidoptera; family Papilionidae; genus Papilio; species Papilio dardanus. The sequence continues at coordinate 29,650 of QDHC01007350.1, read as the reverse complement.
TAATAGATAGAGTGATTCATAAGGAAGGTTTATATGTATAACTAGCGACCCGCCCCGGCTTCGCACGGGTGCAATTATTAATATTATCTTATATGTAACGTTCACAGTTTTTCTGTCGTGTATTTAGTATCAGCATTGCCGGGGCGGGTCGCTAGTATTAAATATAATTTATGTAGACAATAGTAACAATAATATACGTATTATTTGCCGGATATTGTATTGTTACGCTACTGATATTGCTAAATTATCCGTGACATTAATTTTGTTGTTTACTATCATTAAAATACATCAGAAGGGGAATTAATTTTGGTCTAAGAACTTCAGTAACATATTTGGATGTTTTACGTCTCAAATTAGTGTCTATTGCCAGTGTTTTAAAGGTATAAATGGTTGTTTTAAATTAACTTTTTAATAACTAAATAAAATAACAGTTGGGTGTTTATTTATTTATTTAGTAAAGTCTCCAACTTTGACCAGTGGCCCACGTCATTTGCCACTTCCTGCCATCCTGCAGTTGGCTGTATAATATACCATTGTAAATGGAAAGGGAATAGATTTCTTTTTCTCTTTTTGTATAAGATAAGGGGGTAAACAAGCGGCTGGATCACCGAGGTGATCTTCGACGCCCATGGACATTTGTAACACTCGAGGAACCGCAAATGCGTTGCCTTTAAGGAATAGATAGGCTCGCTTCTTGAAGGACCCTAAAGCCGTGTACGCACTAGTATAGTATTTTAGTCCAGTAGCAAGTAATAAGTAAATGAACAAAGGATTTACTAATCGACTCTACAAAAATTTTGCTGGTCAGACACGTTTAGTAACTGAATTACTTCGTTTTCGACTTAAATACTATCCTGGTCGTTCTAAGTCGTAGCGGTTTGTCTACAATACTGCTTACTAAATATTTATTTTAAAGATTTCGTGTTAAATTATATGATTAATCAAACAAGTTAACAATCGTCTGATGTTCATAAATATTTGTTACTCCACAACGTCACGCGACTCTCAACTTTACGGTCACAAATCGACTTGTTATTTCCCCATCATCATTACTGCCACAGATAATAATCAAAATATAGAGTAAATATTAACAAATTATCGTCGCGTAAACGACTCTGAAATCTATTTTTGATGCTTGAATGTATCGATTTTGATTACCGATGATTATCTTGTAATCTAACTTAGTACAAGGCAACGCGAATAGGTGACTCTAATCTCTAAGGTCTTGAGGTTCTTAGATAAGCTCGGGACATCAATATGTGTTACGTAAAATCCGCAGAGCATCATCTATCGTTCGGCAATTTTTATTATACATTTAATTCGTAATTACGGACATTTTTATTCCCATCTTGCCTTGTACAAAGGGACTTACGTAAAATGAACTGTCTCCACACCAAGCATGCTTTTCTAACTCGACAATAATCTGTAAAAATAAAGAATTCCCTTTTTATTAATATCCGTATCAACAGATGCAAATTCCATATACATTATCAGTACATAAGATCGGTGTACCGGAGGTGGGAGGCAGTGGAAGGGAGGTGAAGGGAGTCGCATGATGGATGCAGCAGGAAATTGACCCGACGCCGGAAATCGAGGCGGACCATCGTTCATCTCGCGAGTCCGGCCCTGCCCTGATAGATAGCACAACACGATTTGTGTCACTACAATCAGATATAACTACAATCAGATATAACTACAATCAGATATAAGTACAGTCGAACCGCACAATTTGTCTCTTATAGAGGTTTCTCTCTGATCCGTTTATTTCGCTTATGGAGGGAGTACTTCGGGACCATAGAATGACTCGCTTATTGAGGTTTCACGAATATCCAGGTTTGACTGTGTTACCGTATTCATATTTTCTTTTCTCCTACTATAAATTATGCTGGTTAACTTTAATTTTTAAAATGGAAATAAAAATGCCCGTAATTACGAATTAAATGTATAATAAAAATTGCCGAACGATAGAACAAACGATTTCCATAACGACCGCCTAATGATGCTCTGCGGGTTCATTAAATATTCACTTCGAGTCTTCAACGATCGAGATAATCGCAACAATTAGACGCAAAAGAACCGTTAAACAACAAACGTAATCGCCACCTCCCCCTCTCCCTCACAGCGCCCTCTGTCGACGACCTTCGCAGACTTAATCAAAGAGATTAATGGAAAGACAAAAAGGGAGTGGATGTTATTTGCATTTTTACGAATATTTAGACGTGGCTAAGCCCTAACTGTAGCAATTCCGGCACAATCCCAGCAATATTCAAATTGAAGCCGCGAAGCGAGGAGCAAAAAAATTAAAATGAAAATGTCGCACGACACGGCCGCCCGCCGCGCTTCGCGTTATTGTTTTGAGAATAAGCGCGAAAAAGACGCCATTATCGCACCCCCATTAAATCCAAAATGGCTGCTCGTTCCGCTCGAAATAAAAGCATTTCCGAATATGAAAATGTTTGCTTTAATATCACGATTTAAAGAAGATCGCTGGAGTTTTAACAGTTAGCCGAAAATTATTAAAAATTCCGAATAGAAAATCAAGAAAATATGCTAACAATCCCGTTTGTGTTGCATTCGTTTGCATTATTATCATGGCTAATAACATTTTTGCAGATAAACAAGAACTTAACAGCTTACAACAAATAAAAATTACTCTTAAAAACCCTACGCAAAAAATGGCGCCAGAAAATAAATAACCTCAAAATCTTGAAGATAGGTGCGCCACAAACTCCTAGAATTATGTTTTGGTACTCACGTCATACTTTTAAGTATTTTTTATAGAGCCTAGCGGCAGTTCGGCTAAATTTATTGGCTAGGGGAACTTCCTATCGTGGCTTTTAGTGCTTTATTTACTTTGCATTCACCACAACCATCAACATTAATGTAAATGATGATTGAATTATAATATCTATTTAGTAATGAACGCACTTTTTCTATTGAGTTGTAAATAAAAATGTTCAGATCGAACGTTTTTTTATTTAATAAAATGAAATCAGAATCATTACTTTTTTTTTATCAAACATGTGATTGCGTAAAACGAATCAGCAATCTGTCCATCCCCTTGGGCGCAGCGCCCTCTGTCATAAAGTTTTACGTGCATCTGATGGGCGAACGCTTTCTATGGTAGGATTTGGTAGGTCGTAAACTTTAACCGGCTCACGATATCCCTGATCATACTGATGTAGGAACCAAGATTGCGTATAGGACCGAAATGAGTGGTGCCACTTAAACGAAGTAAGGGATAGCGAAAGTTGGAATAAAACATAGTAAAAACTCTTTTGTTTTCGAAATGAAACTCTGGAGAAATTAAACGAACATACGAATACCCAATTTATTTACATTAAAAACTGCGATTTTATCAGTGCACATTCTTAGTTATTGTCTTTTATGACAAAATCTGAATAATAATTTGTTAAAATTGTTTTCATTCAATCAATATCATGCATATTTTACGGTTTTGTGACAAAATTCAATGTGAAACATCCTCGTAACGCCATCTATTGGTACTGCAGATACACTAAGATTAACTAAATGGGAAATCTTTTAGGTTTCCTTATTACACTATTGTTAAAACAATTTAAAGAACAACCACTAGAAATATGTTCAATAATATACACAACATTGCTTTTAAAATGTACTAAAAATTACCTTAATTACCGTAATGAATACTTTTTGTTTAAACAATTAAATTAAATCGTTGAAATGTTAATCGCACGTTCTGGAAGGATAATGTTCTCGTTTCTGTCATTATGTGTAATTAAATAAATACTTTATGTGCATCCTACTTCTTGTTATTAAATTGTAAAAAATAAAATTATGTTTAAGGACTGCAAGCGTTCTTTAATAGGACAGTTTTAATAACAATTTTCTAAAAGGTGCAAACAGGTTATGAGTTTTTTTTATATTATAAAGTGGCAAAAGAGAAAACGGCCACTTTGATTCGCTGAAATAGCGAAGCGACCGCTGGCCATAGACATCTGCAATTGCAGACGCGTTACCTTAATCTAGGGAGGAGGAGACGCACAGCAAGAGGATAATTCCTCTTCCCATCCCTTATAAGGGATAGGAAGGGAAAGTTTACTAAAATTAGGCTTTACTAATATCTACTAGTCTTACTATTAATATTATAAATGCGAAAGTTAAGATGGCTGTATGTTTGAAGGTTTCTCTAGAACTGCTGTATGTATGTGTTTGCAGATGTGGAACATAGTGTGGAAGTACTCATACTTACTTAGTTATTCTTTTATTTTTCGCGAACAGCGGGCAATAGCCAGTTAGGTTATAATTTTAATAGAACTCTTGTGATATTAAAATATACATGAACCTAATAATAATAACCTTTAGCCAGAGTTAACCTCCAGTGTTTTAATAAAATGTTTAAAATAACCTGAAACCCCCTTATTCCGAAAAAAAAATGTATAAAGTACTGCGATAAACGACGACCAATAAGTCGTCGATTGTACGATACTGGAGGACACTCGGAACTAAATAAGATAGACCAGGGGTCTCATTGGACCAAATTATGTATCATAAGAAGTACCAGGAACAATAATGTTCTGTATTTCGGAATAAATTTTATGAATATACCAGTACCAAACGTAGAAAGTACAACAGTAATAACGCTGATGCTCTTTTCGGAATAAAGTTAAGGTCCTGAAAGCAGGGTCTACGGAACATCTAATTTTAGATTATTTTAAAATAGATTATAAATGTTACGCCGCATTAGTCATACTATTTACGATTTAATTTTCTTAGGTTTAATGAGTTTGTCTTTTCTTAAATTTTCGATTGAAAAGTGAACCACCTTACTATTAAATATTATATAACTATTGTAATTTATGTATGTTTTAATATTTGTAGATGGCAATATGGTTGTCTATTATAATTTAATCATTTTTCAAAGTTAGAGTGATTGGTAACAGAGGATAAAAAATTGGGACCTTCTAACATTTGGCAAACACAATTGCATTGAAAAGTAGGGTGCAGGCAGCCCTACGTAAATGTGAAACTTGGAACTACGTGTCGATTAAATTAGATCTTATTGGCTATAACATAAAGGTGATTTTCATTTGATTTGTATAGTGTCGCACTTAGTATTGGAATATAGACTCTATTTATATATTAGTTAGGTGTATTTTCGGGTGAGTGTTAGCGATACTCCCTAGGGTTGTAATAGTCAATCAAAATGTGTTCCGCACGTAGGTGAGCGGTGATCTAATAATATTTTCAATTTCTTTCAACGAACGGGCTTCGGTGAAAAATGTAATAGAAAAACGGATGAGACCCTCCAATAACTAATTCATTGTTAGAAAGATGTATGCAAATTGAAAATATATGATGTAGGACAGAAA
>QDHC01007350.1:5745-17455 GCA_013186455.1 Papilio dardanus tibullus | reverse complement strand
CCCCCGGTGGCTGCACACGCTGCAACTGGCCGGGCACAACCTCCACAGCAGTTGCCATGCGAACATCCAACGAGGGGGAACACCCACTACGCCGCCCGCTTTTAAATGCTGTTCAAGATTGTTGCCATATACGTTATGGTTAATTAAAATCTATTTGACGTTAATTCAGTGCATTACATTTTTCAGAAAAAAAAACTTGTTTATTTCATATTATAAATTTAATTAACAACTTTTTTCATGTGCTCGGGCACGTGACCGGTTGCTACTCGACTTAATTGTTATTTATATTCATTTTAGCAGCTAACTTACATTGTTTTAGTTTCATATCGATTAAAAACTGTAACACTAAGGGTTCATTAGACCGATATCACGTCAAAAACGGCCTTACGCCAAAACAAAATCTCCATTTCCCGAGCTCGGTCTACTGAATCCCTGGAGTAACAAATTAAAGACTATCAGTGACCTAAGCAAAACCAACTTCTTCACTTGTAAAATACAAATATACATCTGCTTTTGACAGTATACATTGTAAATTATACATTGTAACATGTTTAAACAAGCCATCAATACGCCCCTGCCTTACACTGAGCAAATATCACCGAAATTGTGTACAAAGTACGAGTACAAATACAAACCTACTCTATAGATACGACAGCTTACTGGTTATGACAACTACTTGAAGATTTGATGCTAAAATCAATATTTATGTTGACTTTATATCTTATGTAATCAATACTGCTTTTCTTTGTAAAAATATAAAAATGATATCTATCGGAACTCGTAACCTAGTAGGGAAATACAAAGGTATATGTCAAGTAGCAATTTTGTAACTTAACATGTCCGAACTGCAACATTTTAGTAGAGTAGATTAGTAAATCCATTGTTCGGATACTAATCCTTATCCTTATCCATAAAATCAAGTTACATAGTATAAAACAATAACGCTTTTTTATATTTGTCCCTAATGCTTGAATCTTTAAAACTACGCAACGTATTTTGATGCGGATTTTTTAATAGAGTATTTAATAAGGAAGGTTTTCATGTATAATACATTCACAATATAGTAGAGTAATACTGATAATTTAGAGGTTTTTAATATGATGTCGTAAATTAACACATTTTTAGCGCTTACATTGCAAACACTGCAGTATTTAGTATCAGCATTATACGGATTTACACCCGTGCGAAGCCGGGGCGGGTCGCTAGTTACGTATACACGGGTAAAGTTTTATCGGAAATATTTTGGGATTTATAAATTACGACAATAGTATTTTCAATTAAAACATATTCCAAATGTAGTAAGTACCATCATAACAGATAGTTTAATAAAAAACTAGTTAAAAAAATGTGCAACCTTGAATATTCGTCAAAGTATTTAGTTGCCAAAAGCGCGATTTACGTACCAAAATTCTCTCAGTGTTACATTTTACTCTGAGTTACGTGATTACGTGTTATAAAATCCATCTGTTCCCGCCCACGAGAAATATTAAATAAAACATAACCTCGTATTTGTCACTAAAATTAATTAAATCTCGCAAACTGTTTTCTTGTTGTAAATTTTTTAAAGTAAACATTTTAATGAATGTTTTAGTTTATTCTATTGTTTATTTTAAAAAATCACAAAAACACATGTTCCCAAACTTGGGAAATTTCATGATACTGGCAAGATTTTTTCTTTTTAATAATTTCTTTCGCGGCACGGATTTTAACGTCAAATTACTATGGAGCGCTCGCTCTATGTATAATATCTCTTTGTTCTTAGTATTAACTTCCAAATGTTTTCAATTTGTTCCCTCTAATTTGACAAACATCAATTGTTACATTCGGTAGCAATCCGCCCTCACTAAGTATGGCAACATTACCAGTAGCTATAAAATTAAGTAGACACTTAAGCCGCCAGAACTTTACTGACCGTAAAACTACTTCGGTTAAGATGTCTACATTTCTCCTGACATCCTCAAAACGTTTATTACACTCGAGGAAGTACAGCAAAGGTTAAAAAAGCACACTTAAATTTTCAGAATTAAAAAAAAACATTTAAGTAAAGTTATAGAAGACGTAATTAATAAAATAATTTGACAAAATCTAAAATTAAGCGAGATTTTAAAGTTATGATACAACCAAATTTTAACGACAGTAGTATAGAAAAAGGTATGTATGCAAAAAAGTATATTAAAACGAGGGAACAGCCCCAGGAGTTATTAAAAATTAGAACCCTTTCATAAGCTATCTCAATACCTATACTATTCGAATTCAAAAACCGCACAGAAGGCGTACAATGTTCCCCATCGAAAAACAAACATAAAACCTAACCAATCTGAACCCCCCATCTTAATTCGGCAGGGGATAGATTGATCACGAGGCACGTTTCACTAAAATTAGCGATGCAAAAATTCGCAGTGAAAAATGTTGCATGCACGGAAATATATTTAGGGACACGTTCAAAAGCTTAGAGAAATTGAGGCAGGCTATTTTAAACTAGACAAAAGCGATTTTATTAGCTGAATAAAGTCCACTATATTATTTGCCTTTATATGTTGCAAATAAAATTATTATTTACTTATATATTTCGTCGTTGTTTTAAATGTAAAATCTTGCTGTCTTATGGCAATCTTATTTAAAACGACTCTGACATCATAAAACACGTTTATCTATTTTCTTTTCCGATTTTAATGTAAACTTTTTATTAATAAAGACTTATTTTTAGTCTGTAATGACAGTTCGTGTACAATTATGTTTAAAACATGTCAACCAAACTCTACACATCACATTAAAAAAATATTGTTTTTACTTTTCTTTAAAGCTTCTGCGTTTCTAGATTAATAAAATAGTGCCATTGTTTAATTTGATTATGCTAATACTTACGATTAAATGTCCCACTCAGAGGTTTTAAAAGGTCACTAACTGTGACCCTAAGTTTAGATTTAAATTCAGATGGCCGCTTGCTCGTTTGCCATTTTATAATGTAAAAAAAAGATTTGGCTCTAGTCTAGAATGTATATTGTAGATCAATGACTAAGAGTGCGCCAGTGTGTTAGTACAAATAAAAAACATCACTATCACCATAAATTTAATAAATTAACAAAACAATTATCACAGTTAGTTTGTAGGTAATATACTAAAATTACCATTCTCTTTAGTTTCTCTTTCATCTTCGCTGTGTCCGGAATTCGACAAGTTAACAGCATCACTTTGATTATAAATAGGATTTTTTTCATCTTCCTCTTCTTCCAGTAAATCATGAAGGAAATTCAAACATTGCCTTTTGAATAATCTTTGCTTTTTAGATGATAATTCTTGATAATCATTATAAATACCGCGGAAGAATTGAAAATAGGATGAACTCTCATCGGGACCGAATGCTTGCGAATTCGAACTGTCATCGTGAATAGATTCAACTTTTGCATCTTTATAATTTGTTGGAGATGAATTCATTGCGAACCAAGGATTATGTATGAATGGTTTGACGTCAACTTGTTCCGTAGTTGATGATTCTGTCAGATCCATTTCTAAGAATGTGGACGCGTATGCAGGGTATGGGGACACTCGCCTAGAAACGCAAAGAAAATAATTATCAATTTTAAGTTAAGTAGTTTCAAATTGTATTTAAACTCTTTGGTACTTTTCATAAAAAAAGTGTCATTGGAACCATGTATATGCGGACATTAACTAGTGCGAGTACTGGGTTAGATTTAGAAAAAAAAAATCATATCGAGTATTTTCAACTGCCCGTGATCCTAAAAAGTTGATAATTAATTTAAAATAAATGTTATCAATTAAGTTCAATGAATTCAATTAGTTATGCTTACGTATCAGTAGCCATATGCTCCCGGAGGAACTCCAGCTCGTCAGCCAGGTACCACTTCGATACCATACGACCCTTGCCCGTCCGCGCTCCTTGCATCTCGTTCCTTAAATGTCGCGAATAAGAATTGCGAACATGCGACCATTTCCTTCGAACCTCTTGAACTGAAAACACAAATAAAACTTTAGATATTCATTCAAATAATTATTCAAATAAAAGATAACAAATGTAATACCACTCCATCCCATTTTCTTAGCAACATCTTCCCAAAGTCGTTTTACTTGTGAATAATAGCTTGCCACAGGCATATTATTACGCGCATATAATAATCTTCTTTCTTTTACGAGTCGAATCATTTTCCGATCTTCAGCTTGATTTGAATCGACAAATCTACCGACATTCAGCAAAATATTTGTCGTGTCTGCAGGTTGTACCTTCCTTGACATGTTTACTCTTTGACGTAATCGCATCAGGATTAAAAAACATATAGATAGAGCTTTTTTTGTTATAAATCGTGATCGAAAAAAAAACCAAATTCACAATTACATATTCTTTGCTACAATTGTTTGTTTAACAAAATCCGCCCATTATAAGAAAATAAATAAGAACACGTCAGAACGCAACGAGAGCGCGGAACAAACACGGCAACGCGCATAACGGCATACAGACACGCGCAGCGGGAAGCAAGCGCGCAAACGTGGATGTCTCGCTCGCTCGTGCGGTGGTCAGGTAAGAGTGAGCGAGGCGGTAGCGGAAGCATGTGAGCAAGCAAGAGCGCAGACGCCCTGTCCGTTGACGGTCGGCCACTTTTATAAATTCCACATCGTCGGGTATCGTATCGATTGGGCTCGGACGAGCGACGGCCGGAGCGGCTCGAGTTTTTTCCAACAGTTTATTTTCGGCAGTTGTTTTAACGTACAGTTTTGATACGAGATTCATATTGGAATTTCATAACAAAATACCTACTTATCTATGTAAATAACTAACTAACGAACGCTATTAGATGACAGAGAAGGGGTTCGATTTCTAATTGTTTTTTTTCCTAGCAATGTCAGCGTACAAAAAAAGGACAAGTTTGTCAAAATAAGGAAATAGCATACGCCCTAACTAAAGAAAAAACATTGTAATATCGCGCCCGACTATTGGCAATAGTTTCCGTTATTCAATACTTTTTGCTAAACAGACAATAACAGAAATATTTGACAAAAGTGAATCGATTGTAGGCGCCTACAACTCCCTACTTTACTACCAATACCTCTTAACATAAGCCTTCCATCTCTACTATACCATCATATTAAAACAATAAGAACAAATATTTATAAACTACATCATACATCGCTGCTTAACTCTACATTTGAACAATGATATGTACTAGGAGAAGCAATGTATACTGTACAAATACTACAATAGAAGTCGCATAGTAAGGAGACTGGTAGAAACCAGGATTTGGAAGCAATTCTTTTTTATTGTGCAGAAACGCTTGATGTTATGAAGACATAAAAGCATAGCAGATCTCATCGCTAACATCAGGCCCACTTGCGAGGCAGTAAACATTTTATAGTCCAAACCGAGACGCCAAATTATTCATGAGATTCTTATAACCTTACTGAATATGACGCTAATATTAAAGTGACTAGTGCAAGCATTCTTATCTGTATTATAATATTACTAGTAGTTCGACCCTTGATGGGCTCCATTTTCCGCAACTCTACGACTAGCACATATTTTGCGTGACTTCACACATATCTTTGAATTTCTTCCTTACAGGGTCGGGTACATATGAAAATGGTTAAATGATACTTATTTGTTTTGTTAACATTTTAATGAAAGGTGTCGACATTGAAGTGGCTGCAAAAATATGATCCGCTCACCCTTATCGCAAGGCAAGGCCATCGAAGGGGGGATCCCCCCAGATAATTGAATAAAGCCATTCTTTAGAAGTTTTATTAATATACGCGGCGCTGTAGTTAGCGCTTTTTTACGGCACTTTGTAAAAGCTCTCCTCTCTACAATTCACAAACTTATTCAATAAATTCGCGCGATCCTAAACCGTGGTGTACTCAAAAGATACGATAAAGAGTCAGCAGAATTGTTGACTAGGTGTCGACTGTGACTCCGTCCGCGCAAAATTAAAATACATAGTGGACCTCGGAAATATAAAGTAGCTATTGTTCGCGACTTCGTCCGCGTGGAATTGAAAAATGTATCCTATATAACTCAGGGATAATGTAGCTTTCTAACAGTGAAAGAATTTTTGAAATCAGCCCAGTAGTTCTTGAGTTATTTCAATTTATACAAAAATACAAAGTTTCTCTCTTTATAATATTAGTATAGATAAAACATAGTAAAGATTTTGTAGTGGTAATTCTCGGAGTGTTTTTGTTGTAAAAAATCTTATAAGAAAATCTTTGTTTTACAAGCACCTCATACGAGTATGTAAAGTCATTTTAGATATTTTTACTTTACTTAAATTGCATTGCAACGCAAGTCAAGTTCAATTAGTAACATAATATAAGGGGCGAAATAAACAGTTCCAGTCCTCCGAGGGCTGTAGACAGCGAAGAGGGTAGCTAAGGACTCCCGGCAATAAAGTTCTCCGGATCCCGCAGATTCTCGCGCATCAGCTTTTTATCGTAAATTGGCATCATTTTTACGTTTTACGAGCAACACGATTCGCACAGATTGATGTGATATCGCACTTATTTCTAGAGGCACTTTCAGCGGTTTATAAAATGTAATAAATACATACAGACGAACCATGTAAATTGGACTCTTGCTCGTTTTCGCAGCACTCTGGCTTATAGTGGTCGGCGTAAGAAAATCTGTGATTTTTGGGTCTTGCTTATAGATGTTTCTAACTTTTGCTTATAAAGGTTTTTGGGGCAAAAAACGTATTAGTATCATCATTGCACCAGTGCGAAATTGTAGACATAGTTAGGCTCTATGAAAACTACGTGACCATTACCTGTAACCACAAACTACGCTCCCAAGTCATTAATAACCGTCAATGTCTAAGAAGGTGTTAGTGTTTCTGAGTTGTGAAGTGAAATATGATGGGAGTAGAGGAAAGGGCTTTCCTGCCAGCTGTAATGAGCACCCAGTGACTCAGCTTTGCGCAGTCAGCATAGTTTGCACGAAATACCTGAAGGGAAAATGTATTACAAAGTATTGTGAATGTCATGTCAACTGATTATCGTCTACTGGCAGAAACATTTTTTTATAAGAAAAGGGCGCAAAGGAGCAGCGGGAATACTGACGTGATCAACGACGCCCTGCGACCTCTGCAATACTAGAGGAACCACATTTTGGTAATACTAAAAACTTAATTCTTTGAACATAACGGCTAATTGTTCAAACGCAATTTTAAGCGCCGCTTAAAATCTAAGTAATGTCAGAATAAAACGAGATCGCCGTAGAATTTTTAGTTAAAGAGTGGAATTAACATTTAAGACGCTGTTATATGTTTTAGTGGCGTTTGAAAATTCGTTAGTCTGGCTATTATAGCTTTTTATAGATAAACTAGCTGTCCTCCGCCTCAGTCTGGGCGGAATTAAAATAACACAGTATGTAGCAAAAGTGTTCTAAATCTGAGTAAAAATTACATCGAGATCCATTAAGCAGTTTCGGTGACACTTTCAAACATCATGTTGTCAAACATGAATTTATTAAGTGAGAAATTATTTCGTAAAATTCGGAAGTATTTTTTAAAGGAGTTTTTGGAAGTCGGTTAACAAATCAATCGATTTATCAATGACTACTATCACAGATGATACAATTAAAAATAAAAAAAAACATTACTATAGGATGAGACTCCATGCTTATACCTAGTTCTAACATAGTGTAATAAATAACGAGTACTAATATATTGTTCAGTCAATATCGCAACACTTTGGTGGCATAATGGCCATAATACCATTGCCTTTTATTAGTAAGAAAGATAAGTGATAAAACAGAATAGAATCGCGTGGAAAGTGTTAACGATGTAGTCCCAAAAAGATATTTGCGTAAATTGTACGAGTATATACTTACGTATAAACTTAAGAGATCGTTTAAGAATATAATGTATTGAAGTTACCAACGAATAAATGTATATAAGCTGCCGCGTTGCCGTATCATTTTGTACATATATTGGTGTTCCACGTCTTTGAGTTCCATTTGCTAACGGCTTTTACCAGATGATCAGAAAAAAAATAGGATATGTAAAAAGTGCGCCATTCGTTTTCTGTATTCTGCGAACCTGAGACTCGAAGCGGGCACGCACACAACTATAACGAACATATGTTTCCTTTGACAGAAAACAGCTGTTTTACCTACCGGGAACTATTAACTGTATTCAACTATAATATACCAAACAAAACTGTCAAGGAATAATCTATTCTAACTTTTAGTTATTAAGGTGTTTTTTCGATCATCACTTTTGTCCCCTAGGCTTTCCAAGAATTTTACGATCAGCTGATCTTGTAGTTTACGAGTGCAGTAAACAGGATGGGCGGCGGTTGAAAAGACGTGACCGATTTTCGAACCGGGGACCCATTATAATTTAAATACCACTACCTGCCGTTAACGCATGCGTTTCCCTTTCTCATGAGCTATATTTAACTTTAATTTTGACAAATTATTGTATTTTTAGAAGTAGTTTTGAAATAGAGACGGAAGTGCGAGGAATGTTGCAAAATATGGTAGTTTATGTGATGAAAAATATTGCCAGATTTGGTGGACGATAACTGTTATATAGACCCTACTTAGAGTATGTTAAGGGAGATAACTCAAATTCTCATGGCACCATCTACATTGTTACGCGAAGAATTAACGATAAATAAGATTCTATTATACTAGCTGTTGTAGGCGACTTCGTCCGCGTGGAGTTTAATAATATAGCCTATGTCACTCGGGGATAATGTAGCTTTCTATTGGTTGAAGAATTTTTGAAATCGGCCCAGCAGTTCTTGAGATATCTCAATACATACAAAATACAAAGTTTTTTCTCGTGTGTGAAGTCGATAAACCAGTACTGGGTCAGCGTGGTTGACTTTGGCCTAGTCGCCCCTTAGGTGGTAGGCTTCGCGCCCCTCTGTGGGGACGTATAGTGAGCTGATGATGATGATGAAGCTTCTATTATATTATGAAGGTTGAATTAGAGAATAGACTTTGTGTAATAGGAACTGATAGTGCGAAAGAACTACTAGAATAAAAAAAACAACAAAAAATAATGTAAAAATGATTTATTTCTATCTTAAAATACATTTAATGAATACGATCTAAATTAATAATACATTCAGTCAATATTTAGGCGACAACTGCCCAACGGCCCACATATGGGCTGGACTTTAATACGTATTAACGGACACTTAGTGGGCAATCGTGGACGTGGACCAATTGTGGACATGACTGGTCCCTCAGTGGGAATACAATAGTGGACAAAAGTGGTCTAGTTGTGGGCGATAGAGGATATAAGTGGTCCAGAAGTGGGCACTAATAAACGTATACGAAGCGTTTGTAAAATTATTATTGGTTTTTGAATAATAATAACATATTAAAATTACGTACATACATTTGTGCGCGACTTCGTCCGCGTGGAATTAAATAATATAGCCTATGTTACTCGGGGATAATGTAGCTTTCTAATGGTGAAAGAATTTTTGAAATCGGCCCAGTAGTTCTTTAGTTATTTCAATGCAAACAAAAATACAAAGTTTCTCTCTTTATAAGATTAGCATAGATATAGATGTAGTTTATTTTGATTTTAATTACATATGAGCAACATCTTCTATTCTAGGAGATAATATGAATTAATTTGGCGATGGTGCCGACCTAAAAGGTTCTAAACATCTTATTATAGTATGTAATACTACACCATGTTTTTAATTAAAGTTAATACAAATATTATATATAGCAATATCAACACCCTTATACAACCATACGTTAATTCTACTATTCAAATATAGCCTGCAATGTTATAATAAAAAAATATTTATACAAACATAATTCTTAAAAAAATGTGCAAGGAAATGATTAAACAATGATAATCTTAATTTGCATTGCAAGCCATTCCGTTCAATAGTAATTTGCCTTATATCTTACGTGTTCATAGTTTTATATTGCTAATGAGATAATGTCCACACTATAGTGCTTATGTTGGTGGGGTATCACGTCAGGTGTCGCGTGCAGAGTGGGCGGAGCGCGCGGTGGCGGCGCGGTAGTGCGCGTAGCTGTCGTACAGCGGGTACAGGCAGCGGTAGAGCGCGGCTCAGGAGGGCCGGCGCTCGGCACCTTCCGCGCCCTCGCCCTCGCCCTCCGAGCTGCTCGACGAGCTGCCCGCGCCGCGCGCCCACAGGCTGGCGTAGCTCTGCTGCTCCGCGACCAGCGCCTCCTCGGCAGCGATCACCGCTTCGAACAGCGTGCGCTTTATCTTAATCTGCGTCGGGTAGGGAAACCTCTTCGTGGATTGGCACATGCTGTTAAAGAATATGTCGAGGGGGTCTGGTGCGGCGGGCGGCGGCCGGCCGCGCTCGTGTAGGTGGGCTTCGGTGAACTGCCGCTTGCTCTGCGCCTTGCAAAGGTAGTCCAGTTTCCTGTCGATGACCGCGAGCCGGTCGGAGCCCTTGCGTTTGCCGGAAGAGTCGTTGTCTGCCTCCGACTCGGAGTCGTCGGAGGAGTGGGGCTCGGCGCCGTTGTGCGCGGACTCGGGCGGCGCGGGGTAGGGCTCCGGCGGCTTCTTGCGCACGCTCATGTGCGGCTGCAGGAACTGCATCGGCCCCATGTACTTCCACGGGTAGTTCTTCTTGGCCGTGTTGTTGGGCTCCTTGGCCAGCATCTCGCGTTTCAACGCGTCCCTGTAGCTGTCGCGCAGTTTCTTCCATTTCATCTTCACTTCTTTTACTGAGAAATAAATAGTTTATTATTTTTAACAATATTGGTTTATAAAATTCATTTAAATTAAACGCAATACGAATCGTATTAAACGGAAGTCATTAATAATTTGATTTTATTATTTGTTAATTTCAAAGATAGTTACGAGCGCGACGACTAGAATAGGTAAATAATGTGAGCTGACAGTGCTGCTCACATGTTGTCATTTGTCACTACCTATAGGGCTGCCAAACCTACATATAACCCCTATTATTATTCTACATCCAACTTAGTTTTTTAGTATCTAGTTTTGTAAGTACGATTACTATTTAAGCGTAAAAAAAGTAAAAAAAAAAATACTGAAATGCTGAGGCGCTGATCGTAATTAAAACTGAATAAAGCATTTTAAATAATAGCAGTTTAAAATAGTTTAAAAGTTCAAACGTGTATAAATAAAATCAACGCATCTGCAGTCCATTTGCAGCAACCCTAACGCTCAAGTTCGTTCAACGAGTCACGGTCAAGGCCAAACTCCACCGCATTATGCTGAGAACAATGTGAAGTCATAATATTCACCGCACACATTACATAAATTATGTTAGCCAAATATTTCTGTAAAATTGTTATAAAAACTAAATCAGATTTATCGATTAGGTGAATAACATATTATGGATGAGCCGTAAATATTGAAGGTGACAAGCTAAATTATTCAAACTACTGCATATGACCTGCCTCAACGGACAGAATCATCGGCCTTTGGTTGTTATCAATAGCCTCAGTACTGTATGCTTATATGTCGGTCTGCTGGCATTGTAATGATAACGGTTTTGTTATCGCGAATTTCATATTTTTTTGCTACTATTGCCTTAGTTATTAAACAGTAAAAGCAATTCAAGTAAATGTGGAAGGTTACATATTATGCCTATATAAATTGCGTAATTGATAATAAATGTATCAATAAGCATTGTATAGTTATAATTTAACGATATTATGAAGCGTCGCGTCGGTTGCGTTGCGGGGCGTCGGTCGGTGAACGCGAGGCGGGTCGGTGCGGTG
>QDHC01007347.1:284173-296203 GCA_013186455.1 Papilio dardanus tibullus | reverse complement strand
AGCGAGATCAGCTTACAGGTGCATGTGCCGCACAGTATAGATGACTAATTTTTTAAAGATCCAAACATTTTTTCTTCTAAAATAATATTGCAGATGCATACATTCTTGTCCCCATTTGTTTAATTCTAAGGTTCGTTTTAGTTAAACCTTAATCAAGCAACCTATACTTCTAAAGCGTTCGCACCGGGGTGGTATTTTAGTCGAGTGGTATAGCAAGTATCCGAACAAAGGATTCACTAATGTACTCTACTAACATGTTGCTGTTATCACACGTTTAGTTACTAAATTACTTGCTAATCGACTCGAATCCTGGCGTACAAGACTTAAGCCATAGTGGTAGAGATTACGCACTTGGTTTAGTGCTCGTATCAAATCGGTTACTGTACTTTATGTTCCAGGTTTTGGTACGATACCGAATGCGATCGTCGGTGAGATGTTCCGAGCTAACGTTCGTGCGAATGGCTCCGCTCTCTCGATCACTCTCACCTGGCTGGTCGGTTTCGGTCTCACCACAGGCTTCAACAGTATGATAGAAGTACTCGGTGGTGACGTCACTTTCTGGATCTTCGGTGGTTCCTGTATTGTTGCATTCTTCTTCACATACTACTTAGTACCGGAGACTAAAGGGAAGACTTTAAACGAAATACAAGATATGATGAGCTAGTGTAGGACTTTTATACTTGTCCATCATGTCCTGTACGCACTAGGATAGTATGCTAGTCGAGTAGCAAATAATTTAGAAAGTAAACATATCCGAGCAGCAACATTTTAGTAAAGTAGATTAGTAAATCCTTTGTTCGGATACTGGCTACTCGACTAAAATACTATCTTAATACGAACAAGACTTTGGCCCTCAAAGTCGCGTGACTTTTTGTATGTATTCAATGTTGGAGTCCCGGGGTCGTTTAGTGAAAATGTAGTTTAAGTTCCTCACTGTTATTAAAATAAGATTGACAAATATCCAAATAACTGTAACTAAGATTAGTATAGTAAACGTGTTTTATGAGCAATAAAATTATGTATAATATTTTGGTTATTTTATTGCAACAACAACAGAAAACCTGTAACCCCGAGGGGTAGACAGAGACAATGGACGTCCATTTGACACGATCCTGACACACCTCCCTCGCTTCTACATTCATACATCTACGCATACACGATGGTTACGCGTGCTCTTAATACTGGCCTTTTTTAGTAATTCCTCAATTTGACCGGTATAAGTCCGCCTATGGCGACCCCGTCAAAAATATTATGATACTTTTTTTATTCATCATTACATTGACATTAAAATTAATATTTTTTCTCATATAATCAAGTATTACAATTAGATAACGTGAAAATTATTTCATAGTCTTTAAAATAGAACTCCACATTATGACGAAATATTGCTAACAGTTGTGGTTAGGGTTTGCAATCCCGCACTAACTTGCGGTCATATATGACAAACACTATATGCAGACAGATAACATACTTTTTTGTCTCTATATTTGTTAGGTATATACAATAGTTAATAAATAAATAGCCATACTTGCAATAAAATCAAATACTTTCTTTTCACTCTATCAGAGTAAAAACTGAATAATATTTCGCGGTGTGCGTGGTTTCGAGAAACCGACTCAGTGTGTACAATTCAAATAAAAACGATAGATTTAAGTGTAAATCCTTCATAAACCAGGTTGCTGAGTATATTAATGCTGTAATTTGTATCAATTTTCACCGTCGGAAGCTTACAGACCCGGATTCTGTAATACTCTGCGGGATCCCGCACTGCGGGATTGCAAACCCTAGTTGTGGTCAAAAATATTGTAGTTTCAATAAAAATAAAACTTGTGACTACATTAATTAAAAGAAGACCGATTTTGTTGTATTAATAACTGTAAAACCTACAGTTTTGCATAATTAATAAATTGTTACTTACTGGTTAATAAAAAGACTTCCACGTTTTAATCATTTTGTATAAAGACCGATGTTTGTAAGTTTCCATGTTTTAAAATTTACATAATTAAAGATTATGGTTTAATAAAATTATAATTATACTAACTGTCGCCCGCGAATACGTTCGGAAGGAAATAAAAAACGTAGTATGTAGCCTATCCGGTTTATTCCGAAATCAGAATCAGCGTTATTACTGTTGTACTTTCTAATTTTGGTACTGGTACATTCATAATATTTATTCCTAAATACAGAACATCCTTGTTCCTGGTTCTTCTTATGATACATAATTTGATCCAATGAGACCCCTGTGGGCTTACCCAACATGGTTTTCGATCGGCGATTACGCTGATGGAATCGACAAATTTGTATGAAACAGACATTGACGTTTAATATCTCACACGTGATAATCACATGGTTTTATCGAATGTCAATGTCAGTTTCATACATTTTTGTCGATTCCATCAGCGACATCTCCGATTGAAAAGCATGTCGGGTAATCCTACTGGTCTATCTTCGTGTGTCCTCCAGTATTGTATAATCGACGACATATTGGTCCTCGTTTATAGCAGTACTTTACACATTTTTTTGGAATAAGGGGGTATGTGTTCTTCCAGAATATCTAAATCTGTGAAAAACTTCGTATAAATATATTGAGCCTAGGGTTTGCAATCCCGCACTGCGGGATCCCGCACTAACTTGCGGTCATCTATGACAAACACTATATGCAGCCAGATAACATACTTTTTTGTCCCTATATTTGTTGGGTATATAGATAATAAATAAATAGCCGTACTCGCAATAAAACAAAATACTTACTTTCCACTCCATCAGGGTAAAAACTAAATAAGATTTTGCGGTGTGCAAAATGCCGCGAAACCGACTTAAGTTGTGCAATTTAGATAAAAACAATAGTTTTAAGAGCAAGTCCTTCGTAAAGCAGGTGTCTCAGTATATTAAAGCCTTAATTTGAATAATATTTTACTGGTTGAAGCTACACACACGGATTCCGTAATACGCTGCGGGATCCCGCAGTGCGGGATTGCAAACCCTAGTTGAGCCGCTTTGGAGATATCTTGAAAAGAACATACATCCATCGTAACTTTTGCATTTATAATGAGTAAGATGGAATCGCGTTTTTTTATTAATCCTTCATTATACTAATGTGCCAGTTTTTATTTGTTAAGTCGTTTTTATTATTTCTTCGTCAACGTTATTATGGTTAGTGCATTTGAGTTCGTGACACATACAACATTGTATTACTTTTAAATAGTGAAAAATAAAAAAATATATTAAACAAATGAAAAAAAGATTTTTAAATACAAGACGTAAGATAAAGTTTTATTTTTCTTAAATGTTAATAAAGTTTTTTTTGTGATGGACACGTATTTAAAAACACAGATTTTAATTGTTTCCTGTGGTAAGTTAATTAACATGATTTATATTTAAAAAAAAACATTTTAATATTATCCTTGCAAATACGGAAAATCCAACGTTTTGTTTTGCATCTTTAACATTAGCATAAGATTTTTCATTATTAATTAAAAGTAAAAAAAATATTTAAAATTGCGAAGCATTATTTTTAAACATCATCGTGTGAAAATAAACTACTAATATTAGTTACTTTTTCCCCTTCCGAAAAAATATATAAAGTACTGGGATACGAGGTCGTCGATTATACGATGGAGGACACTCGGAACTAAATAAGATAGACCAGGGGTCTCATTGGTACCAGGAACAAGGATGTTCTGTATTTTAGAATAGATTTTATGAATGTACCAGCACAAAACGTAGAAAGTATAACAGTAATAACGCTGATTCTCGTTTCGGTTTAAAGCAGCTTATGTCTATTTCTCCTAGATCAGATATAACAGCTAACTTTTTTTTTAAAAGTAAACATCGGCCAATTCATAGACGGATACAGCGTAGGATGGTCGGCACCCATCATACCCAAGCTGCAAGATGCAGACCAAACACCATTACCTGAGCTGATCACTGAACTACAAGCATCATGGATTGGTTCCCTACTTTATGTTGGTGCTATAGTAGGTAAGAGAACGATTCAATAATTTTAAGAAACATGGGGAGTTACCCAAAGTAACTGACAATGGCATTCGATAAGGCATGTGATTATCACGTGGGAGATATCGCACGTGATTGTCAGTTTCATAGATTTTTGACGTTCGCTATAGAATCGCGTCGTAGCGAATTTACTTTGGGTAACCGTCCCTGACCGACTTAAGCTTTATACGCACTAGGATAGTATTTTAGTGGAGTTGCAAGTAGCAAGTATCCGAACAAAGGATTTACTAATCAATTCTACTAAAATGTTGCTGTTCGGACACGTTTAGTTACTAAATTACTACCCTAGTGCTTAGGTTTAGACTTAAACGAGTCAGAACAGTAGTAAATCCTTTGTTCGGATAAATACTACTTGCTACTAGACTAAAATACTATCCGGGTGCGAACAAGGCTTTACCGATGGACAGTTGAATTAGGGTAAATGGAACCTGTATTGACCATATTTTTTGATAATTGAAGATTTTACTGCATTATCTGGTGGTGTCAAGATCTAACTTTATTCCTTCTGTCCTTTTTATCTATTCTAATATTAAGAGGAAAAAGTATTTTTGTATGTATTGGAATAACTCAAGAACTACTGGGCCGATTACAACAATTTCTTCACCATTAGAAAGCTACATTATCACCGGGTAACATTTTAATATTGTTGTTGTTTCACAAAAAAACAAAACAATAATAACCAAAACTGGCTCAGGGGTTTAACTCTTGACTTGTAAACTGCAGGTCCCGAGTTTGAATCCCGCCATCTACCAATGTGTTTTTCGATTTTAGATTTTCATATGTACATATTTACCGACGCTCTTAGGCGAAGGAAAACATCGTGATGCAACCTGCACATATCGGCGAAGAAATTCAAAGATACGTGTATTCACGCAAAATACGCGCTAGTCGTGGAGTTATGGAAAATGGAGCCCATCATGGGTCGAAACTTTTAACCTTTAACCAAAAAAATTGTTTTCTAAAAATAGTAAATGTTTATTTATCTTGTTAATTAGTTTTCTAATCATATTCTAAAATTAACTAAAACAATGTCGTTAATTCTGTGTTTAACACAATTACTGATATCAGATAGAATAATTATTATTTGTTACTATATCAAATTTAACGAGCAAGCATAATAATTGCAATTAATAATTTAATTGTATGTTATTTAGAACTTTACTGACCGTGCAATTAACGTAAAATGATCAACAATACTTAAATTAGTTTTACGGCTTTCTATTACCAAAATAAAGCCGGCTACAAACGGTTTTAACTGTACAGTTTTAACTGTGCAGTGAAAACTGTCAATTCCAACGTACGTCAAAATATATGTTTTTCTGTTTTGCCTATACACGTCAATTTTAACTGCGCAGTCGATCTGTACAGTTAAAACTGTGCAATTAAAACGCTACGCAAATTTGTGATTCTAGTATCTAAGCACGATGGACCGGCTTCTGCAATAGTGCCATATTAATATTAACAAAATGTATCTTAAAAATTTCATTACTTTATAAAACTAAATTAAAATATGGATTAAAAAGGTCATAGTGACATTTTAAAATTAAAAACTAACCAATAACGAGTTTAATTTGAATTATGGCTAGTTTCGAATAGTTATGAGTTTAAACTTGATTTTTATACTTAAGCCGGCTACTGACGTCAGTTTTATCTGAGAAATGGAGGGCTACTCATAATACTTTTCGATTGGCGATATAGAATCGACAAAAATATATGAAACTGACGTTGACATTATTGGTAAATCCGCCACTGCATTTACAAATAATTAGTCTTCAAGATATGCTTTATTAAAATTGCAAAATTGCTCTTCTATAAATAATAATACCTGAGATTCCTTTCAAACCAGTATCTTACCTTTTACATTCTTTCTCTATCTTTTGGTAAGAAAAGAAAGGAACAAAAGGATACATTATTTCCCTCTTATCCTATTCAATGTGTAACTAATGTCTAATGTCATTACAACAATAGTTTTTTGTTCAAGTAAATGTTACGAAATTTATATTCTAACATCCCGTAGATAAAGGTAAGGCAATTACATCGTACCAGTTTCTTGCTTGTAGCATATGATAATGATGAAGGAAAAATTGTCTACTATGGTCTAAATAGGTAACATTCTTAATCTGCCATACATGTTTTGATTTAAAACTGGTGTACAAAAAAAAATGTCCTTGTGAGAATAATTCTCTACATTTGTATATCGACTATTGCGTGCGAACTTCTTTCTGTTATAGCACTGGTACTCATCAAAAAACTGGTACCATGTAATTTGTTTATTACTTATCTCTATTAAAATAAATTTGAAGGAGTAAGAGAAACCCATATGCAAAGTTTCAAGACTCTAGGACTCGTATTTACGCCGATAAAAATATTTTTAAATTCGAACTTTGACTCCCCTTTTTTGCCCCCCAAAGTAGAAATTGGTAAAATCCTGAAATGGCAAAGTTAATTATTTGTGAGAAATAGCATTGTTTCCAATTTTCATGTATTTCTGCCAAAGGAACTCCATACAAACTTTGGACCCCCATTTCGGACCCTTAGGGGTAAAATTTTTTAAAATCCTTTCTTAGTGCACACCTACGTAGTATTAGTAAGCTCTATACAAAATTTCAAGTCTCTAGACCTAGTAGTTTTGGCTGTGCGTTGATTTCTGTCTAGTCTTTTATATATAGGTATAGATAGATAAATAGAGAAACTTTGTATTTTTGTATTAATTAAAATAACTCAAGAACTACAGGACCGATTTCAAGAATTCTTTCACCGTAAAAAGCTACATGATCAAGTAACAAAGGCTTCATTTTATTTATTCCACGCGGTCGAAATAAGGTAGTTTTCTAATAAATTAATTTCTAATTAATTATGATATTTTTTTTCTTTCAGGTCCGTACATACCAAGTTATTTATCGAACATTATTGGAAGGAAGCCATGTTTGTTTTTCGGTGGTCTGTTAAATTTGACCGCAATAATTCTCATCGTGACCACGAAGAATGTAGCCATGGTGTTTGCGATCAGAATTGTAAGTGGCCTCGGAATGGGAATGGTGACTGTCAGCAATCTAGTATATGTTGGTGAAATTGCGTAAGTATTAACATTATCGAAAAGTATTTAAAAATATATTTACCTCATCCATACTATTTGAGAAACTTTTTAACAGCGGTAGAGCCCGCTTTTACATCATCGCTCGAATTGTCCTGCTCGCCCGGTGAAATACCACGACCACACAGAAGACAGGCATTAAATGGAAGCAATTCCGTGTTTCGTCTGGTGAGTGTAGTGCCGGAGGCCTAATTTTAGTCCACTCTCCCTTCCTATCCTTTTCTTAAAAGGAAATGATGGAAAGGGGAAGTGGATTAACGGGGAAGGGGACACGTAGGAAGTGGTGTTATCCTCTTGCTGTGCGTATCCTACTCCGTAGATTAAAGGTAGGCAACGCATCTGCAATTACAGATGTCTATGGGCAGCGGTCGCTTAGCTTTTTCAGCGAATCCCGGTGACCGCTTGCTCATTTACCACTATGTAATATAAAAAAAAGAAACAGGGACAGCAACATGCTTCCTTTTTATATTAGCACATTGTATCAATCTTACTAATATGCATTATAAATGCGAAAGTTTGTATGGATAAATGGATGGAGCTCAATGGATCATGATAAAATTGCACAGATGTAGAATACCGTCTGGAAGAACCCATAGACTACTTAGTCAATACTAAGTTTTATTTTAATTTCGCGCGGATGAAGTCGCCGGCGGCAGCTAGTTAACTAATATGTCTTCTACCATTCCAACTAAGATCTAATCTTATGCAAGAATATGGTAGACGATAGTCGAATGGCAGGATTCAAACCCTCGTCCATGTGCTCGGAAATCCGTACCTTTAACCATTGGGCTATTGGTGTTTGAATACAAGAGAATGTAGAATATAATTTTTTGATAAACAAAAACAATAAATTATATTAAAGTAATCAAATAATTTGCATTGAAATAAAAAAATATACGTTTTTAATTTATTTTAAAGTCATCGCAAAGTCGAAAGTGTATTTTTTTAAATAATTTATAATAAATCATTAAATAAAGCCAACGTGTAAATAATTATGTTATTAAAAATGAAAACATAACCTTTGAAAATAGACACTAGAAAACAATAACAGTGGTAGAGTCCGCTCAACATCTTCGCACGAATTGTCCGGCTCGCCCGATGACATACCACACGCACAGAAGACACGCGTCAAATGGAAGCTATTCCGCGTTTAGTCTGACGAATGTGGTGCCGGAGGCCTAATTTTAGTCTTATTTACCCTTCCTATCCTTTTCCTATAAAGAAATAATGGGAAGAGGAAATACACTTAACGGGGGAGAGGACGCATAGCAAAAGGAACTATCCTCTTTTTGTGCTTCTCCTCCTTCGAAAATTAAGGATAGGCTACGCATCTGCAACTGCAGGTGTCTATGGGCAGCGGTCGCTTCGCTATTTCAGCGATAAAAGTAGCCGTTTGCGTGTTTGCCACTTTATAATATAAAAAATAGTATTAAGCGATATACGATCAATATTTTGTATTTTAGCGTACTTATTAACCCTAAAAAATGCACAGTCCAAAACTAATCGGTACCGACATTGTAACATTGAGTGTAGCCATTTTTAATTTATTTTTTATTTCCAGATCAACTAATATCCGTGGTATTCTCCTAACATCTACTTCCATAGTGGGCATATCCGGTACATTAGCGGCGTATGCTATCGGTCCTTTCGTTTCATACGCGGCTACTGGTTATATAGTCCTAATCATAAACATAATACACGTTATTGGAATCCTTTTTATACCGGAGTCGCCAGTTTATTATGCGATTAAAGGTGAACAGATTATAAGTAACAATTAATTTTTCACTGAACCTGTCGAAAAAAAATAGCAAAAATTTAAATAATCAAAATATCTATGAAAATATTGGAAGTATTTTTTTGAGCATAAAAAAATAGTTATATAGCGTTTCAACATCTCTTGCAAGATTCTTTTCTTTTTTTACTTTCTTTTAGGCAAAGAAACTGAGGCGAAAGAAACTCTAAGATATCTCGGTCGCGTTGAAGACTTGGATAGTGTGTTCGAGTCGGTTCGAGGCACAAACCCCAATGAAGGACTCAGCTGGAAGGCTTGGATTAAGATATTCACGGTCAAGGCGAATAGATGGTCGCTCTTTATTACCCTGAGTCTTTGTACACTGCAGCAGTTAAGCGGTGTTGCCGCAGTTTTGTTCTTCGCTACGACAATCTTTCAAATCGCCGGATCATCTATAAGGTAATAAATAATACCCAAGTAATTTATTTGAAACGATACTTAAAGTTGCAGAGTTTATTTAAACGCTATTAAAATCACTATCTTATTTCTTTTTTCTAGGCGCCTGTTCAAATTGTCATAGCAAATTCTCGAATAAACATAAAAGTAGTTATGAAAAACAATTTATAGTTTGTAAGGGTGCGAAAGTTATTTGAATTAAAATAAACGAAACATAAACTAGTTCTATTTTTTAAATAGCGAACATTTCATTCACGTTTAGTTGTTTTTGTTTTTTTACAGGCCAGATATAGCGACTATAATAATAGGTGCTACAAGATTGGTGGCCAGTCTGATAGCTCCAACATTGGTAGAGCGAGCTGGTCGTAGGATACTGCTACTTGTGTCTACAGCATTTTGCGCCATGAGTCTTGTGAGTATACTATAATATAACATAAATTAATAATTAAAAAAAACACTGACAGCGCCATCTATTATTAAGTAACATTACTAAAATTGTTTTTGATAAAAAAGTGCTAATAATTTATAGTACCGAAATGATTCTTTTATTTATGAAAATTTTATTAATAAGTAAATTATTTTATTTCAGTCAATTCTTGGTGCATTCTTCTATTTGTTGCGATTGAAGAGTCCAGTCATAGCAGACATCGGATGGGTCCCACTTATGGCCCTTATAATGTATTTCTTTTCATACGAAGTTGGTAAGATTCTTCAATATTTGGTACCGTACTCGACTTCACTTGGCACGTCTGGCAGAGGAATATGCTTGTCCTTGACGTGCCAACTTCAACACTGACTTTTATTATTGAAATTCTGTTTTTTTTTATTAGGTTTCGGTACCATGCCGAGTGCGCTAGTAGGAGAGATGTTCCGTGGTAACGCACGTAGTACGGGCTCCGCGGTTGCCATGACAACAGCTTGGTTGATCGGTTTCGGTGTCGCAACCGGTTTCGGGTCTTTGGTACGTGATCTGGGCGGTGACGTCACGTTCGGATTGTTCTCGTCCTCCTGCGTAGTTGCTTTTTTCTTCACTTTGAAGTTCGTACCAGAAACTAAAGGAAGGACGTTGAACGAAATTCAAGAAATACTCGGTAGACAATGACTTATATTGTTTTTATAATATTTAAGTTATTTGTAGTAAAAAAAACAATAAAAAAAACATGAAGTTTTACTTCTCCCTTCCCGTACATACGATTTGCTGCGCACATAACCGTACGCTGAGTAGTATTAAGCACTAAACGCACCTTTATGTGTCCATCTGACAACTGGAACAGCCAAGTTCTATAACCGAATAAAAATAGACTTCATTTGTTTAAAATTTAGAGTTTAAGTGGAATACCACGACCACAGAGAAGACAGGCGTCAAATGGAAGCAATTCCATGTTTCGTCCGCTGAGTGTGGTGCCGGAGGCTTAATTTTGAGCTAACTTCCTTATAAGGAAATGATGTTAGTAACATATTTTTTTAATTATTCAAATTACAAATTAGGTGACAAAATAATCTTATCCTTATCCTTACATAGTATAAAACAATAACGCTTTTTTATATTTGTCCCTATATATACTTGAATCTTTAATACTACGCAACGGATTTTGATGCGTTTTTTTTAATAGATAGAGTGATTTAAGTGTTTCATGAGGAAGATTTTCATGAATAATACATTCACAATATAGTAGAGTAATACTGATAATTTAGAGGTTTTTAATATGATGTCGTAAATTAACACATTTTTAGCGCTTACATTGCAAACGCTGCAGTATTCAGTATCAGCATTATACCGATTTGCACCCGTGCGAAGCCGGGGCGGTAGATTATACTTAAGTAGGTATTGCATATAGTTTACTTTAGAAATTTGTATTTAATGCAATTGTAAATTTTCCACGATATTTATTTAATAATAAAGATTTCATTATCTCTGCGTAGATAAAAACTTCACAATAATCAAATATGATAAAAAACGCATAATTTAATTACTACTTTTTGCGATAGTAACATGTATTAAAATGCTTTGTATATATTTTAAATTCAATTATTATGAGTATTCTGATTTTTAATATTATAGCTAAAAAGTTGATATTTCCTTTTTAATTATATTTTTTTTATATCATTCTTGTGCAAGGTTGATCGTGATATGATTGCATTGATTGACGAGTAGTGCGAATGCAAAAATAATTGTTCAAATTCTTAGTTTCAGTTTAAAAATGTTATAAAAAATATTATTGCAATGTTTGAATATTACGTTAAACAACAAGTATGGATAACTATCCGTTGTAAGTATTTCTCTATTTAATTGATTATTTTCATAGATTTTTAATTTGTATCACTCAAAGTTCTTCAATTGTAAAACTGAGAAAGACAGATTTGATGTTATTTTGACTCTTCATGAAACAATTCCGTCAGCGAGGTACTAGGAAAACATACGAGTAGTAGACTTCGTAGTTACTTAATCATAGTTACGCCAGACTGTGTTTTAAATTTATTATTTATGTCCGGAGTCCTGGTTAAATGACCTAGATCTAGAGTTTCCATCAAGACTTTCGCGTTTTCTATTATTAAAACTGTAGATTTATAGTATAAATAATGCAGAAATTGAGCAGCTGGTGACAGAGGAAAACATCATTGGAGAGATAAAAACACACAGACTCCGCTGGCTCAGCCAGTTGACAGTGGTAGGGCCCGCTTTAACATCTTCGCACGAATTGTCCGGCTCGCCCGGTGAAATACCACGACCACA
>QDHC01007347.1:258935-284050 GCA_013186455.1 Papilio dardanus tibullus | reverse complement strand
AAAAAAAAAAAAAAGCCACCTAGAAAGAATGGATGACGATCGGAGTGTTAAACCCGCATATTTGGGACGGCCGAGTGGTCGGCGCCCGCTTGCCCGTCCCAGGTATCGCTGGATCGATGAGGTTGAAAAAGACATAAGGGAGCTCCACGTCCGCGATTGGGTTGCGATCGCTATGTTTGGAGAGATTTCTTGTTAGTGGCCAAGGCCCACTTTGGGTCGTCGTGTCACCCTAATTAGTTTAGATTTATAGTACGAATTATAATTTTTATTTTCAGTATATATCGGACAGATTTTAGTTGGTTACGGTTTAGGATGGACCGCACCTATCATACCAAAGTTTGATGACCCAAAAACATCGCCATTACCAAATGAACTGACAGATACGGAGACTTCATTTATCGGTTCTATTTTATATGTTGGTACTATCATAGGTAAGACCACAGAGTTATTTAAACATTTATTTATAGAAGGGACATTTAAATACATTTATTTACCAAAAATATTTTGGTACATCATCCGTAGAGCAAACGTCAGTAGCAAATGTAAAGCCCCACGTACACAAGGCTATGTAAATTTGAGATTTTAGTTTCTAAGTGCAACTATCTCATAGAATCGTACATAGGTGTGGATCGCCGGCATTTGCGATTGGATTTCATAAACCAATTAGAGACTAATATCGCAGATCAGTGTAGATATGTGTGCTTTGCACAAGCCCTAAGATCTTAGTACATTATTGTTAAAATAGTAAATAACAGTTTGACACCACAAGTTAAGATATTCCTGTCCTGTCTATTATGTTGAATGACTGTAACTATTACCATACGCCTCACGGAATATTTTTAATCACTTTGTTTAACAATATATCTTTTCAACCGACATCCCAAATGGAGGAAATTCAAAATTCATGTGTATATTTTTTATCTCTTTCTGTTACTTCTTAATTTGACTCCTGGATGTCTGATTTTCATTTATTTTTTTCAGGTCCATATTTGACGGGTTATTTGTGTAACGCGATCGGTCGTAAGCCATGCTTTATTCTAGCAGGACTGGTGACTCTATTATCATTTATACTGCTGGCTACAGCTAATAGCCTCGCTATGATATACGTCGGCAGAGTATTTTGTGGTTTAGGTACTGGTGTTATTGTTATTGTGAATCTTGTATACATCGGTGAGATAGCGTAAGTATTAAAAAATACATTTAGTTATAATTATACATTGGTCTTCATATGTACATATTTACGACCCTCTTATGGAGATGGAAATTTAAAGATATGTGTGAAGTCACCCAAAACACGCGCTAGTCGTGGAGTTAAGAAAAATGGACCCCATCATGAGTCGAACTACAATTACAATTACATTACATTGTTCTTCTGATGTTTGGTAAAAGGTCCAATAAAAAATGGAATCTAAAAATACGTCACGTTTGCAAACATTTTGTTACATGACTGAAAACATATATGAAATAAGTAGAGTAAAAGGGTGAACAGACAAAACGTCACTTGTCGATGTAAGGCATGTAGTTGGGGACCTATAAAATTTTATGCAAATCTTAAAATCATCATCATATCGGCCTATCGTCCACTGCTGAACATAGGCCACCCCTCTCGATTTCCACAATGTCAGTGGCACCAGTGTAGTCCCCCAAGCTTGACCAGGTCATCGGTCCGTCTTGACCGTGAACCTGTCTTTGGCCGCCATTCTAAAACTTTCAGGCCTAATATAGTACTGAATACATTCTCTCTCATCATCATCACCAGCTCACTATACGTCCCCACCGAGGGGCACGGAGCCTACCCCCTAAGGGGTGCCTAGGCCATAGTCAACCACGCTGGCCAAGTGCGGGTTGGTCGACTTCACACATATCTTTGAATTTCTTCGCCGATATGTGCAGGCTGCATCACGATGTTTTCCTTCACCGTAAGAGCGTCGGGTAAATACATATGAAATTCGAAAAGCGAAAAACACATTGGTACATGGCGGGATTCGAACTCGGGACCTGCAGTTCACAAGTCAAGAGCTAAACCACTGAGCCACCGACGCTCTTACACCGACGCTCTCTCTCTCACCTAAACTAAATTCCCTTTCTTTAATAAACATTTTTTTACCAAATAAATTAATATGAATTTATATATTTCCAGATCAACCAATATTCGAGGTATATTACTAACTAGTAATTCAATATTCTCCACTTTGGGCACACTGATCGTGTATGCAGTAGGTCCTTATGTGTCCTATCCACTGGTGTCGTACATCGCGGTGGCCATCACTGCGGTATATTTAATAGGAGTTATTTTTATACCAGAATCACCAACGTATTTGATTTTAAAAGGTAACTATTCTACTTTAGTTTTACTATGTTTTTTAATTATCAGTAGATTTTACGTTCCTTTATACCACTAATATTTTTTTAAGCTTTCCAGGTAAGCATGAAAAAGCTTGTGTTAGAATATGACTCAAATATTAAAAATGGAGATTTGTATAGCCAAGTAAGCAGCCTAATGGTTAAGAATGGCCTAATTAAATAGTAGAGAAGGTAAAAAGTAATAAAAGATAATTCAGTTTTTAGAAATCTACTTCTTGGAATAACGTAAAAATTAGTACTCTATTAGCGATCCGGCTTCGCACGGGTGCAATGCTGATACTAAATACATTAAAAACTGTGAACGTTGTTTACAACAGTCATACTAATAATAATTGCACCAGTGCGAAGCCGGGACGGTCGCCATACATAAAAACCTTCCTCTTCAATCACTCTATCTATTAAAAAACCGCATCAAAATCCGTGGCGTAGTTTTAAAGATTTATGCATACATAGGGATATAGGGACAGAGAAAGAGACTTTGTTTTATACTATGTAGTGATATTACTAGTATTAGTAGTAGTACATAAATGTATACAGATTCATTTACCGTAAATTGTTTCATGTTTTTAGACAAGAAAGATGCTGCCGGTGTTGTAATGGAGAAGTTAGGTAGAGCAAAAGAATACCATGCGTACCAAGAAATGAAGGTAGTTGTTGAAAAGCAGAGCGTTTTAGAAGAATGGAAGCAATTACTAACGATAAAATGCAATAGAAAAGCTTTATTCATAACTCTGACGTTAGGTCTTCTTCAACAAGGCAGTGGTATAATAGCGGTAACATTTTTTGCGACTACAATCTTCAAATTGGCTGGCTCTTCCATAGAACCTAATATAGCTACTATAATAATTGGTGTGACTCAAATATTTTCAAGTACGTTAACACCTTTCTTCGTTGAAAGGACTGGAAGGAGAATTTTGTTGATCTATTCAACAACTGTATGCACTTTGAGTTTGGTGAGTTGATAATTTTAATAGTTACTAACCAAGTCACTGATTTAATATTAATAGAAATAGACTAGCTGTCAACCGCAACTCTATCCGAGGCGGAATTATTAAGTAGCCTATGTGTTCTTCCAGACAATGTCCTACACCTGTGGAAAATTTCATGGAGATTCGTTCAACTATTCTAGAGATATCTTTAAACAAATACCCTTTCATGAAACTAAACATGCGTATTTTTAATATTACTCTTGATATAAGCTTTTAAATTATTAGGATGATGAGGTTACTAGATTCAAAAGCTTTGTAATCTCTTAATTCATGAGTATATGCAGAATTCACCATCAGGTATTTTTTTTATAAGAGAGAGGTATACGAGCGTCGGGAACATCGAGGGGGTCAATTACGCCTATGCACATTTACCACACTGGGGGGAACGGCAAACGCATTGCCAGCCTTTGAAAAAGAGATATTCTCACTTCTAGGAGCTTGTATTTTAGCTATAATTTATAAGAAATCAGGAATAATGTTTAATTATTCTTCAACAGGCGATGTTGGGTGTATATTTCTATTTGGACAACATCGATCATCCATCAGTCTTCAAGATGCAATGGTTGCCATTAGTCACGTTGATTATATTCTTCCTTTCTTATGATTTTGGTGAGTATTTTAATAACTTTTCCACTTGTATATAAGATTACGTACGATTAAGTACGTCAGTTCCTTATCTTCTTTAGTCTAAATAGTCTGATTCATTTTGAATAGTGCGGTTTAATTTATATTGTATTCTGTCTAGTTTTATATCGGCATAGTCCACGGGATTTCTTTACGCTTTTCACAATTGCTTGTTATAACTGGCTTATTAAAGGTTCTACCGTAGGATTTACCGTTTTATCTTTTGTTTCTGTAGATGTTTTTTGATAGCCAATTGCATTGACAGTAAGATGGTTCAATTTCTTCGTCTCTTACAAATGTGTATATTTTGTTTCAGGATTCGGTATAATTCCCGGCACATTGGTGGGTGAAATGTTTCAATCGAATGTAAGGAGTACAGGATCCACTGTTAGCGTGACGATCTCATGGTTGTTCGGTTTCGGAGTTTCTACGGTATTCGGTAGCATGATATCCGAACTCGGTAGTCATTTTACATTTTGGATATTCGCCACTATGTGCGC
This sequence comes from Papilio dardanus tibullus, assembly GCA_013186455.1. Lineage (NCBI taxonomy): Eukaryota > Metazoa > Arthropoda > Insecta > Lepidoptera > Papilionidae > Papilio > Papilio dardanus. The sequence continues at coordinate 279,573 of QDHC01007347.1, read as the reverse complement.
GTTGGCTTGTATTTTCGGAATATTCGTAGTGCCCGAAACTAAGGGTAAAACTTTAGTTGAGATACAAGAGATGTTGAGTAAATGATTTTTTTAATAAACGAGTTTTCTTTTTTGTGTAACTAATTTTTGCATTCAAGATCGTATCCAGACTTTTAGTTTGAAGGGGGACAGACATTGCAATAACCATGGCAACTGTGTACAAACGTTGTAACCACTATACTGTAGTTAGATTTGGTGAGGGGGATAAATCCCAACAATCCCCTGTGTACGTGCTTTTTTACATTGGTCCTTTGTAGGGTTTGCAATCCCGCACTGCGGGATTCCGCAGTGTCTGGCGGTCATATATGACCAGCATTATATGCAGCCCGCGAAAATACTTTTTCAGTCACTATACACTGTATGTGTTGGGTATATAGTTAATAATTAAAGAGTCGTAATTTTAATAATGACGAAATCAAAGCAATAGCGGGACATACATGGACCAGAACGGCAACACAAAGAGAAGAATGGAAGAAGTTGGAAGAGGCCTTTGTCTGCAACGGACAAACAGATGACAAGGAAATTAAAGAAAACGACATTTAATTATTAATGATACTTATAAAATAACAAAGAATTAAATTGTAATAATATAAAATGTATTCATCTGATTAAAGGCTGTAAATAAAAAAAAAATAATAATAAAATTAAATATTTTCTTTCCACTCTATCAGAATAAAACTGAATAAAATTTCGCGGTGTGTTAAATGCCGCGATACCGACTCAGTGTGTGCAATTCAAATAAAAACAATAGATTTCAGGGCTAATCCTTCTTAAAGCAGGCTGCTGAGTATATTAAAGCTATATTTTGAATACCGGCTGAAGCTTATAGACGCAAATTCAATAAAACGCTGCGTGATCCCGCATTGCGGGATTGCAAACACTAGTCCTTCGGTTTGTATTTTTTTTTCATTAAAATTATACGATCATAATTCCTCGACTTTTATGTCTGTTTTAAAAACTCTTTAAAGTTAACAATGAAATATAATTTAATTGTAATAAATGAAACAAACCAGTTAAAGGATATTTTAAGAGTAACAATATTAACGTGCGAATCTTTTTTATAATAAGGATAGATACGAACAAGAAAAACCAGTTCATGAAGTGATTTAATCTTTATTTGCGGTACAAACACTGTGATTTAATTATCAATTGTAATTTTATTCTGTCTACATGATAATGTGGCGGAGAACAAAGCCTTAGTTAGTCTTGCTTTACGCTTTTGATCTGATGTTTTAGAAAATAAATGGTATTTTTGTGTTTTGCAATTAAAATGCTCGGATATATAAAATCTCCTATTATAAGACAATATTTTATTGTAATTCTTGGTGAGTATATAACAAACAGTATGATTATTTTTACTAGCTGCTGTCCGCGACTTCGTCTGCGTGGAACTAATACTATTGCCTATGTTACTCGGGGACAATGTAGCTTTGTAATGGTGAAAGAATTTTTGAAATCGGTCCAGTAGTTCTTAAGGTATTTCAATACATAAAAATGCAAAGTTTCTTTATTCATAATATTAGTATTAGTAGATTATAATATAATTGCATTAAGAACTTTTATAGAATTACTAGCTATCGCCCGCGGCTCCGTCCGCGCGGATTTAAGTAGTAAGTAACCCGGCTTTGTCCGGCTTGTCCGGTGAAATACCACGACCACACAGAACACAGCAGTCAAATGGAAGCTATTCCGTGTTTCGTCTAATGAGTGTGGTGCCGGAGGCCTCATTTTAGTCTACTTTCCCTTCCTATCCTTTTATTATAAGGAAATGATGAGAAGGGGCAGTGGATTTGTAGGGGAGCGGCCGCATAGGAAAAGGTATTATCCTCTTGCTGTGCGTCTCCTCCTCCGTAGATTAAGGGTAGGCAACGCATCTGCAATGGCAGGTGTCTATGGGCAGTAGTCGCTTCGCATTTTCAGCGAATCCAGGTGACCGCTTGCTCGTTTGCTACATCTTAATATATATAAATCTCGTGTCCCAATGTTTGTCTTCAATGGACTCCCTAACCACTTAACCGATTACAATAAAATTCGCACACCATGTGCAGTTCGATCCAACTTGAGAGATAGAATAGGTTAAATCTCAAATTATAGTTGCAACCAGCGACCCGCCCCGGCTTCGCACGGATGCAAAACTGATACTAAATACACTACAGAAAAACTGGGAACATTGTATATAACAGCCATACTAACAATAATTGAACCCGTGCGAAGCCGGGACGGGTCGCTAGTTATAATATAAGAAAAATAACTGCCTAAAAATGTGTTATTTTTGACCGACTGTTTTGCAGTAAATATAAGTCTCTTCACCACCGGTATGAACTTAGTTTGGTCATCACCGATGCTGGTTAAGTTATCCAATGCAACGGAGACCACACTATCACATGTTATCAACGAAGAGGAAGGTTCCTGGATTGTATCTGTCGAATTCATATTCGCTTTTGTTTGTAAGTTATATACTTATTTTGCTCACGACTTTGATTACACGGAATTTAAAAATATAGCCTATGTTACTCGGGGATAATGTAGCTTTCTAATGGTGTAAGGAGTTTTGAAATTGGCCCAGTAGTTTTTGAGTTATTTCAATACTTAGAAAAATTAAAGTTTTTCTCTTTATAATATTAAGTTCAGACTAGCTGCCATCTACGACTCAGTCAGCGCGGAATTAAAAACATAGTGAGTAACTAACGTGATCTTCGACACTGCGTTCAATATCCGTGCAAAATTTCACCAAGATCCATTAAGCCGTTTCAGAGATATTTTCAAACACATCATGTCTCTTATATTGGTAAGGTTAGTTCATATGATGTGGAAGAAAGAATACATGGCACATATCCGCTAAGAAATGCAATGTCGTCGGGCTAACCGGTACTGGGATAACGTGGGTGATTAAGACCTATTACCTTTAAAGCCTTGTTCGCACCAGGATAGTATTTTAGTCGAGTAGCAAGTAGCATTTATTCGAACAAAGGATTTACTACTGTCGGACTCGTTTAAACCTAAACATACGCACTAGGGTAGTAATTTATTGTAGTAACCAAACGTGTCCGAACAGCAACATTTTAGTAGAATAAATTAGTAAATCCTTTGTTCGGATACTTGCTACTTGCTACTCGACTAAAATACTATCCTAGTGCGCACAAGGCTTTAGGTTAAGGATTCGAGTCCCACGGTATCCTCTATGACGCTATTTGTCGTTGAACAACCATAACAAATCTTTGTTTATTCAAATAAAATGATTATTAGATTACATACGTAATTGCATGTAAGATTTGTTCTTCAAATACTAACAGAGATAAGCATACTCGAAGAAGCACATACGTTTAAATCCCATCTCGATCTTGTTAGACTTGATCCGATTGTTTAAACTGATGGGCTCTTTAAAATGGAGGCAAAAAGATATACAACACGACCTTTAGAAGATAGGATTGTGATCAAATTAATTTTATTAGCTGTAGATGGGGACTTTGTTAAATGTAGATGGGAATTAAAAAAAATCTAGCTTATGTGACTCGGGGACAATGTAGCTTTCTAACGGTGAAAGAATTTTTGAAATCGGACAAGTAGTTCTCGAGTTACTTTAATACATACAAAAATATAGAAATACAGTTTCTCTCTTTATACGAGTAATATTAGTATAGACTGGATAAATCTAATGTGTTTCTATTTTTTTAGTCAATTCCATAGTGGCAATGCTGTTAGATAGTATAGGAAGAAAATACTGCGTGGTACTGGGTTGTGTTCCAAAAATTATAGGAGTCACAATATATATCTTGGCTACAGAAGTATGGATGCTAATTGTCGCTAGATTATTATTTGGTCTATCTGATTCTTTTACAATGACGAGTGTATCAGTTTATACATCTGAGATTGCAACTGTAAGTATATTATTACTAGCTGTTACTCGCGACTTCGTTCACGTGGAATTAAATAACATAGCCTATATTACTATGGGGTAATGTAGTTTTCTAATATTGAAAGAATTTTTGAAATCGGTTCAGTAGTTCAGATTGTCTGGTTAAGATTAATAAGGTCCTTAAGGCACAATATTTAGCAGCTTTCTACCTTCCGTATGAGATCCTCCACACGCAGACGGTCCTATACTTCTTACTATTGTGATTGCTTTTGAAATTTCTCTTTGACTGAAGCGAAGAATTCATATTCACTTCTGTCTGCTAATTACAACTAATAACAGCGTTCAGTTGTTTTACTTGCTGAATTCGATTGTTTTTTTACAGAAGAACACTCGAGGAGCATCTTGCACGTTAGTTCAAATATTCTCCAGTCTTGGCATTGTATTAACTTTTTCTGCTGGTCCATTTTTATCATATAAAGTTTTTAATATTATGTTCGCTGTTATAATAGTAGTAACAGGAATACCAATGTTATTATTACCAGAGAGTCCATATTATTTGTACAATAAAGGTGAGTTCACTATGTTAATTAATTTATTTACACTTTAGAAAAACCAAAGTATTTTTTTGACTATTCTTTAAGAGAACCCAAAGTATCTTTCGATTGACGATATCGCTGGAATCGACAAAAATGTATAAAACTGACATTCGATAAGTCATGTGCTTGTCACGTGTAAGATAACGAACGTCATTATCCATACATTTTTGATGTTCGCTATCGAATCGCTTTTAGCGCAAGTACTTTGGTTGACACCCCAGAAGTATTTCCTTTCCAGGACAAGAAAAAGAAGCGATTGAAGTTCTTAAATTCCTCCACGGATCCGAGCATCAGGCTGTACAAGAAGTCAAAGAGTATACACTATCATCCAAACAGGAGAAAGTTAACAAAATCGCAATACTAAAGAATCCTACAGTTCGTAAAAGTCTTTTAATCTCAGTAATATATTCAATTGGCACTCAAATGGTCGGTTACAATGCTGTATCATATTATTTACAAACAATATTAATATCAACACATACGTCGATAATGCCAGAAATAGCATCAGTAATTATTGGAGTGATACAATTTGTATCGAGTTTCCTGACAATGTTTACTACTGATCGATTTGGAAGGAAGATTATATTAATTACTTCACTAATTGGGATGACTATCGGATTGGTAAGGAATATGTTTTTTTTTATAACTCTTCTAACTATCGCCCGACACTCTTTTCGTGCCGTGTTTCGTCTGACGAGTGTGGTGCCGGAGGCCTAATTTTAGTCCACTTTCCATTCCTATCCCTTTTTTTTTAAGGAAAAGATGGGAAGGGGAAGTGGATATGGCGGAGGAGGGGACTTACAAGAGGAGTAATTGTCCTTTTGCTGTGCGTCTCCTCCTTCGTAGATTAAGGGTAGGGAACGCATCTGCAATTGCAGATGTATATGGGCAGCGGTCGCTTCGCTATTTCAGCGAATCCAGGTGGCCGCTTGCTCGTTTGCCACTTGATAATATTAAAAAAGTAGTCTATGTGTTTTTCCAGGCTATGTTCTACATCTGTGCAAACATCGAGAACCGTTGAGCCGTTTCTGAGATAACTTCAAACAAACCTCCACATCTATAAGATTGCTTTGGTGGGCCACTGAACATATTTTACTTCGTAAATTTTTCATATTACTCTTTTCAGATTGGCCTAGGAACATTCTTTAAATTGAAACCAGCTAATAATGAACCAGTGTCCGGTTTTTTGAATAGTCTGCCATTGATTTCATTAGTGATCGTCGTTTATTGTTATAATGCAGGTAAGGTTTAGAACTATATCTATAATTTAAACACACCGTTTATAAGATCGAAAAACAAACGCTGGGGATAAAATCCAGACTCTAGTTAGTCCTGCATGACCAAATCCAAAGGTAGCCTACGTTTAGAAACTTCTTACTTGAGTTTTCATTGCAGAAACTCATATAGAAAAACAAAAAACATATATTGTTATTCCTCTCATACTCTTTGAAAAAATAGAGACGACAATAAGTTTTCATACTGGTGTTACAGCCATGGAAATTCTCTTCAATAATCTCCGAAACAGTGAGACAAATAATGTAGGGGCTTTTCCTGGAAGGTAGCTTATGTGTATATGATTGCGAGGATATTATAAGGTTACTTTATATTCCTCGGGAGAAACAGCTAGTAGGACTTAAGCCATAGTAATATTTTATGTTTTCAGGTCTAGGTTCTCTAGTATGGGTGACAGTGACCGAGTTATTCGACGGTCCAGCTCGAGCATTCGGTGTATCTGTAAACTTAGCAGTTAACACCACATTGATATTTCTAACAACCAAATATTTTCCAATACTGATATCAACAGTTGGTCCTTCGATCACGTATTGGTCTTTTGCAGTGATTTCTGTACTGATGTGTCTTTTTATTATATTCTTTTTACCCGAAACTAAGGGTAAATCATTTGGTGAGATACAAGGAGATATTGCTAAAAAGAAAGAAGGAATCGAAGACACTACTTAATATTTGGTATTTATTGTTAATTAATAATGTTTTAGAAGTAAATAATAGTTTTTAATAAACAGTAAAACCTGGAAAAGCGAGAAAATCTGATTAGAGAGAAACCTCTATGAGCGAGACAAATATCGCGGTCCCTTGGACTATCGCTTGGACAAGCGATATCCAGGTTCCACTGTATTTTAATTATCTAATATTGACGCTAGATGGCTCTGTAAGATGTAAAAGAACACGCTATCAAATTCTTCTCTGTCGGAGTAGAAGACTTTTTAAATAAAAGACAATCTTCTTCGAAAAATGTATCTGACTTTATTTTTAAACTTATCAGGATTCAAATAAGTTACAAAAATAAAATTAGTTACATTTTTGTAAGAATAATAAACATAGACAAAAACAAAGAAATATTCAATCAATATAGTTTTAAGTCTTTACCTGGGAATCAAATCAGTTTTTATATTGTATTGTTATAATATGTACATATTTACCCGACGCTCTTACGGTGAAGTAAAACATCGTGATGCAACCTGCACATATCGGCGAAGAAATTCAAAGATATGTGTATCCACGCAAAATATACGCTAGTCGTGGAGTTGCGGAGAATGAAGCCCATCATGGGTCGAACCTTACCTTACCTTACATTGTATTCCAAAAATATATACGAATCAATTCGCCAGACATCAGCATAATCTAAAACAAAAACAGTAATCAGAAAGAAACGGTATACTCAAGTTGGCGAAGGCATTAAGTGAAAAGTTCACATAATGCTGGTACTAAAGAGCACGCACATTATCGTTTGGAATAAAAACCGAGTCGGCAACGAGGTTTCTTATCACTCTTGTATCATATAGGGTCGTTAGCTGCCATAAAACCTCCTTGATTAACTCCAAGCTTTATTTTACAACGAAATAAATAGCTTTAGTACCTATCATTATGTTTTATTACTCTGGTAAAATAAAATTGTATTGGAAAGAAAATGGATTGAAGATTATATAAAATACTGAGTATAATATATACTAGAATATGATTTCTAATTTGGTAAAATGTTGAATTAATACATTTAAATTTTAAAGATTAAAGGTTTCGACCCATGATGGGCTCCATTTTCCGCAACTCCACGACTAGCGCGCATTTTGCGTGAATACACAAATCTTTGAATTTCTTCGCCGATAAGTGCAGGTTGCATCACGATGTTTTCCTTCACCTAAGTGCGTCGGTAAATATGTACATATGAAAATCGAAAATCATTTTAATTTTATTAATATGTTGACTTGCGGATTGGTCCGAGTTGAGTTCGGTTCCGAGTAGGCGGCACCGCTACTGTGGCCCTGCCCCATTCGGTTCCGAGTGGGGAGCACTGAATGTGTTAAGTAGTTTCATAAGGCCTTTCTGTTGTTCTAAATAAAACATAGTTATATTTGTTCAAATAACTATGCACATATATTAGTTTGTAAGAATACGAAAGTTCGAATTACAATTCAGAACAGTTGGGTATTGCAAAACTTTTCCTGTATCGGACGTAACTTTTGAAAATAAAGAAATGGACTGAGCAAAGAGTTATCGTTGTCCTAAATATATTAACCAAACTAGCTGTTGTGCGCGACTTCGTCTGCGTGGAATTAAATAAAAATATACACGACCACACAGAAGACAGGCGTCAAATGGAAGCAATTCCGTATTTCGTCTGATGAGTGTGGTGCCGGAGGACTAATTTTAGTCCACTTTCCCTTCCTATCTTTTTCTTATAGGATATGATGGGAAGGGGACGCATAGGAAGAGGAATCATCCTTTTGCTGTGGGTCTCCTCCTCCGTAGATTAAGGGTAGGCAACGCATCTGCAATTCCAGGTGTCTATGGGCAGCGGTCGCTTCGCTATTTCAGCGAATTCAGGTGGCCGCTTGCTCGTTTGCCACTTCATAATATAAAAAAGGTCCTGTCCGTTAATAATCAAGGGACTTGATCGCAGCAGAAGTCGCAAAAGTTATTCACTTATATATCTACTAAGAGTTGTTATAGTGGTTTCTTATGTTATTAAAGTTAAACATACTTAACTTTTGTATCTTTATTTCTTTAACTTCTAATAAGATGTATTAAGATAATGATCGAGTACAGAGAACTTTGTATTATACGAGCGACCCGCCCCGGCTTTGCACGGGTGCAAAACGAATACTAAATACACTACAGAAAAACTGTGAACAGTAGTTATTGAGTCATTACAGTTTCTCTCTTTAGAGAAACTTTGTGTTTTTGTTTTCACTGTAATAACTCAAGAACTACTGGTTCGATTTCAAAAAATCTTTCACCATTAGAAAGCTACATTATCCCCAAGTATAAGCTATTTTTTATTCTACGCCGACGAAGTCGCGAACAACAGCTAGTATATAATAACAAACCTGATTGTTTACGTTAAAAATACAATTTCACATCTTCACGTTTGTGCGAGTATTTCATTCATAAAATATGTAGACAATGTCTTAATAAAATGATGTGCAATTTGAAATATCTTTGAATATTCTCAGACGAGATACTATTCCAATAACAGATAACATTCTGCAAGAAAACCAAGGGGTTTACACAAAGCACATTCGCTACAAAGCGATTCTATAGCGAACGTCAAAAATGTATGGAACTGTGGGCTTACCCAACATGCTTTTCGATCGGCGATGTCGCTGACGGAATCGACAAAAATATATGAAACTGACATTGGCATTCGATAAAATCATGTGATTGTCAAGTGTGAGATATCGAACGTCAATGTCAGTTTCATACAAATTTGTCGATTCCATCAGCGAAATCGCCGATCGAAAAGCATATTGGGTAAGCCCACTGACAAGGTTTAATATCTCGCACGTGACAAGCACGTGATTAATCGAATGTTATTGTCAGTTTCATACAAATTTGTCGATTCCATCAGCGAAATCGCCAATCGAAAAGTACTTTGGATAGTACCCCAGACGAGAAATAATTTATCTATATCGCTTTAAGATAGGGTTAGAATTTAAAATAGCATTTGAATATTATCTGAAAATTCTTGGATACATGATATTGAGATAAATATATGTAATAAAATGATGATTGTTATTTTTTATTCATCTTAACTTTTGCCCGTGACTTTTCCCCGAATATAACTTTATATTTTATTGCAATTTTCATAATTCTTCTATTTATTGTTTAACTAGCGATCCGCCCCGGCTTCGCACGGGTGCAAATCGGTACAATGCTGATACTAAATACTTCAGCGTTTGCAATGTAAGCGCTAAAAATGTGTTAATTTACAACATCATAATAAAAACTTCTAAATAATCAGTGTTACTCTACTATATTATGAATGTATTATACATGAAAACCTTCCTTATGAATCACTCTATCTATTAAAAACCGCATCAAAATCCGTTGCGTAGTTTTAAAGATTCAAGCATATATAGGGACAAACATAAAAAAGCGTTATTGTTTTATACAATGTAAGCATGATTTAAATATATATTTTTGTACGCACATATCGCCGAAGAAATTCAAAGATATGTGTGAAGTCGACCAAGTCGTACTGGACCAGCGTGGGTGACTAGGTCCTAGTGACCTCTTAGGTAGGCTCCGCGCCCCTCGGTGGGGACGTATAGTGTGGTGCTCATGTTAGGTTTTTGGTACAAATCTTTCGGTAATTTGGTTCGTAAATTTGGTTAATTAATCTATACTAATATTATAAAGAGGACGTTTTTTTGTATGTATTGAAATAACTCAAGAAATAATGGGCCGATTTTAAAAATTATTTCACCATTAGAAAGCTATATTATCCCCGAGTAACATAGGCTAATTTTTTTAATTCCACGCGGACGAAGTCGCGAACAACAGCTAGTAATAACATATTCATACATCGTCAACGCGTCGTACGAACCTCTATGAAATTGTATTGCTTAAGTCTTGAATACAAAAATTTCAAATATGCGTATGTACGTCTTTGTTTAAAAGAGAAAGAGACAGATGGGATATGGATATATATGTATGACAGAGAAGACATGAAGTAAAATGAAATTCTATTTTAAGACAAAGGGGTTTACCCAAAGCACATTCGCTACAAATCGATTTGATAGCGAAAGTCAAAATGTATGGAACTCTGGGCTTACCCAACATGCTTTTCGATCGGCGATTTCGCTGATGGAATCAACAAATTTGTATGAAACTGACATTGACGTTCGATATCTCACACGTGACAATCACATGTTTTTATCGAATGTCAATGTCAGTTTCATACATTTTTGTCGATTCCATCAGCGACATCGCTGATCGAAAAGCCCACTGATGACGTTCGATACTTCACACGTGACAACATGACTTATCGAATATTAATTTCAGTTTTATACAGTTTTGTCGATTCCGAAGAATCGAAAAGTAATTTGGGTAGCCCCCAGATTAGTTACAGAATCGTTTAAACTAATTTGATTTATTTAGTTTACAAAGTTTTAAGTTATATTTAGGTTTTTGGCTTTAAATTTAAACAAAAACAATTAATTAGGGGGGAAAACATAAATCACTCACGGGTCGGCGCGCGGTCAGATTCACGGAGTCGTATAAAGTTAAATCTATACTATTATAAAAAGAGAGACTTTGTATTTTTGTTTGGATTGTAATAACTAAAGAACTACTGGGCCAATTTCAAAAATTCTTTCACCGTTAGAAAGCTACATTATCCCCGAGTAACATAGGCTATATCATTTAATTCTAATAATTTAAAGTTATTTTACCGACGAATGTTGAACGATAACGTTACGTTATTTATATAACTAGATGTCGCCCGCGACTTCGTCTCAGCTGAACTATAAAAAAACTATATCCAAACTATGTTCTACGTCTGTGCAAAATTTTATTGATATCCGTTGAGCTGTTCTGGAGATATTTACTACTAACATTCATCCTAGCTTTCGCATTTATATTATCATAATTTTAGCAAGATTAACATTAAGATGTCTAGAATCAAGATGCTGCTAATTCAAACGCAGAAAAGACGAGATTTCAGTACAAAAACTTGGATGCCATAAAAGTTGTGAAAGCGACAATTCCCTTGAGCAATTTGTCAAATAAAGTACATCCTTAGTTTAATGCATCAATTTACGTACTTTAATCATTCTTTTCTTTATAACATTTTTGAAGCAGGAATAATTTTTTGAAGAATTCTCATGTAATTGTTAGTTTCCACTGTCTTAAAACATGTAGGTTTTTCTACTATTACATCACTCAGTCTCATCAAAAAAGAGAGGGAGGGATAGTAAGTTTTTGTATAAATATTTCGCCAGTGAGAATCTACACTAATACTTTATAATTTTACTAATTTTGCCTAGAGATATTTCGTCATTTTGGGAGCCGTAGCGCGTACTGACCTTTCTAAGTAATGAAGATTTTAAATATAGAAATACTTTTAGTTCCCAAGTACAGAGCTTTAGGCATCTTCAATTTAATTGCTAGTGCATAATAATATACTATGATTTTGCATACGACTTTACCCATTTTTTATATATATTTTTGATCAAATATTTTAATATTTTTTTAGATTTTTTAATGAGCGGGGGCCTTAAAAAGCACCTACGTCGAAGTTAAAAAACCGTCCGTGTGGATGCCGGTTAATTGTAAGGTATATTCTTCTGTAAAAATCCTTTTATTTGATTAAATATAACTAAATCTATTCTCTGTAACCATCAATAATTCTCTAGCGATAACATTTATCATAATAAACCCTTTTAATGTGACAAAAATACTTTTATTCCCCGACATATTTCACAAATCCTATATTTGATTACAGGTTACGCAATTCAACGTCTGGTTTTAGCCATTTTAATTTCTTTCAATGAATAATATTTAAACTAGCGACCCGCCCCGGCTTCGCACGGGTGCAAAACTGATACTAAATACATTACAGAAAAACTGTAAACATTGTATATAACAGCCATACTACTTAACAATAATTGAACTCTGCGAAGCCGGGGCGGGTCGCTGGTTATATACGAGTATAAACCTTTCTTATGAATCACTCTATCTATTAAAAAAAACCGCATCAAAATCCGTTGCGTCGTTTTAAAGTTTCTAGCATTTATAGGGACAAACATAAAAAAGTTTTATACTACTCGTATGTAAGGATAAGTATATTGTATAGTCTTTGGAACTAAAGTTGTGTACCTTTCAGACCAATCAACGGAAACTGGGTGTAATCTTAATTACTAGATTTCATCCTAATAAATAATGTAACAATTAAACGTAGGAAGGGTCTTTTATTCTTTCTCTCGCTCACTCTATCTCTCTCTCCCTTTAAGTACACTCATAGTATACAGATTTTTTTTATATTTTATTTGTCCACAAAATAGATTCTCTAAGAACTGTTGTGAATTTTCACCAGTTATAGAAAATTGCAACACGTATACGAAATTGTGATTCTGTATTTTGTAAGTTCGAACATTTGCTACAAGTATTGTCATATTTCAATTTGGTGCGATATTGGTGCACGAAAAATGTTAAATTATTACTGCATCTTGGAATTTTTTAAAAATATTTCTAACAGCTGTGACTCGAGATTGAATCGCGGAAAAATAATCCACATATAAATAAAACATATACATGTTTTTGTTTTTGTATTTCGGTAGTGGAAACATTTTTCTACTAATATTGTAAAGAGAGACACTTTGTATTTTGTACGCATTGAAATAACACAAGAACTACTGGGACTGTTTCAAAAATTCTTTAACCATTAGAAAGCTACATTATTCCCGAGTAACATAGGCTACAATTTTTAATTCCACGCGAAGGAAGACGCGAAGAACAGGTAGTCTATATATATAAAAGAGTAAACTGACTCAACTATCAACGCACAGCCTAAACTACTGGGTCTAGAGACTTGAAATTTTGCATAGGGGTTTCTGTTATTACGTAACCGAGCACTAAGAAAGGATTTTACGAAATTCATGCCCTAAGGGTCCGAAACGGGGGTCCAAAGTTTGTATGGAGAAAAATTATTCCTTTGTCAGAATTGCATGAAAATTGAAATGAGTGCTCTTTAGCATGAATAAATAAGTTTGGCATTCAAGAATTTTACAAATTTTGACTTTGGGGGGCAAAAAAGGGGGGGTAAAAGTACGAATCTAAAAAAAATTCTCGCAGCGTAGGTACGAGTCCCAGAGACCTGAATTTTTTTGTAGGGGTTTCTGTTACTACGTAAAAGTACACAGTGAAAAGATTTTCCGAAATTAAGACCTTAAGGGTCCGAAACGGGGGTCCAAAGTTTGTATGGAGCAACGTGATTCCTTTGTCAGAATTCTATGAAAATTGGAATGAGTGCTCTTCAGCATAAATAAATAACTTTGCCATTTAACAATTTTACAATTTTTTACTTTGGGGGGCAAAAAAGGGGGCAATATTTCAAATTTACAAATATCTTTCACGGTGTAGGTCAGAATTGCATGAAAGTTAGAATAAGAGCTCTTCAGCACGAAGAAAAATCTTTGGCCTTCAAAAATTATACCAATTTTTACCTTGGGGGGCAAAAAAAGGGGGTTATAGTTCGAATCTAGCAATATTTTTCACAGCGTAGGTACGGGTCCTGGAGACTTGAAATTTTGCATAGGCGTTTCTGTTACGACGTAAAAGTGCTCTGAGAAAGGATTTTACGAAATTCAACGCCTAAGGGTCCGAAATAGGGGTCTAAAGTTTGTATGGAGAAAAATTGTTCCTATGTCAGAATTGCATGAAAATTGGAATGAGAGCTCTTCGGCATTAATAAATAACTTTGCCATTCAAGAATTTTATTTTTTTTCCTTGGGGGGCAAAAAAGAGGGGTCGTAGTTCGAATTTAAAAATTTTTCACAGTGTAGGTACGGGTCCCAGAGACTTGAAATGTTGCATAGGGGTTTCTGTAATTACGTAAAAGTGCCCTGAGAAATAATTTTACGAAATTCAACCCTTAAGGGTCCGATTCATAGTTTGAATCTTAAAAAAAAATTACAGCAAAGGTATGAGGTATGAGTCTTAGAAACTTGATATTTTGCACATGGGCCTCTATAAATACATCAAACTTATTTTGTAAAGGTCAAAATAAGATGAAAAACTTTGTTTGAACTTCTGAAACTCAAGCGAACGAAGTCGCTGGCGACCGCTAGTCTAATATAAAATACTAGCTGATGTGCGCGACTTCGTCCGCGTGAAATTAAATAATATGTTGTATAATATGTGTTTATTTCAGATTTTCAATGCAAATGAGAGAGATGAAAGTGTAATGTTAAAAAGGTTTTTTATAAAAAAAATATGTATCGACGAGGATGGGATTCGAACCCACGCGTGCAAAGCACATTGGATTAGCAGTCCAACGCCTTAACCTCTCGGCCACCTCGTCACGGCAATGTATAATGGTATAGAGCAACGCGAAATAAACTTTGTAAGAATTCCATGAAAATTGTAATGTATTGTCCTTAGCACGAATAAAAAACTTTGCAATTTTATAAATTTCTTCTTTGGGGTAAAAAGTGGGGTAAAAATGCGAACCTAAAAATATTTTTCACGGCGTAAATACGAGTCCTATAGTGTGGAAATTTTGCATATGGGATTGTATTAGTTCTTCAAATTTATTTTATAAAGGTTTCATGCGGAGGAAGTCGCGGGCGCCCGCAAGTTAAACATATGTACGTAGCTATCTAATGGTGAAAGAATTTTTGAAATCGGCCTAGTAGTTATTAAGTTATTTCAATACATACAAAAATACAAAGTTTCTGTCTTTATAATATTTATAAAATATAAATGAATCACTCATGTCTTTCCTATTGACAAGCTTGAGTTATAATAGAAGAAAATATTTTCCTTACAGATGCTCGTAGAAAACCTGGCGTAAAGAAAGTACGAACTTCCCTTGTAGATTGATTAATCTCTAAGAAAAATATGAATTATTACAATATTCCGTATGTCTGAATGATAAATTGTAAGGGATCCTAAAATAAATGTAGTGCAAGAGGTTATTTGTGGGAGAAAATAATTATCTAACGCTTTCATATATCATTTTACTAGCTGCTGTTCACGACTTCGTATGCGTGGAATTAAAAAATACAAAGTTTATTAGCATAGATAAATCTGTAGAGAATTATGTTATAGAGTAGTATTTACTTATTGTATAAATTTATATATTCTATAGTGGCAAACGAGCAAGCGGCCACCTGGATTCGCTGAAATAGCGAAGCGAACGCTGCCCAATGACATCTGCAATTGCGGATGCATTGCCTACTCTTAATCTACGGAGGTGGAGACCCACAGCAAGAGGATAATTCCTTTTCCTATGTCCCCTCCCCGCCATATCCAATTCCCCTTCCTATCATTTCCTTATAAGAAAAGGATAGGAAGGAAAAGTGGACTAAAATGAGGCCTCCGGCACCACACTCGTAAAACGAAACAGGGAATAGCTTCTGTGTACCTCTTAATTTAGTACCATCTTTTAATGATACTCAAATATTAAATATCTACTTATTCAAGTTAAGTGTAGCTTAACTAAGCACGTATAGAAATTATTTAATTGCTCTAGTTTCATATATTAATATGAGTTTCAAAAGATAGTTCTAATTAATATGAAATAACAAACTACGATGCTACGACATTTTATATCTTGACCTACTTTTTTAATAATGCAATGCATCTGCATATGTGTATTGCTTGCAGATATTTATGGACGAATAGATGTTCCAAGGTGTCAGAACGGCTGAACAGATCCCGATGTAACTTTGCACAGGTGTAGAATAAAGCCCACAAGAAGGCATAGGCTACTAGCTATTTTTTTATCTCGCAGACGGAGATGCGGGAAAAAACTAATCTATACTAATATGAAGAAGAAAGATATGTATTTTTGTATGTATTGAAATAACTCAAAAACTACTGAGCTGATTTAAAAAATTCTTTCACCATTAGAAAGCTACATTATCCCCGAGTAACATAGGCTATATTTTTAATTCCACGCGGACGAAGTCCCGAGTAACAGCTAGTTCTATAATAATTTTGTTTCATGTAAAAAGTTTGTAATTAATACTACTGGACTCCATGACACCATTACCAACATAACAATGTAATGTTCCTAAATAAGGTCATTTATACAAATCGTATTTACTACTACTGACTACTGACAATAATAAACATAAATTATGAATAAAAGCGACCAAAGTTTCAAGGAAATTTAGTAACTTTAGTAAATTGGGGTATTCTTGGTCGTCAATGTCTTTGAATTTAAGAGCTTTAGTTTGGTAAATAAATGGTACATCGTCGAGCGAACAGCGACCCCTAGCGGAATAATTTCAAATTAAACAAATTAGGAAAAGGATCTCAGAATTAATCTATAAACAAATTAAACGTGGCATGTTTTCACTAATTACGCTTATAATAGACTAGGAACCGAATTAAAATGTTCCGCATTTTGATCTATATCTATACTAATATAAAGAGGCAAGATTTATATTTTTATATGTATTGAACTCAAAACCTACAGGGCCGATTTCAAAAATACTTTCACCATTAAAAAGCTACATTATTCCCGAATAACATGGGTTAATATTTTTAATCGAAGTCTAGAATAACAGCTATTTACTATGTTTTGTGTGTTTAGTAGAGATATACTTAGAAGTATTTATCAATGATAATTATTTAAAAAAAAAAATTGTTTCTAATTCGATAAGCCATGTGCTTGTCACGTGTGAGATATCGAACGTCATTGTCAGTTTCATACAAAAGTATTTTGGATAACCCTCCTGTAGAGTTCGACTGTGGTGTTCAAATTGACGTGTGTACGTCATTTTTAACTTAACAGTTTAAAAAAGTTTTGTAGTCGGCTTTACCTCTGAATATATATTCATTAGCATATTTCACGTACGGTAATAGCCAGTAAACCGTCTGACCACTTACCGTAATAGCTTTATATTGTATCCATTAAGGATTATTTAATATTAACTATTTACCATGGCAATTACAATTTTAGTACTGTATTATGTTGTGTTGATTGCAGCGGTCTGTTGTTATGTCATAACATAAAAATGTCATTATATTATGTTGAAGTTGTTTGACCCATGATGGTCTCAATTTTCCGCAACTCCACGACAAGCGCCTATTTTGGGTGAAAGCATAAAGATGTGCTTTGAATTTATTCGCCGATATATATTTTTTTATATTTTAAAGTGGCAAACGAGCAAGCGGCCACTTAGACTTATTCTACGGAGGAGGAGACGCACAGAAAGAGGATAATTTCTCTTCCTATACCTCCCCCGTCATATCCACTACGTGTCCGCCATATCCTAACGTACGAGTATGCTTCTGTGTTACAGTCGTGTGTCTTTTGTTTTATAAATTAGTTTTCTTTATTTTTTTTACCTTTACAACATCTATAAATTGGGCTTTATATGTTCTTTGTATTGTTATTCACATTTATTTCAAAAGCAATAAAAGGTAAGAAAGGTCAATGTATCTTTTACATTTAATTTCCAGTCGTAACGCGATAAGAATAGATTTTTTTAGACCGGGAGCTCTATTTCAAAGGATAATGGGTAAGCTTTTATTAGTAAGTATAACTATTATCTGTAAAGACCACTTTGTACGGCGATTGTTACAAGAATTTCATTTATTTTATTAGAGTAGTTTTGTCAGATAGTTTTCAAATAGTTATTTGATTTAATATTTTACTAACATAAACTAGCGACCCGCCCCGGTTTCGTATGGGTGCAAATCGGTATAATGCTGATACTAATGTAAGCGCTACAAATGTGTTAATTTACGACATTAAATTAAAAACCTCTAAATTATCAGTGTTACTCTACTATATTGTGAATGTATTATACATGAAAACCTTTCTTATGAATCACTCTATCTATTAAAAACCGCATCAAAATCCGATGCGTAGTTTTAAAGATTCAAGCATATATAGGGACAAACATAAAAAAGCGTTATTGTTTTATACTATGTAAGGATTAGGATGTGAAAGTTTGCTTCGATGGACGGATATTTTTTTAAATGTATCTCTACAATGGCTGAAGGGATTGGTATGTACAGATGTAAAGCATAATCTGAAAGAGCAGTTATAGAGCCCGCTTTATTATCTTCGCACGAATTGTCCGGCTCGCCCGGTGAAATACCACGACCACACAGAAGACAGCCGTCAAATGGAAACTATTCCGTATTTCATCTGACGAGTGTGGTGAGGCCTAATTTTAGTCCACTTTCCCTTCCTATCCTTTTCTTATAAGGAAATGATTGGAAGGGGAAGTGGATATGGCGGGGGGACGTATGGGAAGAGGAATTCTCTTGCTGTGTAGAATCCGTAGATTAAGGGTAGGCAACGCATTTGCAATTTCACATGTCTATGGGCAGCGGTCGCTTCGCTATTTCAGCGAATCCTGGTGGCCGCTTGCTCGTTACGCTAATAAAACACACAGGCTACTTACTATATTTTTAAATAAACAGGTAAATAGGTGTAAATACTAAATATAGACTAAATTCCGTTTTAAGATTTGCAGTATCCGATTTAGTGCTTGCGGTGTTACCTAGCTATATGGAGTTAAGCCGAGTCCAATTCCTAAACACGAAAATGCAATTTGGCTGTTCTTGTACAGCAAAGATTTTAAAAGATTCTATTTCTAATATAGAAAGAGGAAGATATAGAAACCAAAAATACCGTAAACTACGTCTTAGGTATGTTGTGTGTGCAATAAGCCAATAATATCATGTCTTATGCCTTTGCCTGGGTCGTAAGAAATTAGTTCACCGAAAATACGCTTGCAGCGCTACAATTCTGATTGACACGTCACATTTGTTTGGGTCTAATTTCTGGACCCAAATAAACAAATTCTTATACGGAGAAAGGGACCAAAGATCTATCACTGTCTTTATCACGTTACGTATATTTCGTATGAATGTGTTTCAGTCGCTGTCAGTATGACATATGTCATGTCTCATTAGCTTCTTTTAATCTATGGTTTCTAATGTTTTTTGTTTTCCAAGTTAGTATTTTATAATTATTTTGATTTTTCTACTGTTATTGTGCTCTTTCAAATCAGAACAAATGTAACAATTGTGAATAAAAATAAAGTGTACATTTCGTTTTATCTGTTTTGTTTGGTTCTGTGTTCCCGTGTTATCCTTAGGGAAATCTATTGTTCGCTTCCTGTTTTAAAAGTTAATTGAAAATGAATAAATGAATGAATTGAAAATATTTTAATTTACTGTATTCACGTTTTTAACTTTGAAAATGCATCTAGATTCTTATAAAATTTTATTTAAATTCATCATTAGACTACTTATGGTCATGCACAGCTGAACGAAGATCAGGTGGCTACCCAGAGTACTTTTCGATTGACGATATCGCTGATGGAATCTACAATAATGTATGACACTGACAATAACATTCGATAAGTCATGTGCTTCTAGCGTGTGAGATATCTAACGTCATTATCAGTTACGTACATTTTAGAAGTTCGCTCTCGAATCGTCGACCGGTGATCGTAGGGATTCCCTATCGATGGCCATTATGCCCAATCTTGTCCCATCCGCATCCACTGCCCTCTCTAACCAAGCCTGAAATATTAAAACCAATTAAAAGTTACTTCTGGTCGCCAATTGGTCAAAATCCACCATCATTATTAAAAATATAGTTTTTTTTTATTTTGTTTAAAAATATATTTATGTACTACTTTGACTATTAGGGAACACAGTTTAGTAACTATCGGTCGAATTCTCAAACGCTACTTAAATATTTAAAAGCGTCTTACATAATTAAATCAACGCTTAACCTCCAAATACTAAAGCGATCTAGTTTAATTTTGAACACTTAGATTTTTATTTGTAATTTGATTTTGAGCGACGCTTAAATTTAAGTGGCGTTTGAACATTCGGCCGCTAGAGTTAGTATATCGAAAAAGTAAGTAAAAGAGAATATAGAACGAGAAATCGATACGAACTACGAGTGGTTCGTTTGGAAAAAAACAAGTAACAGCAAATAGAGTTACGGTGAAAAATATCCGCGGATTGACGGCACGAAACGAGTTAGAGGTTGTTAAAAATAGTTTACTGCTATGGTAGAGTGCGCGGAAATAAAAATAGATGTTGGATTAAAACAATTTATTTTAATATTTTCTTTAAGGCCGGGTGGGAGTTGAAAATCAGAAAAATAGTCATTTTTGTTTCTATGTTCTAAGGAGCTAGTTCGTTT
>QDHC01007347.1:156704-258467 GCA_013186455.1 Papilio dardanus tibullus | reverse complement strand
ACTCGCTCCGCCCACAAACGGTGAAAAAAACACGAAACTGATTTTATGTTACGAACCGGCCCTTCCTTAACCATTCCAAGTCAGATTGAAAAAGTTTGTGTTAGGATTCGAACCCACGATCGATCGGCAGTCTGTACCCCAAACCATTAGGCTATCGAGGGTTCATAACTAAAGAACAAGTATAAGTAAAAAATACTTTCTTTCTATTAAACACCATTTGAAATAGTTTCAGTAATGTGAAACACACTTTGTTAACATTTTTTTTAAATAATTTAAATTAATTTCAAATATTGTTGTCGAAACCCAAGACACATTGTCACTTAGGGATACCCTTAGTGTAGACAGTGCCCTTTAAATGACTGTGCGGAAATTAGTGTCCAAGTCTATAACACTACGGCTACGTTAGACCTAGTGCGCGGAAAAAATGGAGATATTTCTTCGGCGTCAGGCCGTTTTTGTGTGACATCGGTCTAATGAAGCCTTAAGCCTTGTTCGCACCAGGATAGTATTTTAGTAGAGTAGCAAGTAGCATTTATCCGAACAAAGGATTTACTACTGTTCGGACTCGTATAAACCTAAATCTACGCACTAGGGTAGTAATTTACTAAACGTGTCCGAACAGCAACATTTTAGTAGAATAGATTAGTAAATCTTTTGTTCGGATACTTGTTAGTTGCTACTTGACTAAAATACTATCCTAGTGTGTACATGGCTTTAGGCTTAGAAATAAAACCAGAAACGTCTATCAAAACTACAATCTCCAAATCTCTTTAGCCCTCACAAATGTTGACTGTCATTTATTTAACAAAAACAATCCTAACATTTTAATAATCTTTTGGATTTAGTCTAAGCTTAATCTGGGATTATCTCTTTCACATTTGGGACAAGCAAACTTATTTATTTGTTAAAATTTTGTAACAAAAAAAATTTTTGTAATTTGTTAAAATTCGTTTACACGCGCGAGGTTATACGTGGATTAAAAAACCGATAAGCCTTTGTACCCAATGACTCTCGCAGGAATACAAATCGAATGACAACGTAGAAAAATACGTTTAAATTTTAGGTTATTTGATATGTCAAAAACGGCTTAAAGACAAAAAAATACGTAGCCCATCTTAAAATAGTTTGAACAAGCACTTACTGGCACAAACAAAAACTAAGTAACTAAGTAGCATATAAATTGACCGCGAAGTGTACACTTCGACTGTGCAGTTTAAATTGACGTGTGAACGTCAGTTTTAACTGTACAGTTCGAATGTTTGTAGCCGGCTTTAAACATGTCTAACAATAGTTATTAAAACTTATATAACTATGATTTTCGCAATAGAAGCAAAAGCAAGCGTCGCTAGTATTAATATCGTTATTTAAACTAACGGGCGGTGTATTTGTTTAAACCGCTTTTGTACGTGAGGGCGAGGTGGCCTGTTTACTTTAATCACTTTCATTTAGTATTGTTTGAGAAACGTGACATAAATATTATAATACGTTAGGATTTTCACAGTTCAATTTTAAAAACTAAACTGCCGTTGGGGGTGAGCCGCGGACCTGGACCTGCTTGAGCTACAAGCCAACGATTGGCAGGAGACAGCTCAGGACAGGCGACGATGGTGCTCTCTTGTGTCGGAGCCCAAGACCAACTTTGGGTCATTACGCCAGCGCAGTTAGTAAAGCAACTGTCGAATTGATATAATTGAGTCTTAAGATTTAGTCCTAAGAGAACCCTTTTTTTTCGTTTTGGTATTATGGGGAAATGTTTAAAAGAAACACATTTGGAGATAGGGTTGTGTGAGATTTCAATCATTAAAACAACCTCGGTGGTGATTCTCAAGTGTCTCGGGATCTCGAAAGGAAAGAACCGTTTCTGTCCGTTTCTGTCATGCTAAATTAAAACAAGACCTGGTTCCTATTGTGCTATTCCAGACAATCTAACTCTGTGGCATATTTAGATTTATAATACATTGTTTGTAAAGACGACACTAGGGTGTTCTCAATTTATTCGTCAACTTTTAATAGCGATAAGCCTTGCATTCACACGGACGCTTTTTTAACGTCAGCGTTGTTGGTTTTTTAACGCACACCTCATTACGAACACTGTAGAAGCAATCTTGTTTCGTTCGACCAGCGTTCAAAATGCAACGCTGCGAGATTGATATTTAAAAGCGCCTCCGTGTAAACAGATACATTGGAATGCATATTGTTAAGAATTCAAACAATTGTACAAAATAATAATGTTTATTTTCTTCACTTCTGACAAAAAACGCTACGACTTAGGGACCGTCAAGAAGCGAGCGTGTCACCTCATATAAGGCCGACAACGCAGCTGTGGTTCCTTTGGTATTGCAGATCTCCATGTGCGTAGATTATCACCTCGGTGTTCCCGCTGCTCGTTTGCCCCCTTTTCTTATAAAAAATAAACCAAAACTAGTTCCCATGTGTTGTGCAAATAAGATTTTGTAATTAAAAGAAATGTTTATTACTTATTTACATTGTTTGAAGTAGTGTCAGTTAGACATAGAATACTTCTTATTATTTTTAAATATAAAAACATAAAACTATATGTGAAATAGTTCCCATATTCTCACATTCCCCCCTTAATGTAATAATGTTAACATAAATAACTTAATTAATAACATTCGTTACATTACATTGGTTAAATAAAACAAAATAAAGGAGAAGAGAAAAAGAAAATAAAACAACAAGGTATTAAACTTATTTTAAGTTAAGCCAATGTCAATTAAGCAGCGTGAGTGTTTGGCTCGGCCAAGAGGTTTTGTCAATATGTCTGCTCGCATGATCTCTGTTGGCACATATTCTAAACGTATCACTTTTTCCGCTACTTTTTCTCTAATAAAATGGAAACGAGTATCTATATGTTTAGTTCTACTATGGTGCACAGGATTTTGCGCCAATGTTAAGGCAGACTGCGAGTCACTAAATATAGTAACTGTGCTTACCTCGCCTGTGATCTCACTCATGAATCTTCTTAAATAACATGCCTCTTTGGTGGCGGCTGTAAGCGCCATATACTCTGCCTCAGCAGACGAGAGTGCCACCGTCGGCTGCTTTTGACTTGCCCACGAAACTGGGCTACTACCCAAATTCATGACGTAGCCTGTGTAAGAGCGACGTGTTATGGGACAATTTGCCCAATCAGCATCTGTAAAGCCAACAATATTTAAATCACAGTTGGATTCAGAGCTAGTATCATAACAGATTGATAGTGTTCTTGTACCTTTGAGGTACTGTAGCACCCTTTTGGCTGCCAACCAATGCGTGCGATTGTAGCTGGAACTAAATTGTCCTAGATAGCTTACCGCGAACGCAATATCTGGACGTGAATTGACAGCTAAGAATATCAGCGAACCAACGAGTTCCTGATAAGGATACGAGCTATCATTCTCACCATCCTTAGCTACTTCTAGCTTTGAGTTGGCCAAAGGGGTATTCACCGGCTTACAATCAACCATGTCATACTTTTTCATGAGTTTTTCAATATAGCTTTCTTGATTCAGTATGATGTTTCCATCAGTTTGTTTAATATTCAAGCCTAAATAATAATTTAGTTGTCCTAAGTCTTTTATACCAAAATATTTTTTCAGACTTGACATGACAGCGTCACAAGTTGACACATTATTGTAAAAAACAATTATGTCATCGACGAAAACAGCCATAATTACCAACTCTTGCCCAAAAAGTTTCTTATATACACAGGGCTCCGAAGGAGTTTTAGTAAAGCCTATGGAAGATAAAGTTTTATTCAACTTTATATTCCAAGCTCGAGGTGCTTGTTTCAGTCCATAAAGCGACTTCTCTAGCAGACACACTTTGTTCTTGGGATCTTTGGAGAAACCTAAGGGCTGCTCCATGTAGACTTCTTCCTCAAGATCACCATTCAAGAACGCCGTGTCCACATCTAGGTGCCGCATCTTCATACCTAATCTCGCCGCTAAGGCGAACAATGAGCGCAAGGATGAGATCCGAACAACTGGCGCAAAGGTTTCAGAATAATCTACTCCAGCAACTTGTGTAAAACCTTTAGCTACAAGCCTTGCCTTGTACTTAGCTATGTTACCTTGAGCATCTCTTTTAATTCTGTAAACCCATTTACAAGAAATTATCTTGTTACCTTGTCTATCCACCAGCTTCCAGGTGTTTTTCCTCATAAGCGAGTTGTACTCATCCTGCATAGCAGCAAGCCAATTATCTTTGTCAACTCGAATGGCTTCACTAAAGCTCTGTGGCTCCTGTTCATCCACATCCACACTTACTTTTGAGAGTTGAAGTGCTTCGTAGTGTTTAGGTATTCTATTCCGAAGTGGATATCTACACTGAGCTGGTTCACTCACTGTAGCCTCATTGTATGCATTTACAGCATCCGAGAAATTATCATCCAACTCTTCAGAATGAACTTCCACCTGAACTTCTGGAACTAGAACATCATTCGACACGTGACTTAGGCTGCTATCAGCATTTTCAGGAAGTACAGATTCTTCTACAGAATCTTTTACAGAATCAACTCGTATTTGTGGTTGAGCTGGAAACAAAACTAGATCTTTAAGAGGTAGACTCACTGGCTCAATACAATCGTTTCCTTTTAAATTTGAAAAACTATTTTCAAAAAATACCACATCCCGTGCTTTAATGAATTTGCGGGGATAACGGGCATCTCTAAGGAGAAAGCTATTAGTATCGTCAGTATAACCAACAAAGATATGTTCGGTAGACTTTACATCGAGCTTCTTTCTCTGACACTCAGGGACCTTAACCATAGCTCGACATCCAAAAACTCGAAGATGCGAAAGGTTAGGTTTATTTCCGAACCATTTCTCATACGGAGTCATATTGTCGAGAGCTCGGTGTGGGGATCTATTCTTTAAATATACTGCCGTACGTACCGCGTCTTCCCAATATGCCTTCGACAGAAAACTGTCCGTAAGCATACAACGCGCCTTCTCTATAACGGTACGATTGGTGCGTTCCACGACGCCGTTGGACTGGGGGCTGTAAACAACAGTCGTTTCGTGTTTGATGCCCTTACTACGCAATACTGCAGCTAGATCCTTATTTACAAATTCTGTCCCATTGTCAGTCCTCAAAATTTTTATGTGTTTGCCAGTTTGCCGCTCAATTTCCAGCTGAAAATCACAAAAACATCGTGTAACTTGACTTTTAGAAGAAATAAAAAATGGAAAAATCGCTCTCGAAAAATCATCAACAAACATCAAAAGATACTTGTTTCCTTGAAAGGATTCTTGTGACATAGGTCCACATAAATCAGCATGTACCAACTCTAATGAAGCAGTTGCTTTAATGTGCTTAAGTCTCTTGAACGGTTTCCTAGCCTGTTTACCTTCAAGACAAGAAACACAAGCTTCTTGGTCTACCGATTCGAAGTCGATGCCTAGAGCTCCGCCTTTCCTGAGACTATCCATACCTATACGGCATAGGTGTCCTAGGCGTTTATGCCAGAGTTTGAATTTTGAAGCGTCTAATTGAGCTGGAGCAGCATCCAATTGTTTAGGTAAATCAAAAGTGCAATCTAAAGTATAAAGACCGTTACAAATAGAGCCATGCATGAGTAAATTTCCAGTACAAGAAAAATTGTTATAAAAATTACATCCATTAGTATCAAAAACTACAGTATATCCTTTATCACAAATATTTTTAACTGACAGTAGGTTACAGCTCAAGTCAGGCACTACAAACACATCGGAGAGAGTTCCATCGCAATCATGGGTTGAAAAAGAAATATTTCCTACTCCGACACACTTGATCTTGTTGCCGTTTGCCATTGTCACGGAGTCACAACTATCATCTAATGTTTTGACATTAAGCAGCAGTGAAGTATTTGAAGTCATATGATTTGTCGCTCCTGAATCGACATACCATCTTGTGCTAATAGTATTTTGGCTGGCATTGAGAGCCGCTGTGAGGCTAACCTGCGCTTTCATACCTTTATCCTTCTTATTGGGACATTCTGGTGGCTTATGCCCTTTCACGCCGCAATCATAGCACACGACTTCCTTTTTCTTCTTCGTTTGCTTCTTCACCTGCTTTTCTAACTTCAGGGCGGTTGAAGGGCTCGATACATTCTCCTCTTGCCAAGAGACAGAACTGAGGAGCTTCGTCTTCACTAGGTCGGAAGTGATATTTTCCACATTGGAGTTCTCTAAGGCCATCACTAGTGGATCATATCTCGACCCCAGACCTCCTAGCATCACAGCTGCTAAGCTAGAGTCCTCTAATACCTTCCCTATATCCGCTAGGTCCTGAGCTACATTAGTTATCGCTTCTAAATAGCGTTCTATATTATCATCAAATTCTTTCAAGGTCAGCCTGTACAGTCTTCTTTCCAAAAACAATTTCCTGCCCATGCTCCGATCTTCGTACGCTGCGGAGAGAGCCTGCCATGCCTCTATGGCTGTCGTTGCACGACGCACATGGGTAATTGCAGGTCCATCACAGGCTAGGCAAATTTTTGATAGTGCCTTTTGATCATTATATCTTCTTACCTTCTCGGTCGTTTCATTTGACTCTGGGTAGCCATTTACTGCTTCCCACAGGTCCTCATGCAGAAGATACATACGCATTTTAAATTTCCATGAGGGATACCTGTCTCGACCGGTCAATGGTTGTATGGAGCTCAAGCCTGCACTAGATTGCGACCTCGAAGACATTTCGTGCTGATAACGATTTGTTGTGCAAATAAGATTTTGTAATTAAAAGAAATGTTTATTACTTATTTACATTGTCTGAAGTAGTGTCAGTTAGACATAGAATACTTCTTATTATTTTTAAATATAAAAACATAAAACTATATGTGAAATAGTTCCCATATTCTCACACCATGGCAACTATATGAGTCATAAAACAAAGAGTATAACAAAAACATCAAATAATAAATACTACAGCAAAAACGTTACACTATGTTCTATCTACGCTTTTTAGCGCTCGTTAAAAAAGCGCTTGTTTGAATGCAGGCTTAAGCATTTAGTAAAGAGTCGACATTAAACTGTGTCAAACCGCCTACAGTCAGCTGTTTAGATATGACAAACAGCCAAACTTTAGCAATTCTGTGACCAACTTAACAACCCCTAAAGAATTTTAATATTTATTCTCGATGTTTTTTGATACTAAATTGTTTGGGTAACACGCATTTGATAATGACTTTGTTGGGAAATAAAAGTGATATATGTGTTAAGTTTGCAGACTTTAACTAAAGTAAAGGCAAGAAATATTTTTAGTTAAGATTTCTAAGCCATACTAAGCGTCTTTTAGAATCATGCTTATTTTATATAACAATAGTAAAGTGTTTTAAGTTAAAAGATATTAAATTTATCATCGACCCGCCCTCTTTTTTTTAAAAAATATGAGTAGATTTTTGTGAATTTACTAATATTTCATTTAGCCATTCAATGTAAGCTTGCAAAAGTTTGTCTTACGATATGGTTCACAATAATCGAATGTCGGGATTCGAAGTCACGAGCGTGAGATCGGCAGTCCGTACCTCAAACCATTAGGCTATTGGCGCTTAAAACTTTTTGTACAGAAAGACGGCAAAGTTTACTATTTTTCCATACATCTCTATTAGACTGTATCTTAATCAGTTCCTTCTTATGCATATTTTTTCACACCATTACCGTGGGCATCGAAGATCACCTCTGTGATCCAGCCGCTCGTTTGCCCCTTTCTATTATAAAAACACCGTCAATAATCTCTTTCGTTTTCTCTCCTTTGTAGCTCTACATTCAACCTTATTACTTCCTTGTTTATGAATCTCAATTTTTCAAAAAATAAAACTGGTCAATATCAAAAGAAGAGATTAAGATTTTAGATAAGTAATTATTCGTATAAACATTTTATTAAGAAATAATCGGCTACCTCATTAATCATTGGGAATTTCACCTTAACTTAAAAGTTGTTTAAACTTTTTCCAGCTCCAATTAGGAGGAAGGGATTGGTTTAATTGATTTATGAGATGAACGATAAATCTTTTATACAAAAAAGTCATAATTTTAACTTTAGAATATTTGAATGAATATGATTTTATTAAATGCAATAAAGATTAAGTTTGGACTTTTGGAGTCATGTGATTTGCATTCCACTTTCTATTTGTTTTAGTATACTGAAGATATTCCAAGATATGTCTGAAGTCGACCAACCTGCATTGGGCCAGCGTGGTTTGACTATAGTCACCCACTATAGCCTAGTCACTCCCTTAAGGGGTAGGCTCCGGCTCCTCGGTGGGGACGTATAGTGAGCTGGTGATGATGTATACTGATACTGCAGCATAATTAATTATGCATACCAGAAATCATTAAGACAATGAGAGGCACCTCTTCTATCGGAAGTCAAGAAATTATGGGAAGGGGAAGTGGATTGCCGGAGGAGGGGACGCATAGGAAGAGGTGTTTTACTCTTGTTGTGCGTCTACTCCCCCGTCGATTAAAGGTAGGCAACGCATCTGCAATTATAGATGTCTGTGGGCAGCGGTCACTACGCTTGTTCAGCAAATCCAAGTGACCGCTTGCGGTAGTCACTTTATTATGTAAAAAAAACTAACTTAGTAATTCATTTTTTAATAAAGCTCATATAGGTCACAGAATGAGTGTAGAAAACAAAGCTTTGAAAAGCTTTCGCTCGACAAATACACGTTTCTATTGAAATATTGCCGACTGTTGGTTATAAGTTTTATTAAACGTGGTTTTGTAATAAATGTGTAAGCTTCTACGAGCGAGGTTTCTTGTTAAATTATTAGTAACATTAACGCAAAGGTTCTTAAGTCGTTACCTTGCTTTGTATTTACGAGTATGTAGAGCAAAACAGCGTAATGTAAATTATGCGAGTATAAACGTGTAGAATAGATGGTAAAATTAATAACTAGCTGTCACCCGAGACTCCGTTCGCTCGGAATTAAACATAACTTAGTAAGCAGCCTATGTATGTAGTTAGACCTATGCTAGGCTCCTTTTTCCGCAACTTCACGACTAGCATATATTGCGTGACTTCACACATATCTTTGAATTTCTTCGCCGATATGAGCAGGCATAACGATGTTTTCCTTAACCGTAAGAGCGTCGGGTAAATATGTACATATGAAATTCGAAAATGGAAAAACACATTGGTACATGCCGGGATTCGAACTCGGGACCTGCAGTTTACAAGTCAAGAGCTAATCCCCTGAGCCACTGAGCTCACTAAGTAGCCTATGTGTTCTTCTTAGTAAGTATACTATGTTCTACATCTGTGCTCTTCTTCGAGATCAGATGAGCTGTTCTGGATATACCTTGAAACATTTTTTTTAGCCAAGCAGAGATATTCCTTTTAAGGGATACATTTACATTTTACTATGGACAGTATGAAGAACGTCAGTGTCTCAGGGGTTTAGCGCTTGACTCGTAATCTGTAGGTCCTGAGTTCGAATCCCGCCATGTACCAATGTGTTTTTCGATTTCGAATTTCATTTGTACATATTTACCCGACGCCCTTATGGTAAAGGAAAACATCGTGACGCAACCTGCGCATATCGGCGAAGAAATTCAAATAGGATATGTGTGAAGTTGACCAACCCGCACTGGGCTAGCGTGGTTGACCATAGCCTGATCACCCCTTAGGGTAGGCTCCGAACCCTTTGGTGGGGACGTATAGTGAGCTGGTGATGATGATGGACAGTAAGTAGTTTATTATTTAAGTAATGTGAATCGTAATGCAACCTGCACATATCGGTGAAGAAATTCAAAGAAATGTGTATTCACGCAAAATACGCGCTAGTCGTGGAGTTGCGGAAAATGGAGCCCATCATGGGTCGTAACCTTTAACCTCTTTAAGTAATGTTATTTGCTCAATAGCGATGGCAACTTATATAAGAATTGTAAATTATTATTATTTTCTTACAAATATTGTTTATTGCTAACAATTTATTTCAAGCCTTTTATAACAAATGGCGCAGAAACCCGTGCGTGTAATTTTCTAAGCTTTTCTCCTCACAATATTAAATTTTAACTCTGCGGTCGTTGAGTTATTAACGTAACCTTATATTTGTAATAACTTCTTGTGTATTAAACTAGCTAAACCCCGCGACTGTTGCTCGTAATAAAAAAGTAGTTTATATGTTCTTGCAGTTTATTAAGCTGTGCCAAATAAGGTTCGTTCTGGATATACTTTATCCATCCATCGTAACTTTCGCGTTTAAAATATTAGTATACTTTAGTATTAGAAATCTATATCTATACTAATATTATAAAGAGAGAAACTTTGTATTTTTGTATATATTGAAATAACTCAAGAACTACTGGGCCGATTTCAAAAATTCTTTCACCATTAGAAAGCTACATTATCTCCGAGTAACATAGGTTATTTTATTTAACCATTTTATTTTCCACGCGGACGAAGTCGCGAACAACAGCTAGTCTATACTAAAGGGCTAATACCATTTGTAGTGTATTGGATATGATCTGGTTGCCTCTGGGTGTCTCGAGCATCACGCCATGTTGACAGTCGTGACTGACGTCATGCACGAGGCGGTGCCCGTGCTGGGTACGATTATAGACGTGGTGTAATGATGATTGAGCCATAATATACCCCTAGGTCTGGAATATTACACCATTTATTAAAAGACTATGAGCGTGGCATTAAATTACTTGGTTTATTAAGATACATTAGCTTTGGGTGTAGTAATATTTGTATAAGAAACTGTTTTAACTTTGAATATCGGTGGCCGAAACACAGGCATTGCCAAGTGCGGCCATCAATGGATTAAGTTAATATTAATACAATTGTTTAGTCTAAGTTGTGTTGTGTTTAAATGTGTGTGTTTAATAAATTATTTCTTCTTTTTCTTTTTAAATTGAGTGTTCACCACAGTTTTAGCTTAATATTATATTTTAAGCGTCCCTTTTGAGTTTTCTCACGTTATATTGACTTGGAATGGTTTTATTTGTAATTACATAAAGGAATGCCTACCCTTTTAACCGAAGTGGCAATTTTATATGGCTATTTTGGCGAGAATTCAATTGATATTTGAGGTTCTCGATATTATTGGAAAAGTAGCCCTGTTTTATTACAGAGGCTTTTACATGTGATTTTTTTTATTTTGGCTCCGCCATTGTTGGCCATTTTATTCATTTTTACATTGTTTTTTTTTTACATTTTTGTGGGAACGAAGATAGTCTGACGAACTCGAAACATCCTATCAAATATTTTTACTATGTTGTCTTTTAGGACTGTTTAGGACCACATCTTAATTGTTTGTATTGATGTATGTTTTGTTATTAACTAAAGAAAGACTAAACGATTCTGGAAGTTTGGAATAGGGATTACATGCATAGGTTAGCTGTTTTTCCGCCCGGATGAAGTCGCAGGTGACAGCTAGTGTATAAAATGCAATAAGAATTTATGACACATCTAAAATAAATATTAAGGTTTAAGGATAAAAGTTATCGTGCGACCCGTAATAAAATATTGAATTTGGATACTACTGGGGGTCGGTTTTGAAAATTATTTCGTCATAATGTTTATATTCGTAACTAGCTGTTGCTTCCGATTTCGTGCGCGTGGAATTAAATAATATAGCCTATGTTACTCGAGGATAATGTAGCTTTCTATTGGTGAAAGAATTTTTGAAATTGGCTAAGTAGTTCTTTAGTTATTTCAATACAAAAAAAAAACAAAAATACAAAGTTTCTCTCTTTATAATATTAGTTTAGATGTCGCATATATTACTTAAAATAAAAGAATTAGTAGATTTTTGGGAATTTATTAATATTTTCTTTAATCATTCTAAGTGAGCTTGAAAAAGCTTGTTAGGATATGGTTCCCGACAATAGTCGAATGTCGGGATTCGAACCTACGACCACAAACCAAAGAGACCAATGCATTCATGCACTGTTTCTTTTTTAGGTGTTATTGAAGTACAATATGTTTTTTTTTTCAAAAAAAAGTGAAAATTGCGAGTAAAACTGCTGGATAAAGGTTGTTAACTTATATACTAAACATAGTGTAATTTCAGTAGAAATTCATGACACTAGCGATGTCCTATATTTCCCATATTTGATGAGTCACACCGCACACGGCACACTGTATTGAAGTTTGTAAATTGACAAAGTTTTACCCGCAGCTACGACTTAGCTACGCCGTAGCCCGTAACCTTCGTAGCCAGCTACGTCTTCATATTTATACACTCGTTGTCACAGTATTATTTATTTGGTATACGAAATGGAAATAAAATAAAATAATTAATAATAATAAAAATATTTGAGTTATTTTTTATAAAAACGATCGTTTTTCGTAATATACAAAATCTGAAACAAATAAAAATAATTTCACGGCATAAAAGTTACATTGTGTACAAACTTACTGACGCCCGTGTCTCCGTCTGCATGGAAAAATCTATGTAAGTAGCCTATGTGTTCCTCCAGGCTATGCTCTACATGTATACCAAACATCAAGATCCGTTAAGAAGTTTCGGAGATATCTTGCCAGTGGTAGAGCCCGTTTCAACATCTTCGCACGAAGTGTCCGGCTCGCCCGGTGAAATACCACGACCACACAGAAGACACGCGTCAAATGGTAGCAATTCCGTGTTTCGCCTGTCGAGTGTGGTGCTGGAGGCCTAATTTTAGTCCGCTTTCCCTTACTATCCTTTTCTTATAAGGCAATGATGAAAAGAGGAAGTGGATATGACAGTTAAGGGGTCGTATAGGAACAGGAATTATACTTTTGCTGTGTGCCTCCTCCGTAGATTAAAGTAGGTAACGCATCTGCATTTGCAGATGTCTATGGGCAGCGGTCGCTTCGCTATTTCAGCGAATCCAGGTGGCCGCTTGCTCGTGTGCCACTCTATAATATGAAAAAAAAAAACAAATATTCATCGAAACTTTCGCATTTATAATATTAGTAAGACAAAAAAATGTCTATATCTATATAATATTATAAAGAGAGAAACTTTGTATTTTTGTATGTATTGATATAACTGTAAAACCACTAGGCCAATTTCAAAAATTCTTTCACCATTAGAACGCTACGTTATCCTCGAGTAACATAGGCTATATTTTTTAATTCCGCGGGGACGAAGTCGCGTACAACAGCTAGTAATTAGAATTTACCGGATAAGCTCATGCTCGCTCAAGAGACTAATTATTAAATGTGGTTAATTATTACTAATTAGAATTACGTTTCTATTTAGATTTAATAACAAAGTGCTCAATAATTATGTTAATTTTCTTAGAATGCTGATCTGGAATTTACATGTTACAATTATTAATTATTAACTTGTTATTAAATCTCCTACACTATTAATTACAATATTATAATGTCGATTATGTACAGAGCAGTTATTTACAGAGTTTCCGTATTATCTTATATTAATATACTCTGTGTAATTTAATTTAACTTTTAAAAATAATTAGGACATTTTGTAGTA
This sequence comes from Papilio dardanus tibullus, assembly GCA_013186455.1. Taxonomy (NCBI): domain Eukaryota; kingdom Metazoa; phylum Arthropoda; class Insecta; order Lepidoptera; family Papilionidae; genus Papilio; species Papilio dardanus. The sequence continues at coordinate 245,047 of QDHC01007347.1, read as the reverse complement.
TTACTTATGGAGTTATTGAAAAAATGAAAGAATTTGTTCAATCATTTTTTATTTTTTATTTAAACTTTAGCACTATCTTAGTCCACGGAGGACTTAATGCCTAGTGGCATTCTCTACCAGTCATCCTTAGTGAAATAGCATAGCAATTTCGTGCCAGACATATAAGACATGAGCACTGTACAAAACAAAGAAAAGTGAATAAGATATATCAATCAAGAAAGAAATATAAATATATATGTCGCAATGAGAAGAAGAAATTAGTTTGAATTCGAATAGCGTGTTCGATGAGTACTGACATTGATCAATCAATAATGAGAGATCGTTACGAAAGCATTGCTTGTATGGAAAATGGGCCATGAGCCATGTATCTGAACTAATTATAATGTGATTGAGAAGTGCAGAGTGTATTCCTTGATTCCGACATCACCCAGTACCGCCCACGAGTGATATTAACCCATAGTAATTCTGATAACGTGCGACTTACGTCGTCATATACAATATAAATATAAAAGGAAGCAAGAATATAATAATAGCAGAACAACGATAACATACAATGAAGTAATGAGTGAGAGGCTTGCTTAAGGTTTAGCGTAAAGCAGTCGAACCTGCCGCCTAAAAGCGTATTTGGAGGTGGCCCGTTTTATATGACAAGGAAGGTCGTTTCACAGTCTGACAGCTGTTATAGAAAAGGATTTGTCCAAGAAAGACGAGTGGTGATCATTATTTTAGTTTCAAAGTTAAAATGTTTTTCTATAGTTTTGTGGTTATAGTTCAATATACGCAGACACTTTTCTGAAGATTAATTTCGTAATATGGCACACAGACAGCCCACCTCATCGCAACGATGGTGCGACCCCGCAGAGCCGCGGAGGACAGGGAGAGTGGCGCACCGTAATACCAACACCCCTCTTCCTCCGCGGCTCTCCCTCTCCGTCGGCGGGCATGAGACCACCACCGACCAAGGTCCACACACCGGGTGTGTGTCCCCTCCTCTACCAGGCCTCCACAGGGTGAAGGCCTGCCCGCGAGAGCCGGCCGCCACCCGGCCAACCGGCCCTCCCTCCCTGGTTCCCCTTAGCTTCACCGTGGTGCGCATCACGGTTACTAGAGCCCCACCGCCACGACAAGGCGGGAACCGTTGGTGGGGAACCTTACTACTACTACGTTAATTAAGTACTGATTCAAATATTTTTCTTTAACTTATACAATATTTATTATCTAAATTATATTTTAACTATTTAAAGTTTTACATATGACCTTTTAGTTTTAGAATCTTAAATACATTTGAATATAACATTTACAAATTAATTTTATGAAATCAAAACTTTATGATAACTTTAAACATTTGCTCTTTCTTATTCGTTTAAGTTTCGGTTTACTTAATTTAAATTCAGAAATGTTTTTGTTCATGTTTAACCATACAAGCTGTCGCCCGCAACTCCGTCTGCGCTGAACTAAAAATATATAGTCCTAGCGTCAATGCTACAATGGGTCCAATGCTAAACCTAAAAAATAACAGTATTTCTCCACTATTTAATGGATTTCATTATACATATAAACCTTCCTCTTCAATCACTCTATTTTTAAAAAATCTGCATCAAAATCCGTTGCGTAGTTTTAAAGATTTAAGCATACATAGGGATATAGGGACAGAGAAAGCGACTTTGTTTAATACTATGTACTTAGTAATAGTAAAGTAGCCTATGTGTTCTTCCAAACTAAGCATGTTCTACATCTCTGTCAATTTCCATCACATACATCCATCGTAATTTTCGCATTTATAATATTAATTCTTTCCAGTACGCATATGAATACTTAATTTTGAAGACACTTTCTATTCGTCTTAATTAAGTAGCTGATACTTGCTATAGCCTTCGTGTGGAAATCATAACGTGTAGAGGGCCTGATTAACACAAGAAATAAGATGTACGATAGGAGGGTCTAGTAATTGGACCATCGACAAGGACGCCTTACTCCTAAGTAACAAAAGGCCTGATTAATTTATACAAATTAAGTCAGGCTTAGGATTTTGTCTTCCGCAATCTAGGCGAAGGAAATCAGTATATACGAGTAAATAAGTAAATATACATACAAACTTTGGGCCCCATTTCGGACCCTTAGGGGTTGAATTTCGTAAAATCCTTCCTTAGTGCTCGGTTACGTAGTAACAGAAACCCCTATGCAAAATTTCAAGTCTCTAGACCCAGCAGTTTAGGCTGTTCGTTGATAATTAAGTCAGTTTACTCTTTTATATATATAGATTATCATCATCATCATCGTCACCAGCTCACAATACGAGGGGCTCGGAGCCTACCCTGAGGGGTGACTAGGCCATAGTCAACCACGCTGGCCAAGTACGGGTTGGTTGATTTCACACATATCTTTGAATTTCTTCGCCGATTTATGCAGGTTGCATTACGATGTTTTTCCTTCACTGTAAGAACGTCGGGTAAATATGTACATATGAAATTCGAAAATGGAAAAACATATTGGTACATGGCGGGATTCGAACTCGGGACCTGCAGTTTACAAGTCAAGAGCTTAACCCCTGATCCACCGACGCTCTTAGATGGCAAAACAGTAAAGGTGTCAGAATGCTAAGTCTTTGCCTAAATTTATACAACGGGACCATGAACATAGGTGATTATTGAGATATTACAAAGATACACCGAGACACTATATTCTCTTGGATTTTAGAAAAAGGAGTTACTCTTTAGTCGTGAGTGGTAAAAATTCGGCAGACACTTTGTCTTCTTATACTATGTATATGAGTTTGGCTATATGCCATATTTAATCAAGTTTTTTGCAGCTGTTCCGATGGATATAACATTTACATTCATAGTTAGATTAGGAAATTAAAGTTGTTTCATCTAGCTGTTGTTCGCAACTTCGTCCGCGTAGAATTAAAAAATATAGTCTATGTTACTAATGTGGGGATAATGTAGCTTTCTAATGGTGAAAGAATTTTTAAAATCGGTCTGGTAGTTTTTGAGCTATTTCAATACATACAAAAATGCAAAGTTTCTCTCTCAAAGAAATGATCTGTTATTAGTATAGATTAATTCGACACCACACCATTGCTACCATCTCCATCATCACCAGCTGACTAAACCTCCCCAACGAGGGGCTGGGAGCCTACCCTAAGAAGTGATTAGGCCATAGTCAACCACTCTAGGCTAGTCCGGGTTGGCCATCGCCAAATAGACGCAAAATACTTCGTCTTATAATCAATCCATTTATAGAGATAGGGCTGTGTTACAACGATCGAAATGAATAATTCCTTGAAGTTACAGAAATAACAAAATCACTGTATTTATTATCAGATATTTGCTGTTTCATTGATAAATGTTTTATTCATACTAAAGTGGTCATTATGTAGTCATTTCGCGCCTAAATCTAAATGATATACGAGAGTGCTTTGTTTTTAATAATATATCTGCAAAATATATTTATTGATTTAAATTGTTAAAACTTTCGTGAGACTCACGGACTCGTTAGTAAGATCTTATACTAATTAATACCGGTACCGACTAGTTTGGGACTCTTCGGGAGTCCATCTTCAGGGCGAGTGCGATGCTCGCGGTCGCGGCGCGTCTCGGACTGCGTGCCAGGGCGCGGTGCGCGCGGCTTGATTTGAATAAAATATTAACACCATAATTTTCTTGACGTTATTACGTTTCATTTAGGGTTGGCACAACAGGTTTTCATATGTAGAAAACTCTTGGTGTTGAGTTTTAACCGACTTCCAACAGAAGGAGGTTATCAACTCAATGAGTTTTTTTTTATGTATGTTCGGACGTCGAGCAGCGAGTTCTGAACCAATTTACGTGATTCTTTTTTTGTTCGATGCAAAATAGCTGCCATTTGGTACCATATTTACGTTTAAAAAAAACTATTTAGTAGTTTTTGAGCTATTTTTATTATATTAGACTAGCTGTTGGTCGCGACTTCCGTGTGTTACTCGGAGATAGTATAGCTTTCTAATGGGGAAAGAGTTTTTGAAATCGGAATAGTACTCGTAGTTCTTGAGTTGTTTTAATGCATATAAAAATTCAAAGATTTTCTTTTCATATGTATTAGTATAAATAAAGAGTATGCCTACGTTACTCTTTGTTTCAGACTACCTACATAATTAATAGACTTTCGGCAAAAATAACTGATTGATTTGGTGATTTTCTTGTAGTATTTGATTTGTCTAATAAAGCAAACACGTCCCTTCTGAATAATGTATTTAGCGTGAACTAAAATGTTAATGTCTATTGAAGTGCCCACTGGAATATGAATAAGATAAAAAGTCGAAAACATAACGCTACTTTTTATCTATTGTTATATTCTTGACAGTGGTAGAGTTCGCTACAACATCTTCGCACGAATTGTCCGGTTCGCCTGGTGGAATACCACGACCACACAGAAGACAGACATCAAATGGAAGAATTACCGTGTTTCGTCTGACGAGTGTGGTGCAGGCCTAATTTTAATCCACTTACACTTCCTATCATTTTATTATAAGGAAATTATGGGAAGGGGAAGTGGAGATGACGGGGGATGGGAAGTATAGGAAGCGGAATTATCCTCTTGCGGTACATCTCCTCCTTCGTAGATTAAGGGTGGGCAACGCATCTGCAATTGCAGATGTCTATGGGCAGCGGTCGCTTCGCTATTCCAGCGAATCCAGGTGACCGCTCGCTCGTTTACAACTTTATAATATAAAAAAAACTTTTTATAAATATTATTAGTATTGTAATAACATAATACACTATAAATAATCAAACCAACAAAGTGGTTTTAATTATCTTTTATCTTAATGCTTTTGTTTTAAATATCAAAACGTTCAGTTGAACAGAAGTAAAGAAAGAAGAACAAAAGGGAAATGGAATAGTTTTAAAAACAATGAATCTAAGTCAAGGAAAATATAAAGAAAATGTTAAGACAACTAAATTTAAATAGAAGTATATCAATATAGTGAAATACTTATATCTATACTAATATTATAAAGAGAGAAACTTTGTATACTTGTATGTATAGAAATAACTCAAGAACTACTGGGTCGATTTCAAAAATTCTTTCACCATTAGAAAGCTACAATCTTCGAATAACATAGGCTATATTATTTCATTCCACGCGGAAGTCGCGCACAACAGCTAGAATTCAATAAAGTAATTTAAAAACAATACAAAGTAAAACCTTTTGAATATTTTTAACCGACTTCCAACAGAAGGAGGTTATCAAGTCAATGAGTTTTTTTTTTTATGTATGTTCGGAACTTGAGCAGCGAGTTCTGAACCGATTTACGTGATTCTTTTTTTGCTCGATGCAAAATAGCTGCCATTTGGTCCCATATTTACCTTTTAAAAAAACTATTTAGTAGTTTTTGAGCTATTTTTAATAAACATGAAAAAAAAATGGGACTTTTTAACATTTAAATCAAAACTTAAAGTAGCTTACTCATCATATAAGAAATATTAAGTAAATAAAAGCCCGAAGTGTAACAAAGTGCGCGAAATAATATACTTAAGTTGAGGACAAAAAAAATATTGAAAAGATGCTGAAAGGGCGAGTTTCAATGAGGCTAGGACAGCGTCATTAATCAAAACACTTAACTTTCATCATTGTCACTAAATAATGTACTTGGCGGAAAATCTTTCTTGAGTTAAATAAAGTGCTTTATTCTATACATTTTTTGATGTTAAAGCCGGCTACAGACGCTCGGATTTAACTGTACAGTTCGATTGCGCAGTTAAAACTGTGGTGTGTAGGCAAAAGTGAGAACTGTACAATTCAACTGTCCACTTCAAATTAAGGTTTGTACGTCATTTTTAACTGCACGGTTAAAAGTGTACAGTTGATTAACTGTACAATTAAAACTATATAAGAAAAAAAACTGGACGTCTGTTGCCGGCTTTAATCGTCAGATTCAGTTTTGCTGAGAACTGTTCTACTGTACAGTTAAAATTGAAATTTTGTAGCCCGCTCAAGCATTCTTCAATTGTACTCTTGTGATATTATTTTCGTCTAAACTCACTTTTTATTTTATATCCAATCAATTTTAACAATTTTAGTTCAAATTCATGCTCTATTTTAAAACAATATTCATACTATTTATAGTTTTTAGTCAGTATTAATATTTAGTCATAAAATTATTGTTAAGGTGACTATCCACTGGGGAAAATATTCCACGTGCCAAATACGAAGGTAAATAAAAATAATTCCGTTGTTTCAAATTTCAAAGCAATTTTGTATTTTCATAAAGTTATTCAATGTAATAAGAAACTGCTTTTATCTTTGCCCTTTGGGCCTATTATTTTTCACTGTATAAAAAAATATTTGTTTCTTTTCAGCTACCTGGCTGTAAGGTGCCAGTAATCACTATTTTTTCTTCATAATTTTAACTGTATTTTTTTCTGAAACTACGTTTAAGGTAGAGATTTGTCAACGTTGAACGCTATACAGCCTTTTAATTTTTTTTTTTTTAATTTAAACTATATTTTTTTGGTAATACAACTTGATTGAGATATTCAAGTCACAAACAATTTAAAAATTATATACTTTAAAATATTCGTGAGACATTATACACTAATTAATTAAAAAAACACAGCGTAGTCTATTAGCAAACTAGTCGGTACATACTCCGAAATAAACGTGAGTTAAGCTGTGTTTTTTAATTAATTACTTTAAAAATAGTTCTTCTTTCCAATGGAAACGCACCTTAAGACCTGTAGAGACCGGCATTGCGCCTAAAATGTATTTACTTATAGCTAAATAACGCTATATTTTAGTAGTTACTTCAATTTTACGATCTCTTGTATTGGACAAGAATAAGTCTCTGTTAAAACAAAATTGTTGTCTATTATAGTGTAAGGTTTTAAATTAATTTCATAGATACATGTGTTATTTTCTTTGTTTTTAAAAGGTTTTATGCAACTTAAATAATGTTTTTATGATACACAATAATGCTACTATTGTTATGTTTGTTCAGTCTAAATTGCATCTCTTTGGTGGCATAATGGCCATAAGGCCATTGCCTTTTATAAATAAAAAATATAAGTAAAAAACAGGAGAATAACGAGTGAAAAATGTAACGTCAAGAAGCGAACAACGATGTAGGAACCAAAAAAGATATTTAGTGAAATGTAAATATGTATAGTTTAGGATAAAGTTTAAGTAAGTTTAAGAATATATAAATTTAAGTTACCAACGAGATTAAATATATAAAAGCTGCCGTGCTGGGTATCATTAGTACATTGTTAATGTAGAATAATGTAGCGTTCTAATGAAGAAATATTATTTTAAATCTGTCTAGTAGCTTTTGAGTTATATCAATAGATAGAAAAATATAGTTTTTTTTTTACATAATAGTTGAAAAGATTTTTTAAAATACGGCTAACTTGAGGACAGTCTAAATTTCTCTCAGTGCTAAATTATAATTCAACTTTGTAGTGATTTGTACTGAACATAATCCTCACGACACAGGCTTTGCCTCGTTATAGTCGATTGAAAATAGAAGTAAATATGTTTGTCAAACGTACGTACTACTTAAAGTCAGTTTTGCTATAAATTAATTAATAATTTTTTTCATTTTAATTTTCAATACGACATCAATCACTCGGTAGAAGTATTTCAATCTTCACTTGATCCCTAAGCTACTCTTCATTTTACATAAAAGAGAAAAATCCTTTAACTTAAAAATACTGATAACTTAAGGTATGTAGCAGTAATTAAACATTAGAACTTGAACGCAAGGCTAAGTTGAAAGCTCCCCCAGTACAGCGAGAGCTTTGGAGCAAAGCGGTCGTCATACCTTGATCGTAACTAAACTATTCTTTTAATAGTTTATTAACACTTATCGAGTTTATTTAATATACTTTATTTTTAACTTGTTAATATATTTATGTTATTTGAACTTTGAACTTTAAAATACAATTTAAAAGTGATTGTGTTGTTTAATAGTTTGAATTTGTGTGTTTATTTTTTTTTGTATTTAACTTGTAAGTATTTGATTGATATTTTTTTTTTTACTTTATAATGTTTTTAATAATTGTATAAAAATAATCTTAAGAAAGATGGTGTAAGGAACCGATTTTTCGGATATGTGTTTTGAGGATATTTTAATTGCAAATATGATTAAAAAAATTTGAATTTACGTAATTATTATGGTGGTAATTCATAAATAGTTATAAAGAAAGATCTTTAGAAGTTTGGATATAGTTATCTCTTTTAACCTTGTCCGGATCGTATATCTAAAAATAAATTTCAATATCGACAACCCTTCTGAGTAGTCAATGGAATTCATTTAATAATCTGTCTATTTTCGTGTAACTAAAAATAGTTTATTTCGTTTTCTAATTGAAGAGTTCAAGTTTGTTAAAGTAATTATCAAAATAGTTCAAACTACAAGCAATGATTTTTAAATACGGCTTATTTTCAAATGTTGAATATGTACATAGGCGTTGAAAATCACCTCGGTGATCCAGACGCTCATTTGCCCCGTCATATTAAAAAAAATGTTTTTTTTTTTAACTTTTTCCTTGCAAAAAACTGACTTAAGTTACAGTGCTGGGATTTTTTTTTACAATTGTCAACAGTCATTGCTATTATTTTAATCAGGGAAAAAAATAATTCAGTAAAGTAAAAAAAAAACAAAAAATAAAGAAAAACTGATAGATAAAGCTTCATTAGTAAAACTAAAGACATATAGACGAATTGAGAACCTCTTCCTTTTTGGAGGTCCGTTAAAAAATCTGTTTACATTGTCTTCGTCATTCTTGCATCTTTGATTTGATTTGATTCTTGAAAAGAATTTCATTCTCTGTCAATTCTTAGAATATTTAGTTCCTTTGTCTCCTAAATTATTATATTAAAATACTTATCGAATAAAATTTAAGACAAATTATTATTTTTTTATAAATCTCACCCTACTTTCCGGTCCGTTATGAATCGACGTCTATAAAACGTTTTTAATGTTATAGGTTACAGTCCATAATCTTGAAAACGATTACTTTGAAATATTCTTAGACGATTTTTTCTTTTCGTTTTATTAAAAGAATTAAGTTTTCTTTCTAACCATCTTATAAAAAAGAGTTTCTGAATTTATCTGTATTTTTTTTTATGTATAAAAGAGTAGACGGAAATCTTAAAATCAACGCACAGCCAAAACTACTGGGTTTACACACTTGAATATTTTTTTTGTTACAAAATTTTATTTTAGAATTGTCCTTTTTGTTTGTTAATTTTGCGACCTTGTTATGAATTCACTTTTAATTTGTTACCCTCTCCAAATATTCTGTGTACCTATCCACATGAGAGCAAAGGAGCCAGCTGAAAACCGGCGCAGGGAAGGTTTAATCCGTCCCTTCATACGCTGAGCTGGCTCCTTATGCCACACTTTACCTTACTATGCGTGTTTTTTGTTTTTTTTTTCGTGGTACTTATGTGTGGTAAGAAATGTGTTTTGGTTCGTTAAAATGTAGTATAGAGGTTACTGATACTACGTAGATGTGCTAAGAAAGGATTTTAAGAAATTCGAACCCTAAGGGTCCGAAATGGGGGTCAGTTTGGTTGGAATCCTAGAAATTTGAAATGTTGCTTAGGGGTTTTTATTACTTTTTTTAATTTATTTTGTAAAGGCTTCACGCGGACGAAGTCGCGTGCGACGGCTAGTAATGAGTATTTTATGTTTGTCTACAACTAATTAGTGTGTCACACGAAAGTTTTAGATATACAATTATGTAGCTATACATCGCTATGGAATCACAGTTATGACTACAACCATAGAATTGCGTCGCCTTGTGTACGAAGAGCTTTATTCTCTCACAATCCATTACTTACACTGACAGATGTTAAGATTAACAACCGCACGGGAGAATGTATTTGTATGTACAAAGTTGCTTTCATTTAATAAGAGTGAAATTCCACTGCCTCTTTACTTCTAAAAGAATATAAAGTCTGCGAAAATACAAAGAAAATAATGTGTTTATACAAGTTAACTGGCAGTAGAAACTCACTGTTATTCAAAGAAATTGTAGCTGTTACATAACTCCTTAATATTATTTTGTATGGATGGAGATATTTCTTACCATGTCTCTCCACAATGGGGGAATAGATCGCGATGTTTGGAACAGTTTTAAAGTCTGATTTAACGTTTTTTTTTAATTCGGCAAAGCAGTAACGTATCAAACGCACGTATAATATTTGCGTACCTACGTACAGTTACGTAAGTACACAAATATAAAGATAAGTAACAGTAATATAAGAAGGATAACTCTAGATACAACGCTAACGTGGCAAAGACATAAAACACTGTGAATACACGTACGTCGCACTATCTCTATTCCTTCAGAAATGACAGAGACGGTAATATTTTGTGCATTTGTTTTCGCAGTGGAAACTCAGTATTTTAATATAAAATGAGGAGTTTCATGATAAGAGAGAAAGGTCCAATTACCGCGTAATGCGTAAGGTACAGGAATTATTTTACATTTGCATTTTTACTTTTATTGTTGAATATACGGCTGAAAAGTGCTTTCTACCTTTAACCGTCGTATTTATAAACGAGTAATTACTTGTTGCTTCGAGCACTTTTTAATAAAGTAATACCTTGAGCATAGAATTCTTACCTTACCTACTTAATATATTGTATTTTATACACGAGAAATTCACCATCCGCTCATACAAATGGTCGAGGAAGCATTTCTTCTTGAGCAAAAGTATTGACTTAAGCATTTTTTTTAAGTTTAAGAAGAATTATTATTAGTCATCTCGCTGCTTATTATTTAGTATGAAAAACAAATTATAACCACTAGAACCCATTCTATAGTAAACTTTTTTATTTTATTCTTTAGTTTAGTACTAGTTGTTGCCCGCTGCTCGGTCTGCACGGACTTAAAAGAAAAATTAGAAAGTTGTATGTCTTCCAAGCGAATAATTACGTTTTCGTTAATTACAGTATGGTACAATAAAAAATAATTTACAGTTTGGCATGTTTAAAAATGTACCGATAAAGACCTCGTAGTACACATTTCTCTAGGAATTTTCCACTAGTACGAGAACGAGTGGGTAAAACAAACATTATATAAAACGTTGAACTAAATGCATTCAGAAGCTTAAATATTTGCACCGTGCAAACAATACCTCGTGAAATGCCTTAGAAACGCAGACGGAAAGTACGGAAAAATAAAAGAAATGATCCAGAAAAATAATTTTCTAAATAACAATGTTGACTTATAACCATTTACGTTGTGACCTTTGACTAATTAAAAAAAATGAGCTGTCATTCATATCGTATTTTTCCACGGTGTAAAGTAACATGAATTTCAAATAGTCATAAACATTATTTCCTACTTAAAATTAATCTTTATCTATACTTAACATTATAAAGAGAGAAACTTAGTATTTTTGTATGTATTGAAATAACTCAATAACTTGGCCGATTTCAATAAATCACCATTAGAAAGCTACATTGTCGCTGAGTAACATATGCATTATTAATTTCACGCAGGCTAAGTCGCGAACGACAGCTATTTATGAAATAAAATAACAATTTAGAGGAAATTGTTATTTTATTTCATAAATAGCTGTCAAATCATCAAAATATATTAAAACCGCAGTTTAATATCCGAGAATTAAGTATTTGGTTATTGAGTTTCTGTCAATAAAACATCAAAGTCTTTATCAAAAAGATCGGTCAATCTATCCTTAATGGATTTGATAATGATCAAAGGATTTAAAATTATAAAATTGATAACATTTTGCGACTCAAGTTACGACGGATCTGACGTAAATAGGTGTAAATATTCTTTGAGCTAAAAGATTTTGTGCTAAAAAATATTTTTATAACGAATTTAAAAGCATTTAAAATTAGATTATATAAATTAAATAGATGGATTTATTAAATATTATAAAAATATTAAAAAAAATATTTTAAAAAGAACACATCTGTCTACGTTTATAGTAAAATGGCGTGTTTTTGAGTTACCATTTTCCGCAACACCACGACTAGCGCGTATTTTGCATGACTTCAGATATATCTTTAAATTTCTTCGCCGATATGTGCAGACATCACGTTGTTTTCCTTCACCGTATGAGCGTCGGGTAAATATGTACATGTGAAAATCGAAAAACACATTATATTGAGTTACCATTATATACATAGGAACCTTTGATTTATGTTGATAGACTACTGAGAGTTTTTTATTGCATTATCATCCTTAACGTCGTTAAATGTGGATAAAAAAGATTTTATCCTTGAATTCAAAGATGGCGGCTTAGTTAGGATTTGAGGGTAATCTTACAAAGTTCAATATTACATTTTTCGTTTAAAATTAAACATTTATTTTATTATAACTAGTAACCCATCCGGCTTCGCACAGGTACAATGCTGATAAATACATTATATTTCACTACATAGTATAAAACAACGTTCGACGTTCACAGTTTTTCGGTAGTGTATTTAGTATCAGCATTGTACCCGTGCGAAGCCGGGGCGGGTCGCTGGTTTTATACATATAAGCCTTCCTCTTCAATCACTCTATTCTATTAAAAAAAAAAACCGCATCAAAATCCGTTGCGCCATATACTTTGTTTTATACTGTGTACTGATTTATGCTCTTAGATTGTTTTGTATATGTCAATTGCTGGCAGAATATTGTTAACTTTGTCATTAAAATGTTTTTTTTTAATTTGTGTTTTTACTATATGTAGGTTTTACGGCAATATTCATTACTTCTTATTCAAGGTCGGAGACTTATTCAATATGATACGATGACCTGAATCTTTTAATTACTGCAGAAATGTGATAAGAATGTATATTGAAAGATTCCGATTTAAAATTGCAATAAAACTATGACGAATCGTTTGAAATTAATTTCAACTGAAGCATTTATCGAGTGAATCTGTAATAAAATTTAAATAAGAGCTTCTAGAATCATATTGAAACGGGTAATCCCAGTAATGTAATTTATGTCATAAATTTGCGGTTCCTCGAGTGTCGCAAATGTCCATGGGCGTCGTGGATCAACTCGGTGACCCAACTGCTCGTTTGCACCCTTCTCTTGTAAATAAAAAAAAAGATTAATACTTTTATTACCTTTTTAGTAAAATGAATAAATAATTACTAGGTGTTGTTAACGACTTCGTCAGCGTGGATTTAAATATATCCTATGTTACTCGGAGATCATGTAGCTTTCTAATTTTGAATGATTTTTTGAAATCTGCTAAGTAGTTTTTGAGTAATTTCAATACATACAAAAATACAAATATATAATTATTACGAAATATATAGACACCAAGACAGAATATAAAGTATTTTTGAAAATATATCTAGTGTTGACTATAAAATTCCGTGTAAAAAAAGATTTCCCGAATTTCGAAATCGACATCTCCGATTTTGTAATTTATGGACTAATATTTTACTAAATACAAACTCAAGGTTATTATCTACCTATTTAAATCTTCAAAACTAAGTACAGAGACATCATGTAACTCAATTATAAAAAAAAACTTTTTACATTAAGTGCCCTAAAACTTGAATAAAACGCTAAGGAAGCAATCTATTAGGAATTAGGTCGTTATTCAACAAAATGTTTATTTGTTAAGGACTATAATTGCATAGTTGCGTGTTCATTTTCTTTCATTTGAACATTTCCTGAGAAAATGTAACTTTACTTTATAAAGGTTAATCTATAAAAGGCTGCGTGGTCGAGATAAAGACTTACTTTAGTAGCTAAATAAAATTGTTGTAAAGCGAATTTGTTGAAACAAAGATAATTATTAAAATATACAATACGTTGGTAATGGTTTTTTGTTTTATAAGAAAACGAGCATTCGACTTCGTCCGCGTGAAATTGAAGTTAAAAACAGAGATTTTTTTTAAATTCTTAATTTTCATAGGTATAATTCTGACAGCGTTACATTCGCTACGAAGCGATTCTATACCGAACGCCAAAAAGATATGGAACACACAATGACGTTCGATATCACGCATTTGACAAGCACATAACTTTTCGAATGTCAATGTCAGTTTCATACATTTTTGTCGATTCCATCGACGATATCGCCAATTAAAAAGTACTTTGGGTAGCCCCCAGACAATCTCGACAATTTGATATATTACTGTCTGTTAATTACCCAATAAAAAAAACTGATTTTCTATCATCGAGTTTATTTCGACGTTATGAGTTACTTTAACCCGACTAGAGACGTTCAGGTTTAACTGTACCATTCGACTATGCAGTTAAAACTGCGCGCATAGGCAAAACTGGGAACTGTAGTTCTACTGTCGCGCAATCGAGCTGTACAGTTAAAACTGAACATTTATAGTCGGCTTTAGCACTCGTAGGCATGGATATGTGTTTGACGTTTCAACGTCATACTTGGCGATGTATCGTCATTTTTCATAATTATTTTTCCTCCGTTGATATAATCATGAAATAATCAATGCGATGTTGCAATTCAACTTAATTGCATCTAACCACGGAACAAATAACGTACATTTTTTAATTAACTCTTACTCTAGATCTTCATAAGACCGATGCAAAATACGCGCTAGTCGTGGAGTTGCGGAATATGGAGCCCATCATGGGTCGAACTACTAATGGTAATGGTCGAACCTATCTCTCTCTCTTAGACCGATGTCACGGAAAAAACAAGGGTCCTAGGGTTACAAGTTCTAAACCACAAAATAGGATTAAAAATACGTTTTTTGTTCGAAAGTTATTTGAGATTACAAATGTTTTTCAGAGTGACATGTTTCATTAGGAAACATGACTTCGTTCCACCTTTACGAGACAAACGCGAATAGAATAATAAAGCATACACGAGACTTGGGACTTAACACTTTACGTTATTAAAAGATAACTTTCGTTGTCATATCAAAACGAGGTTAACAATGTACTGTCTCCTTAGTTTTCATAATATATGGCAGTTTTATGCTTTGATATTTCATCGACGAAAGACTCGTCTCTAAAACCTTAATCATGTCATCCATTATTACACTCAAAACTTGGTTACTTACTTAGCGAACCAAAGCGGGTCTTGGACTCCGACACTAGATAACGCCAGTGCCTATCTTGAACTGTCTCCTGCCAATCAACTGCCTTTAGGACGTGCAGGACCAGCTCAAAATTTGGTTATTAAGAAAAAAGAATGCCCATAATACGCGCCAGTCATAGAGTTGCGGAAACATACATACTGGCTAACGTGGGGATTTAAAAAATGAATTCGTTCAGTCGTCTACGACATAAATTGAATAGCGGTGATCTTCATTTGTTTTTTTTGTATTCAAAATAAACAAAAGCAATGTTGAGAATGGCGAGATTTCAGATGGTTAGTTATAAATTATTTAACCGACTTCAAAAAAGTAGGTTATCAAGACAATGACTTTTGGATGTATAAGGATTTTTACTAAAATTGTCGTATCTAGTGGTCATATATCCAATTTAAGGTTATAACAAAATAGCAATTAAACTTTTCTAATATTTTATTTGATTAAAATATTAATACAAAAATCTTGTTCCAGAAAATGTCATACAATCAACATAACTCTGTCAAAAGAAAATAATAGTCACATGATATCCGTAACAGATCTGGAAGTTTTCGAAGATATCATAAAATGGAACGAAACCCAAGATATAAGAGAAGAAATTTATTTAGAAAACACAGAAGAAAATTACAACATAACAAAAAACATTTACCAAATAGTTACAAGTTTAGAAAGTAAATTATCAAATGGTATTTGTAATAACACTATAAATACAACAGATTTTATTTGTAAAGGTGATAAATATGATAGTTTAGAAATAGCTGTAGTTATAATATTATTCTTATTAATAGTAGTAACGGTTATTGGAAATACATTGATAATATCAGCGGTTGTAACTACGAAGAGATTGAGGACGGTCACCAATTGTTTTGTGACGAGTTTAGCGGTCGCTGATCTTCTTGTTGGTATATTTGTGATGCCGCCTGCTATCGCTGTACATATTACTGGTAAGTAAAACCTGGATAAGCAAGAAACATCTATAAGAGAGAGTCATTGTCTGGGGGATTACACAAAGAACATTCGCTAGGAAGCGATTCTATAAGTCATGTGATTTTCACGTGTGAAATATCAAACTTTATTGTCGGTTGCATACATTTTTGTTGATTCCATCGGCGATATCGCCAATCGAAAAGTAGTTTGCGTAGCCACTATGTTCCCGATGTACGAATTCCGTAGGTGAGAAACTACTATAAGCGAAAACATCGCGGTCTCTTGAACTCCCATTTATCCAAGTACGAGTGCATATTACCAACAAACGGTGTTAGACGTTAACTTAAAAATTAAAGTTTATTTAAATATTAATGATTTGGCTAGTTAACTACACCGTTTTATGGTTTGATATTATTTTACTGGCGTCCATTTATTTTTGTTAACACTATTATTTACAAGCTTTCCCAAAAAAAGCGGAAAGGATATCGATTTCATTGCAAATATTTCTATCATTTGTTCTCAGGTAAATGGGAACTAGGTTGGATTCTATGCGACATTTGGATAAGCTTGGATATCTTGCTCTGCACCGCATCGATTCTGTCTCTCTGCGCTATCAGCGTGGACCGATATCTGGCAGTTACCCGGCCATTGACGTATTCACGACGACGAAGATCAAAGAAACTGGCACTTACGATGATATTCTTTGTGTGGATATCTGCTGGCGCTATTACGTGTCCACCTATGTTTGGATGGTGAGAATAAAAGCTAATTACTTTGTTTATGGCTGTGTCTTTCAAGTCTTTGTGCTTCAAAGAGAATAAAATGTATCCTTATCCTTACAGTATAAAACAATAAGGCTTTTTTATGTTTGTCCCTATTTATGCTTGAATCTTTAAAACTACGCAACGGATTTTGATGCGGTTTTGTAATAGACAGACTGATTCATACGGAAGGTTTATATATATATCTAACCCGCCCCGGCTTCGCACGGGTGCAAATATTGTTAGTATGGCTGTTATATATTGTACAGTGTTCACAGTTTTTCTGTAGTGTATTTAGTATCAGTTTTGCACCCGTGCGAAGCCGGGGCGGGTCGCTCGTAACACTATATTTAGGTGAACGTAGAAACAGTTACACTCATCGAACACATTGTCTATCTTAATTTCTAACGCTAGATATAATACTTTTTACGTATATTTATAAAGTGTGATTTATTTTTAATGTCTCGCGTCTTTTAAAACACTCTTTGTTATTTTTACCCATTTTATGTCCCCTATGTCTTTCTTTTATCTACTCGTATTTGTGACTCTTTTGTTTATTTTCAATTATGTTTAGTTTTTATAATACTTTTGAGTAACTTAATATTTTATTCGATAGGTACGAACCGGATCATAACCAAGGTGGTGTGTGCCGTTACAATCAGAACCCTGGATACGTTGTATTCTCTGCTATGGGTTCATTCTTCCTGCCTATGGCCGTCATGGTGTATGTTTACGCCAGAATATCATGCGTCGTAGCGAGACGACATCAGCAATTGGCCAGTACTAGTAAATGTAGTAAGGTATGTTGTTCTGTATTCTCCACCAATATTCGTGATATAGTTCCGTTGTGACTTTTAAATATACCTATGTATATGTCTAATGACCGTTTTCACCAACAATCCCTTAATTTTAGGTAACCCTTAACGCATTTTAAATGTCACCTAACACTACTTTCATTTTCACCAACAGTTAAGTGTCACTTTAGACCGCAAGAAATCCCCTAGATTTAGGGAGCCCCTTAACCGAAAGGACACCTATCTAAAACTACTTTCGGGGTTGGTTGGTTGATGAAAACGGGCCAAAGGTGCCCTCTTTGGCGATGCTTTTAAATAGCGACGCTTTTTAATCCTGCAGCGTTGCATTTGGAGCGCTTAGCTAACGAAATAAGGATGATACTCGTATACCGTTAGGAGATAGACCGTTAAAAATGTCAATGCGAATGTAGGCTTATAATCAGAAATTTATAAGTTTTTAAAACGTTCATTTTTATCAAGAATCAATTAAAAGAACTACAACTTTCTCTTATTGCTAATTATCATGTTTAAAACAAAATAAGTTATTTGTTTTACCTTTTGATTTATTTTAATCTTCAATTTTGTTACAGAAA
Organism: Papilio dardanus tibullus; assembly: GCA_013186455.1. NCBI lineage: Eukaryota > Metazoa > Arthropoda > Insecta > Lepidoptera > Papilionidae > Papilio > Papilio dardanus. Next base: position 226,935 of record QDHC01007347.1, on the reverse strand, counting down.
GGAAAATTATCTTGTATCAAATCCGAGTCTGATTCCGGTTCGGATAAGTTGTCATTACGACAAAATGCATCGAAGCAGCCGTCGAGAAATTCAACGCAGCAAAGCGATTGTTCAACACAAACCGAACCTAAATGCCCTTGCTGTTTCAACGCCGCGAAGAAATCTAGACAACAGAAGACCTATAAGAGCAAAGAAAGAGAGTCTAAATTTTACAATGAAGTTACTTTTAAGGCAAACTTTAAATATAAGAATACCGGTCGTCATAGAAATCATTCTATGAAAGATAATATTGAAAATAATAGAGTGTCCTCTTTAAGAAGAGAGACAAAGACGGCTCAGACATTAAGCTTGGTAGTTGGCGGGTTCGTTGCGTGTTGGTTACCATTTTTCTTATATTACATTCTAACTCCTTTTATATCAATAGAATATGTAAATCCAGTATTAATGTATATATTAACTTGGTTAGGATGGTTCAATTCGGCCATCAATCCTTTTATATACGCATTTTATTCGCCAGATTTTAGGCTCGCATTCTGGAGGCTCACGTTCAAGAAATGTAAACGAAATAAACGCTAAGTAAGAACATTTTAATATTAATTGTAGAAACAACGATAGTTGTTTTGTGAACGAATTGTAATTATTATTATTAGACATATTGTTTATAATTAAATGACATAACACAAAAAACAGCTATGGTATTGCACTGTTTTTTTTTATCATAATTTTTTATTGCGTAGCTTGATTTCAGTAACATAAACTTATTGTACATATTTTAAGCCAATTTAAAACGTTTATTCATATAAAGTGAGTTTATTAATAATTGTAATTTTTCTATAATGTCATCCGTTTCATTACTTTAGAAAAGATAGAGACAACAATATTTTTTTTTTGTTGAGATTTTATGGCCTGGTAACAAGACAACAATATACTTTGGATTGGCGTTTCGGATATATGTTTGAAATAACAAAACACTGTTGTTCCAAATAATAAAGGATGTTACTTTTACTGTAAAGATATCTCTGAAAAACGAATAAATTTTAATTATTTCTTAGAGAGTAAAATAGTATTCATTATCTATACTTATAAACAGATAAAGTTTCTATTTTGTATCTAGAAATAACTCAAAAACTACTGGGCCGATTTCAAAAATTCATTCACCATTAGAAAGCTACGTTTTCCCCGAGTAACATAGGTTACATTTATTAATTCTGCGTAGACGAAGTCGCGACCAACAGCTAGTATTTGTATAAAATCAACAATTATTTTAGAATACTAAGTTAATTACGTGGTTTACTTAACTGCCTGGTAAATATTTGTGTTGTCGATTTCAGTAGGAAAATATTTACTTAAATTTGAAGATTCGTAGAGTTAAATAATTCACAGTACAAATAAATATACGCTTTGTTTATTTAGTTATATTTACCTTCGTATTTATTAAATGTAACCAAATGAAATTCAAGTATTTGTGTTGTGACTATAGATTAAAAGAACCAGATGACTCATGACATACGAGTATGTCATACTGACAGCGACTGAGACACATTTATACGAAATATACGTAACGTGACAAAGACAGTTACATAGATCTTTGATCCCTTTCTGCATATGCGATTTTGTTTGTTTGGGTCCAGAAATATGACTCAAGCAAATGTGACGTATCATATAGTATTGTGGCGCTCCAAGCGTATTTTCGCTAAACTAATTTTTCATACGTCCCGGGCAAAGGCTTAAGACTTGTTTTTATTGGTTTAAAACCGTAATGTGATGCACACACAACATACCCATGACGTAGTCTAAGGCATTTTTTGTCCCTCAACCGTATACGCCATAGCCAATTCTATACCTTTCTTTTCTACGGTTGTAGCGAACTTAAAATTTTTGTCAGACATATAAAACCCTAGTTCTTTATGTTTTTGTATTATAAAATATTATATTCATACATTCCTATTAATAAATATAATTCAATTCTAGTCAAAATGTCTTCAGATATCAAAAATATCAAACCAAAGTTTCAATATTTTAGTAAAAAAAGTCGAATCCATTTTAACTCGTTCTCAGAGTCCCATAGTCAATATAGATGCTTAGTGAAGTATGAGTAAGAGAAAATTAACTTAAGCGGCATTTAAGTAACCATTATATAACTCTGAGTTACATTAAGTGTAGATTAAATTATTTGTAAGATGTAACGTATACGTACCAAGGTCAATTAGGGCTGCTGGTTTGTGATAATTGTAAATAAGAAGAATAAATGATTTAAAAGACTATTTGGTTTTAATTCATCATCACCAGCTTACTGTACGTCATCACCGAGGGGCTGGGACCTACTAAGGAGCGACTAGGCCATAGTCAAGCACGCTGGCCCAGTGCGGTTCGACTTCACACATATCTTTGAATTTCTTCGCCGATATGTGCAGGTTGCATCACGATGTTTTCCTTTACTTTTTTATTACGTCTTAATGGTATCAAAATGGTGTTTTGTAATACCCAGTAGCTCTCGCCCGCTACTTCGTCTGCCCGGAATTTAGCAAAACTTAGTAAGTAGCTTTTTTTTTGGTATGGGGGAAATCTTCCAAAGATACCCTAACTTTTGGAGGAAAGACAGGGTTATGTGAGACTACTACTCACTAAAACCCCCTCGGTGGCCATCCTCTAATGCGACTTCTAGGGTCCCGAGATCTCCTGTGGAACACCGTGACCCTCCGAAGTAGCTTCTGTATTCTTCCAGACAATGTCCTACATCTGTGTAAATTCATTTAGTCTATATCTCAGCGACACATATATGTGTACGAACTTCTATTGTGTATTGTATTGCATAAGCAGCTCAGAGATTAAAATCGTCGTATATGCGATGGGCCTAATTTTACAAAATCGTAGAGCGCACTCACACAAGCACACGCCCACGTATTTACAAAAGACATTTATGCAAACAGGTATAATAATGCGGAAAAGGGCAATGAATCAACACAACAAAGTGACAGCACTTTCACAAACAAATAACCTTTTGTAATAAGGTGAGTGAAAATAGGAATCCTTGGCGGACTGACGTTCATTTGTTTTTGTTTACTTTCATAATATTTTATTTTTCTCAACATCCTACAAATATTTGTAATTTGTATAAAATACCTGGACACCTAAAATATTCTTCGATTGTCAATATCGCTGTTGGAATCGACAAAAATGTACGGCAAATAATTTTGCAAAGTATTAATAGATTGCTAAAGTAAATTAATTCTACAAACACCACAACAGATGTGTAAGCTAATAACGTAGGTTACCGTCGACCGAATAAATGCTATGCCTTTGTTCTGTCAGATTGGACAATGATTAATGGCACCTTCCGTAAATATAAACGCACCCTCGGAATACTATGTATGCCTTCTTTTGTACTATTTTTTTCATACTATTAATACTTTTCATTCATGAAATCTGGGATTTCGGAAGTCGTTTGTCTGCAACCTATAAGCCTGAATTCAAACAGAAGTTTAATATCTTCGCACGATTTGGCTGGCACATCCGGTGAAATACCATAACCACAAAGAAGGCGTGAAGTGGAAGCAATTCCGTGTTTCGTCTGAGGAATGTGGTGCCGGAGAACTAATTTTAATCCACTTTCCTATCCTATCATTTTCTTATAAGGTAGTGATGGGAAGGGGAAGTGGGGAAGGGGAAGTCCTCTTACTGTGCGTCTCCTCCTCCGTAGATTAAGGGTAGACAAGGCATCTGCAATTGCAGATGTCTATGGTCATGTCTATGTCAGCGGTCGCTTCGCTAATTCAATGAATTCAGGTGGCCGCTTGCTCGTTTAACCACTTTATAATAAAAAAAACTTTATTTTGAGTATGCCCACCAGGGTCAGATGACACTGTAGTTCTATATGCTGTCATTTTTGATGGAATATAAAACTGGAAAGTTTACGATGTAGGTTAATATGACGCAAGGGTTAATTTTAGTGTTGTAATTAATATCGTATGCAGCTGCCGCAGACCGCACTCTACTGTCCGGATGAAGCCGCACATGTGACAAAGAGCTGCGGCCGGAAAGGCGAAGTATTTTTGCAATTTTTTTTTCCAATTTAACTAAAGGTTTTAAATAGAGATATATGCAAAAGTATTAAATACACGAACCGCTAGTAAAAAAATCGTAGTTTTATATCTATACTAATATTATAAAGAGAGAAACTTTGTATTTTTGAATTTTTATATTTTTGTATGTATTGAAATAACTCAAGAACTACTGGGCCGATTTCAAAAATTCTTTCACTATTAGAAAGCTACATTATCCCCGAGTAACATAGGCTATAATTTTTAAATTTATGAAGACGAAGTCGCGAATAACAGCTAGTTATGTTATAAATGTATATTTCGCGTTAAAATATTTAAATGCAATTCGTTTTAATTTACTGTTAAGTAAAGATGTTTCATATTCGAGCTAACATAGTTTTTTGGGTCAAAATGTGTCATCGTGTTTGCTAATTAAAAGATAAAAAGCTTTGCATGTTTTACACCTTTTTATACCGATAATAAAATTTCATTTTAATTTCAAAGCACAATATTTACTGCGTTAAAACTATACAAGCAGTTATAAATTGAAATTGAATACAAATTATGTTTTTTTTTATTATACTAGTGTCTGTCCTGATTTTGCTTTAAAAAAAAGGTTAAAGGTTTCGATCCATGATAGGCTCCATTTTCCGAAACTCCACGACTAGCTCGTATTTTGCGTGAATACACATATCTTTGAATTTCTTCGCCGATATATGCAGGTTGCATCGCGATGTTTTCCTTCACCTAAGAGCGTCGGTAAATATGTACATATGAAAATTGAAAATTGAAGAACACATTGGTACATGGCGGGATTCGAACTCGGGACCTGCAGTTTACAAGTCAAGAGCTAAACCCCTGAGCCACCGACGCTTTTATAAGCTTTAATTATTAAATCAATTTATGACTTAAAGTTATCTTCAAACGGCTACAGACGCGCAATTTTAATTGTACAGAGTTCGACTGCGCAGTTAAAACTGTACAGTTCGAATGTGTATCTCAGTTTTATCTGTACAGTCGAACTGTACAGTTAATACTGAACGTTTGTCGCTGACTTTACTAAATTAACTTTCAATAATTAATAGATCCTAATGACACTAATTGCTTAAGTAATTAAAGTTTTAAGCGGCGAAGTTATTGTCGGTTCAAATTATCTTCATCTTAGATTAATACTTCTAGCCAAAGATTAATTAACAGAATAATGCTCTTGGAGTGTTTCATCTACGAGTATAAAAAAAAAGAAAAATAAATAGACATATAAGATAATAAAGAGGAAAGTTTTGTATTTTTGTACGTATTGAAATAACTCAAAAACTACTGAGCCGATTTTAAAAATACTTCCACACCCAAAAAGTTACATTATTTCCGATTAACATAGGCTATATTTTTTTTAAACAGCTGAACACTGAATTTGTACAACGTCAAATTAACATTAGGTAAATAAAAGATAAAGCTACAATTTTATTAAAACTACAATTTTCATATTTAATTTTGAGGGAAAACCTTACTAAAGTGTAATAAAAAACAGTACAAATTTCTATTACATCAAGCCAAAAATAATTGAAACAAGACCATCAATAAAAAAATAGTTTTATTTTTGTTTTATTCATAAATTATCAAACATATTTGATTAATAAATCAAGTATCAGAACAGTTTAATATAAAAATAACGATAGTATAAAAATATCATAAAATATGCCAACTATGGGTATTATAAATCTTGCTTACGAGCGGACTGGGAACGGGATTTTACTGGAACGAGTCCCACTTTATCTGAAAACATCTTCATTATTTTTTACGTATATTTAAAGCTGTGATAAACTCTTAAATAATAAAATAATCTAACATTATAAAGAGGAAAATTTATATTATTTTATTTTTGTATTTATTGAAATAACTCAAGAACTACTGCGTAGATTTCAAAAATACTTTCACCATTAGAAAGCTACATTATCTCCGAGTAACATAGGCTACATTGTTTCATTCTGCGCGGACGAAGTCGTGAGCAACAACTAGTAATTTATATCTTTACGTCGTTTTACTCTTATTGTTATGTACGATATTTAATGCATGTTTTAGTTCTTGTATTTAAAAAAAATCTAAATAACACTCAAGAAAATAACTAAAACCTCATTGTCCTTTCTTAACCATTCTCCTTTAAAGAGAAGGGACTGAAATTCTTCATTTTGGTAAGCCTCTTAACTGCTACGTTATTGCTACGAGTCTACGCCGCTACGTCTCTACGAAGCTACGACGCTACATTGTTTAAGTTCCTAGTTTTAAATTGTTTCCATAACTTGTTAAAGCAATTTTAGACAAAAAGACATGCTTGAAAACAATAATATAAAGATTTTAAATATAAGTATTCACGCAAAATACGCGCTAGTCGTGGAGTTGCGGAAAATGGAGCCCATCATGGGTAAAAACCTTTAACCTTTAAATATAAGTAAATTTTAATAAAGGCAATTAAAAGCTAAGTTTATCTATACTAATATTACAAAGACTTAAGTTTTATATTTTTGTGTGTATTGAAATAACTCAAGAACTACCAGACGGATTTTAAAAAGTCTTTCACTATTAGAAAGCTACATAATCTCCTAATAACATCAAATATAGTGGACGAAGTCGCGGACAATAGCTATTTCATAAATAACTTCGTAGCTTATCTATAACTCATCTATAGCTATAGCTTAGCTATAATGCAATCCACTATTATTTCTAAAAGAGCAATTAATTTTTAGTAAGCTCAGTTTTATCGAGGGATTTCCAATAAATACATTTATTGCTATTTTATTGTTTACTGCAAAATATTTATGTAGTCTTTGCATCGCAATTAATTGTAGACTGACGACTAACGGCCGTATTTTCAAACACTACTTAAATATTTAAGAGCGTATAAAATAGCGTATTAAATACTTTAAATATTTAAGTCCACGCTTAAACTCCAAATTTTACGGGATCTCGTTCAATTTTGATATCACTTAGATTTTAAGCGACGCTTAAATTTGAGAGGCGTTTGTACATTGGGACGTTAATTTTGTTTACCACTTTATACGCACGGTATTGAAAAAATAGTAATAAATAAAATCTATGACACTCAGTGATAGTGTAGCGTTACTTTAATACATGTAAAAGCAAAAACCTTTTTTTTAATAAACAATATAAGAGTGATCTCTATAAAAATAGTGATAACTAGCTGTAGTGCATGATTTCGTCCGCGTGGAATAAAATAATATAAACTATGGTACTCGAGGATAATGTAGCTTTCCAATGTTGAAAGAGTTTTTGAAATCGACCCAGTAGTTCTTGAGTTATTTCAACATACACAAAAATACAAAGTGTCTCTCTTTATAATATTAGTATAGATATAGTGAACTCTACTTCTATCGACTCAAACTATGAAAAACTTGTTACTTTATTTCCTAAATAATCCTCACAGGTATCGATAACTTTCAGAAGTTATTCAATAACAGGATACGTCAATATCAATCTATTGAACAAGGCGAGTAATTTTGTTATTTCTTGAACTTGTCACGTTTGCCCTCGTCAACTGAAAGCTGTTATTTTATATACTACTAGCAGTTGCCCGCGACTTCGTCCGCGTGGTGTTTAATATTAACCATGAATCTTATCTTCGGATAGCTCATTGAGTCTAAGGCAAAGGTAGCTGCTAGGAAGCCCGGAGTCCTTACCAAGGACTTCACACCGGGACAGCGTTTTATTCTGTACATAGCACATATCTGGCCGTGTGTGGAATACTGCTGTCACATCTGGGCAGGTGCATCCAAATACCAACTCGCACCCCTGGATTCAGTGGAGAGGCGCGCCAAAAACTTTATCGGTGACCAAAAACTAAATTTAGTCAATATTAAGCACTGGCGTAAAGTGGCCAGTCTCTCGGTGTTCTACCGGCTACATTTTGGAGGGTGTGCGCAGGAATTACATGAAATAATTCACTATCACCATTCTACCATCGGACGTTCAGCCGTACGACAGGAATCTGAACACTGAACTGCATCAAACGCAACATTATACTTTGATCGCCAAACTGTTAGTATTTAAAACGGAACACTGTCGACATTTTTAACCATTTTTTTCTATTTGATGTAAGGTCCAAAGATTTTGTTATATTTTACGGAATTAAAAAATCATGTCTAGAACAAAAGTTACAGACAATGGCTTGTAACAGTAATAATGGATGCTTCGAAATGAACCATTTTCAAACACCCACTTCGGATTGGAAAAAATGTTATACTTACTTGATATGTACTCAATTAAATATCAGAATTCTTTTGCATTTTCTACCACGGCCGGCTCGTGAGATGATTTTTCGGTTACCTTTATAACTTGTGTTCGTGATATCTTCTAAACTATTCTTCAGATTTAAATACGGTTAAGGACGATTTTAATCTACATTAAATTCTCCTGATAACAAACACATTTATTTGGATAAGGATTAATATTTAAACCAAAAAAATAACGCGGCAAATTAAGTGCATATTTTAATTGATTTTTATAAAACAAAAAGTGATTATTGTGAGAAAACCGTAAAAGATAAACATATGCCATCGCTGGCTTTTTTGTAGAACTTTTTTAGGTCTACAAATGTCTCATACATCATTTTTATATAACTCGAGCGGTTTAGCCAGCGTAAGCCAATGAAAAGGAAAATTTAATGAAATTTGCGACAGGGTCCAGAAATGCGCTGTTTATTCCTATTTCTTAAACTTTTCTAAAAATAAATTATAGCCTATGTTAGACACAAAGAACGTAGCTTTCTAATAGTGAAAGAATTTTCGAAATCCGTTCAGTAGATTTTGAGTTATTTCAATACAAACAAAAATACAAAAATCCAAAAATCCAAAAATCCAAAAATACAAAGTTTCTCTCTTTATAATATTAGTATAGAAGTATAGAAGAACCAATCACGAAAAGTTGTGAGTAAATTTACGTGACATCATCGAAAACAGATGAGATTTTATGAAGTCTACTATGCGCGTTATGCCGACTAAAAAGGGTCAGTTTTAACTGCACAGCTATTGGAACGTAATAATTACGTGGAGTTTAATTTAACGTAATTATTACGTGCAATAATAACGTTGAATTTAATACGTTTGTATTAACGTTTAAATACACACGTCAATTTGAACTGCACGATCACACTGTACAATTCTTAGTTTTGCCTTCATAAGTCAGTTATAGCTGCGCAGTCGAAGTGTACAGTTAAAACTGAACGACTATAGCTGGCTTTAGGGGCGCTGAACTATAATACAAATGTTGTCGACGACGTTACGGAAACTTTCTGGTAACTCTTCGTGATAGGACCTCAGTTTCAAAGCAACATATTTCGAACAAAGAAAAAACACTTTGCTTGCAACTTTCGTGTTCAGTTACAACTAAGGATTAAATAGTTCACGTTTTAAGGATTTAAATTGTAAAAATGGAGGCTAATGATTGTTTTTAGTTGACTGCAAGGATTGCGAATCGACAGGTAATAGATATTGTCGTTAAAAGACTAACAAAATATTAACAATCATCTCTGTCTATACTAATATTATAAAAAGATTTATATTTTTGTATGCTTGTTTTTTTGAATGTTTAATAACTTAAAAACTACTAGGCCGATTTGAAAAATTCTTTCACCGTTAGAAAGCTACATGAACCCTGAGTAACAAAGGGTATTTTTTTTTTATCACAAGCGGACGAAGTTGCGAGCAATAGCTAGTAATATAACCTTTATCACTAAGTGACAATGTATCTTTCTAATGGTCAAATTTTTTTTAGAATCGTCTCGAGTCGTTTTTTAGTTTATTCAATACATACCAAAATAAAAACATATCCACTTCATATTATTTGTTTACTTAGTTATAGAGCCTTTTAGTACTGGGGGTTACCCAATGTAGGTACTTGCGCGAAAACGCGTTTCGATAGCGGACATCAATAATGTATGGGATTAACAACGACGTTCGATATCTCACACGTGACAAGCACATGAGTTGTCGAATGTCATTGTCAGCTTCATACATTTTGGTAAATTGCATCAGTGATATCACCAATCGAAAGATACTTTGGGTAGATCCCCAGAGAAGTCTATAAAATTAAAAAGGTTATTCTCAGTTATTTGTACCTCAAATAGTCGTTTGATATTAAAAAGTTTCAATTGCCAACGTGCAAATATTATTTCCATCACAAAAGAAACTTGGCAATAATATAAACCTATATATCTACGTGTAAACGTTATTCGTTGAATTTGCATCATCCTTTGTACTGACGACGCAAAATATAAGATCTTTTTCTAAGACTTCGAAGTACATTTTTTTAATATTATAAACCCATAATATTCGTATTGTAAACGCTTCAAACGTTTTGTAAATAAAAGTATATATTTTATTATAATTTTTAAAAAAGTATTTTTTGTGGTTATCTTTTTTCTTTGTCATGTCTGAATCAAAAAGAAATAAGTAAAATAGACATAAAATGCAAACATTTCAAAAAAAAACTCTTTCTCTTTCATTCTTGTGAAAAAGACTAAGATAACAATATGTTTTAATACAAATCTGCAGTGGAAACCCAGATTAAAACTTACAATTCCGTGACTCCAATGTAAATGCAAAAAGAGCACGTTTTGTTCATTTCAATTATTTCTATCGTCATGTTAAAAGTTAGACGAACTTTTTACAAAAAGAACGATGTATAAAAATATAGAAGATTGAAATGTACGGTCAACGAAAATACTCATATTTTTGTTCTTCAATATTTACATATACAGTCGAACATGGATAAACGAGAGTCCAAGGGACCGCGATATTTGTCTGGCTTATAGAGGTTTCTCTCTAATCCAAGTTTGTCGCTTAAGGTAGGTCTTCGGGACAAGAGAATGACTCTCGCTAATAGAGGTTTCTCGTTTATCCATATTTGACTGTAAATATTTGTCCTTTTACTCTATACTTAGACATTACTCAAGCAGTATCTTAGTGTAGATTTCCCTAAGTCTAAAGTTTAAAAAGCCACACTGAAAGCCGAATACTAATCGAATCTTAAAGTAAGCGCCGCTTACAATCTAACGAACTTAAAATGTATAGAATTTGATATTTAAGCTTATCATTTAAGACACTATTACTGTTAAATGACTAATGTTCTTGTCCTAGGGGTATAATATGGCTCAACTATTACTACACCACGTCTATAATCGTATCCAACACGCGCACCGCCTCTCGCCGGGTATGACGTCTGTCACGACTGTCAACATGGCGTGATGCTCGAGACAGGCAGAGACAACCAGAGCATAGCCAATACACTACAATGTAGTTTCAGTAAAGAGACTTAAGGGACTTCAATAATCAGTGTTTAGTAAACGACGTGTAAGTGCAAGACTCCTGAAAGACAGAATTGCAACGCTTATACTTTAAAAAAAATTACATTACATTGCGTAGAATTACGACGAATGCCGGAAGTAATTCATGCCCTCCTACGGCATTGTCGCATCGCGATATTGCGGTTTGCGGTAGAATTAACACAAATAAAGGAATATGCGCTGCATCTAGCAGATAAAACGAGAATAGAATACTTACTTTGATGGGTTTCTTTAATAGAATTTTGTATGCAACGTTCACTTTAATGAAATTGATAAGTGGGATGTCTTTTTCAGCTGTGGTATTGGGGTATCATTTTTATTTTTTAATTGTTCTGAGATAAGAATTACAAAACAACTTTGTATAATAAAAAATGTAGTTGAAATACTTGAAAATAGACGTTTTTGTTCAAAGGCATTTCTTTTATAAAAAAAAGCAAAAGAACATTCAAATATTTTTAAAAATAGAAAATGAAAAAAGCGACTATATTTTCATCAGACGGCAAAAAAATTTTAGCTTAATAAAAAGTTAAAAAAAACATTACCAACCAAAAAATCTGTAAAATATCTGTACTATGAATATGTCACATAGCTTCTACACTTGGACGAAAATATAAAAAACCATTTACATACAAATGAGAAATTAATTTCTTCGTACGTGTTACGCATCACCGTTGACTTTTATGTTCGAAGCGAAAACTTTCCTGAAAAGATAATATTTCCATACTGCATATATCTATATATAGAATACACAAAATGGAACTCTCTGGACTTTGTAATTTTTTATCCATAACTAACCGTTCCTCGCGACTTCGTTCGCAAGATATAATTGAGAGAGAGATCCACGTGAATCCTCTTGATAACATTTCCAGAAAATTAAAAACTGTAATTTTGCCTATTTTAATTTTACATTTATTGTGGTAACATCCTGGCAGATTTATACAAAGGTACACCGGTAGAGGTAAGCTTAGAAAGAGATGGATGGGTTACGTGAAAGGTGTGATAAACAAGGGTGTGACTGAGATGTCGAAGGATAGATTAACGTGGAGGACGAAAACCTGGTGCGCTGACCCTACGGGAGTAGAATGGGGTCGCGTAGACGATGACCCTGATCAATAGGGTATATGTTTTTATATTAACAATTTTAAAGCGTCGGTGGCTCAGGGGTTTACCTCTCGACTTGTAAACTGCGTGTCCCTAGTTCGAATCCCGCCATGTACCAATGTGTTTTTCCATTTTCATATGTACATATTTACTGACGCTCTTAGGTGAAGGAAAACATCGGGGCAACCTGCACATATAGGCGAAGAAATTCAAAGATATTCACGCGCTAGTCTTGGAGTGTGGACAATGGAGCCCATCATAGGTCAAACCTTACCTTACCTTTTTAACAATTAAATTTTTATTTTTTCTAGCACTTTCACTAATTTAAAATCGCGTTTAAAAATAATCGTCCATTGTTCGAATTCAAGAACGACTTTCGAGGTAATAAAAACAGGTCGGGTATTTTGTTAAATCTCCGTTCCTTTATTTCCACTTAACCTCTTTAGAGATAAAGGTTAAGTATGTTGACAGTGAGTTGACAGGTTCTCAACGTAGAAAGAGAAAGGTATAGAAGTGGTCATACCGTGTATACGGTAGAGGGGAAACAATGACACATACATACGTCTTAGCTATATCTGTGTGCAACTCACAAGCGGCTTCAAACCAATGATATCTCTTTTGGCCTTAACTCAGCCAAAATCCACTTGGAGCGCCATAATCCTATTAGACAAGTCTCAATTCTTTGGGTCCGGTTTCTGGATTCAAACAAAAATAAATCGCATACAGAGAAAGAGACCAAAGATCTATGTCAATGTCTTTGTTACGTTGCGTATATTTGGTATAAATCTGTCTCACTCGCTGTCAGTATGACATATTATTGTCAGATCTGCTTGTTTTTCATCTATGGGTTCTCAAATACCTATCCGATTAACTGTCATCTTAATTGTTTTTATTTTTAAATTACCAAAGGTCCAAACGTTGTAAGAGAGCAGTTTCGATTGAATGAATTTCGTTTAAAGTACCTATATTTACAAGTTCAAAATTATACGAATAAAAAATTCTAAAACCATTTATAAAATTTTATTCAAACGTATTCTTAAAGCAAAGTAAAATGACTGCTAATACGAGATAAAATAGACGTACTGCGTACGTGATTTTACTTGAAGGTGCCTTATTTGAGTGAATATTCTAATAAGAATATTAATATATTAGGTATAGACATCCAGACATGAGAAGCAAAAAAAAATCATACTACTTAGCTGTCACCAAAAACTCCGTCTGTGCGGATTAAAAAAAAATATGATAAGTAGCCTATGTGTTCTTCCAGACGTGTTGTACGTCTGTGCAAAATTTCATACAGATCCATTCAATTGTTCTACAGAAACTTACAAATCAACATCCTTTGAACCACCCATTGTGTTATTTCGTATTTATAATATTAGTAACATATATATTGAAATTGAACAAACAAATGTTAATCTTTAAGTGCGGTCCTTTGGGAAACTTTCTACCTCGCACAGCTGTGTAGTGGAATGGTCTGTCCTCGGCGGTATTTCCAAACCTCTACCACCCTCGAATCCTTCAAGAAGCAAGCGCAAAGGCCGACAACGCATCTGCGGTTCGATTTTCCAAAGGCATCGATTATCACTTCGTTGTTGACTTTTGGCCCTTTTTTAAATTAAAAAAGCCCTAAAATATTCCTAAAGGAATTTGGTACATTTCTGGGACATTTACGTATTTTTATAAGAAGAAAGCTTAATTGTAATATAGGTCAGACGGTTCACAATAAAGCGCTCCTGAGCTTAAGCATTAAGTCGGTCTTTGCGTTATAAGACAGTTAATAAAATATTATTTGGCTAAAGATGTCATAGTCGTCTGATAATGAATACCATCTTTTGTACTTTACTGTCAGAGACAGGAAAAATAAGCCTTTATTTTATTTATAAAACCAGCAACAGCTCGCGACTCCATCTGAAATGAAATTTTAAAAAATAACCTAGTAGTCAATGTGTGCAGGTGTAGTTAAAAGCAGTTGATTGGCAGGAGACAGCACAAGACAGGCGACGCTGGAGTTCTCTTGTGTCGGAGGCCAAGACCCACTTTGCGTCGCTGAGCCAGCGGAATAAGTAAGTAAGTAGTCAACGTGTTCTTGAAGACTGTTCTACATCTGTGCAAAATTAAATCGATTAAGCCGTTTTGGAGATGCCTTCAAAACAATATCCATCGTTACTTTGGCATTAGTATTAGACTTTCATGGTCACCACCTCGATGTTTGGCATTCCACAACGACGAGGTTTTCGCGTAACTTTCTACGCCGAGTTGTGGAACACCCTGTCTTCAACGGTAATTCCAAACGGTTACAATTTAGAGGCCTTAAAGAAACGAGCGTACTCCTCAGTGCCTCCTCAATGCAAACAGTGGCGACTCAGTCACAAAAACAAGAAAAGAAAAAATAATTAAAAACAAAACACGTTATTTTTAATACATTATACTAGTAGGTGGTGTGAAGGCTAGATTGCAATATAGCTATTCATAAAACTGTAAGGTTGTGCTGATAGAAGAGCGCTTCAACAATAGTATTTATTACAAACATACGAGTATATGAACTACGGTCGGATGAACTTCAATACAGAATAACACGAAACATATCACTTCATCATGAAATTACGCACTTTCATTTAGCATGATATTTCTCGCTTTTTAATATACTTTATGTATTCATGCTCAGTTCTGCATAAGATTGAAATGCAGCATTTCATTAGGAATCTGGCGGGTTCCCAAAGTACATGCTATAAAGCGATTCGATAGCGAAAATCAAAAATGTACAGAACTGTCAATGATATTCGATATCTCATACGTGACTTATCGAATGTTATTGTTTCGTACATTTTTGTCGATTCCATCAGGGATATCGCCAATCCAAAGATACTTTGGGTAACCCCCCTGTTCGGCATAATGTCGCCTATAATATGACACTTTCCCGCTAATGATATCTACATATATTGTACATACTAATAATCTAGAAACTACGTGAAAAAATAATACATATTCATGTAGTAGTAGTAGTAGTAGTTCGACCCATGATTGACTCCATTTTCCGCAACTCCACGACTAGCGCGCATTTTGCGTGACTTCACACATATCTTTGAATTTCTTCACCGATATGTGCAGGTTGCATCACGATGTTTTCCTTCACCGTTAGAGCGTCGGCTAAAATAATTCCATAATAATATCAACACCGACAGATATGGTTTGGGACAATATTACATCATCATTATCATGATCATCATCATCATCATCCTGCTAATAATTTCAAAAATACTTTCACCATTAAAAAACTACATTATCCCCGAGTAACGTAGTATATTTTTAAATTCAACGCGTACGAAGTCGCGCACAATAGCTAGTATGAAATAAAAATAGCTTAAGTGTTTTTCTTCGTTTGCGACATCGTTTATCTGTCTTTTCTTTTAAAATATTTGCTGTCATGTCATCTATTATTCTTTTAGATTTATTCGTTTTGGTTAACGTATTTATTTAAATAAAATATTTATCTTTGTGGATTGAGTTGTACTTGTAAATAATGTCAACAAACCTTTAATATATATTCGATTTTTATTTTGTCATTAAACACTAACCGCTTCTAAAACGAGAATTAGCGTTATTACTGTTGTACTTTCTACATTTGGTACTGGTACATTCTTAAAATTTATTTCAAAATACAGAACGTCCTTGTTCCTGGTACTTCTTATGATACATAATTTGGTCCAATGAGACTCCTGGTCTATCTTATTTAATTCCGAGTGTCCTCCAGTATCGTATAATCGACGACTTATTCGTCATCGTTTATCGCAGTACTTTATACATTTTTATAAAGGGGTAAGTAGTTGTTCGTGAATTTCGCGCGAAATTAAATACAACCAATATTCAGTGACATTATAACTTTGTAATGGTGAAAGAATTTTCGAAATAAACTTTAAACGAATTCTCCAAATAGAATTCAAATGTAAATATGAGTATTTTATGGGTCTAGACCACTTTGAAGCCACTTGATAGCTTTTAATAAAGTTGTTAAGGGTGTCGATGATGCTCACTGCTTTTATACGTTTTCAAATGTAATATATAATGTTTAATACCTGATAATAATGGTAATATAATATTAAACATACTGTTATTTTTGTTATGTGTTCGAATTAATAATTTGAGTAAAAAAAGTAAATTATGCATTTATGCTGATCATCAAGAAGTTAATTATTATCTTGGATTAGTTGTTATTCACGACTTCGTTTGCGAGGGATAAAAAATATAGCCTATGTTACTCGGGGATAATGTAGCTTTCTAACGGTAAGATATTTTTTAAATCAGTCTAGTAGTTTTTAAGTTATTTCAATACATACAAAAATACAAAGATTCCCTCTTTATAATATTAATATAGATATAGGTATGCTTAGTTCGTATGTATGTTTAGTTCATAATTTAGTTCAGTTCGTCTATGTTTTATTTAATAGAATTGTTAAGACGATATCCGAAGTGTAAGTAATCGTAGTTTATAATAAAGAATACAAGTTTCTATGGGAAAATTTATTTATGAAAAGACAATAAAATACTTGTCACATGACTNTTTGACATTCGATAAGTAATGTGCTTGTCACGTGTAAGATTTCGAACGTCGTGTCAGTTTCATATATTTTTGACGTTCGCTATCGAATCTCTTCGTAGCGAATGTACTTTGGGTAGCCCCCTGATCCTATTTCAATTTATTTTGTACCACTTGAGTGTAAATAGTTTTTACTTTGTCGTATTTAGGTGTTTATTTGTTAAGTTGTCTAGACTGTGATTTAGTGAGAAGGAAGAATGGTGAGAAAAAACTACGAGTAGCTATACTATTACACCTAAATTGCAATTGAATTTTGCGCGCGTAAGCACCCTCGCAGACTAGCAACTATTTGATGGGCAACTTTTTGTATTTTGCTTTATTCCATAATAACTGTTGTACGCGACTTCGTCCGCGTGGAAATAGATAATATAGTCTATGGTACACGGGAATAATGTAGCTTTATAATAGTGAAAGAATTTTTGAAATCGGCCAAGTAGTTCTTGAGTTATTTCAACACGAACAAAAATACAAAGTTTCTCTCTTTATAATATTAGTATAGATGAGCTTGTATGGGAGTGCGCACATTGAGCAACTTTTTGTTGCCGGGCAACTTTTAGTTTCCAGTGTGCACCCACGGCAACTAAAAGAACGACAGATATGAAAATTGTTTATGCTCGAAGCGATCTATATAAAACAGAACCTGGCAATTAAAAAACTTAATACTTATACTGGTCAAATTCAACAAATATAAGACATACTTATGAGAAAAATATGCATAATACTTTAGTATACAAAAAGAAGAGATATCTGAATATCATTTTTTATTATCTTCTTTTATCACTCCAGACAAACTTGTATCCAAAATTACTCAAATTTTTGACATAAAATTTATATCGGTCATAAAAGTATGAAGGCCTTCGCCTTAATCAAGCTCTTGTTAGAACGAAAACGGTTTCTAAGACTTAGATAAAAGTATTACTTATAGAGTAATGAATGGATAAACCTTGTTATTAGAATCTTATTTATGTATGAAGACAAAGAAGAAAACAAAGATAAATAAATAGTATTGCAACATTGTTAAATTAAAACTATTGGTACGGTATAACGTCGCGTTTAGTACTTACTCGAAATAAAGCCAAATTGTCTTGTCCTGTGATAGTATGTGTAGTCCGGCAAACTATTTAAATTTCGAACAAACTAGCTGTCTCGTTTTTATGCTTAAGTTTTAATTATGCTATCTTTTTCTAACCGCTTATGTATTGAAGTGTAAAAATGCGTGCGTATTGCGGAATATTTTTGTCGATTAAATTTATATGGATCGGTTCTATGGTATGAAAATTAATTGAGTTGCAAGTATTTCATTAATAAAAATCATTTAACAATAGTGGGCGTAGTTCAAAGAATGTTTAGACAAATTTCGTTACACGAGAGAGATGAAAGATACAACATAGCATAAGCGAGAAAGAGAACAATATATGTGAACTGTTGAACAAGTCAGAATTGAAGTAAATATCGTTTTAACTAAACCAAAGATCATCAGACATTAATTCTGCGAACCGTTCTTAACCTGAACTAATCGTAGCTTCGATATATTTATTTAATTAATATTAAATGCCACTTAAGTAAGCCACGCCATCTATCGACAGGCTTAGAACTAAGTCGTGACTTGCAAATCCTGTGATACTAAATAATCCATCTCGTCTCGCTCACCTTGCACGACAAAGGCATTATTTTAACTGACTAAGCTGTTCTGTAGACATCCGAATCAAGAAATGAAATTGAAAAAGGTTTCTATAAAACTACAAAGGCACTATACGCCCCCACGGAGGGACGCGGACCTTACCCCGTAAAGGGTGACTAGGCCATAGTCAACCACGCTAACCCAGTGCGGATTGACTTCACACATATCTTTGAATTTCTTCACAGAAATAGTATCTCCAGAAAGGGTCCATATTTTGATAAAATTTTACACAGATGTAGAATATAGTCTGGGAGAACACGTACATACAGATAGGTTACTTACTCAGTTTTTTAGTCACGGGTGATAACTAATCTATACTAATATTGTAGAGAGAGAAACCTTGTATTTTTTGTATTTTTGTATGTATTGAAATATCTAGAAGCCTTCGAGATGTGGTGCTACAGCAGAATACTACGCATTAGCTGGACACAGAAGGTTTCCAATGAGCGAGTACTCCAGCGCGTCGGAAAGAAGCGCGAATTGTTACTAACCATCAAAAAGAGAAAAGTCGCTTACCTCGGTCACGTTTTGCGACACGAGAAATACCATCTTCTCAAACTTATAATGATGGGCAAAATCGCAGGGAAGAGACGCGTTGGACGTAGAAAAAAATCATGGCTTAGGAACATCAAAGAGTGGACCAACATTGCCAGCGTCGAAGATCTGTTTCGCTTGGCACAAGACAGGAAAAAGTTCGCTGTGTTGACGGCCAACCTCCAATAGTGGAGTGGCACAAAAAGAAGAAGAAGTATGTATTGAAATAACTCAAGAACTACTGGACCGATTTCAAAATTTCTTTCACCGTTAGGAAGCTACATTGTCCCCGAGTAACATAGGCTATATCATTTAATTCCAAGCGTTCGAAGTCGCGCACATCAGTTAGTTAAAAATAAAACAACACAACATAAAGGCTAGCCTAATGTATGTTTAGAACATGATTGAAGTATAAACAACGTTTGCAATAAGAGTCTAGGGAAATAAAGGATAGTAACTCCTGTCACGAAAATGAAATATTTTGTGTATAGGGTTGTACAAACGTTTTTATTTATTTAAAAAAAAACTAAAAGTCTTGAAGATTGTTTTTTTTTTATTTAAATTTTAAATAGTAACCTTTACGTACCTTAATTACTATTGGATTAAAATTATAATTTAAAAAAATACAATTTTTTTTGTCCGCCAAACCTCTTACGGGGTTTGTAGGCGGTGCTGCTCTTTTTATTATAACTATTTTAACCACACTTTTTACCTTTTTTTAATAGATCTAAAAAAAATGTGATCTATAAATTCGATATTATTTTTATTTATTTTTCCTCAGTATTAAAGGAATACAGTTTTTTTTTAATTAACAACAGTTTAAAATCTTGTAAATTAATTAGAAGTAGAACATTTTTATCTTATTTCGACAACCCTAAGAATTGTAGTTCTAAGCACGTTTCAAGTTTGGTTAAAGCAACATCATTGTGTGAAATAGAGCTTGAATTACCAGCTTTATTTCGTCATAATGTAACGCAAACCTTTGTTGATACCAATTTTTATATTTACATTATTTATTATTGTATATTCTTAGTTACAAAGGTAAAGGAAGACCGGATTAAGAGATATTATGTATGGTAGTGTCTGTGGCTCAGGGGTTTAGCTCTTGACTTGAAATCTGTAGGTCCCGAATTCGAATCCCGCCATGTACCAATGTGTTTTTCGATTTTCATATGTACATATTTACCCGACACTCTTACGGTGAAGGCAAACATCGTGATGCCTGCACATATCGGCGAGGAAATTCGAATATATGTGTGAAGTCGACCAACCAGCACTGGGCCCGCATGGCCGACTATGGCCTAGTCATCCCTTAGAGGGTAGACTCCGCGCCACTCGGTGGGGACGAATATTGAACTGGTGATAATGATATATGGTAGAGTAATGATCATTTCTTTATATTTTTACTAGCTGTCGCCTGTGACTTTACCTACGTTAAGCTTAGACATAGTAACATTTGCATTTATATTATTTAAATAATTAAAATATAAAAAGTGCCAACCCTACTTGATAAATTGCTTAAGAAAATTGTATTGACGAAAGTCAAGTGATTGCGTGATCCGAACATAAATCTTTTTTCCGAACCTATTTCCGTTATTAGTTTCTTGCTGTGCGTCTTCTCCTCCGTAGATTAAGGGTAGACAACGCATCTGCAATTGCAGATGTCTATGGGCGGGGGTCGCTTCGGATTTTTCAGCGAATCCTGGTGGCAACTTGCTCGTTTGCCACTTTGTATTATAAAAAAAACTGTTTGTTTTGTTTCACCAAAACCACATATAATAAAATGTTATTAACTGTAAATTAGTTAAATTTTGTAAATCAGAATTAAATTAATCAATATTCGTATTAAAGTCGTGGTATTTTATTACGACTAGCTGTTGTTAGCGACTTCGTCCCCGTGGAAATAATGTAGCCTATGTTACTCGGGGATAATTTAGCTTTCTAATGGTAAAAGAATTTTTGAAATCAGCTCAGTAGTTTTTGAGTTCATATTTGAGTTTTTCAATTCTAAAAACAAGTATAAGGATGGATGAAATAATGAGTGTTTATCACGTTTATAACTTACTAGCTGTTCTGCGCGGCTTCGTCCGCGTGGAATTAATATAACCTATATTACTCGGGGATGATGTAGCTTTCTAATAGTGAAAGAATTTTTGAAAGCGACCCAGTAGTTTTTGAGTTATATCAAAACATACAAAAATACAAAGTTTCTCTCTTTATAATATTAGTATAGATATAGATTAACCAATAATGTAAAACATACGTTTAATTTGTATCATACATATAATAAACAAAGAGGCGTGCGATGTAATTTATTTTGGTCATAAATAACGTTATCACGTTCCACATAAAGCATTCCCGTACGCAACAATCCGGAAACGACACGGGCTTTGTACTAAGAAAATGTATACAAATAATCGAGAACTTTTTTTAAATAAAAGTTGTTTATTTTAAAACATGTCTATATTTTTTTTATAGGAGAAGAGGGCAAACGAGCAGCGGATCAACTAAATTAATTGGTCCGACGCCCATGGACAACTGCAACGCCAGAGGAACCACAGATGTGTTGCAGAACGTGTTGTAGTGGGTTGTTAAATATTATGTTGGTTTATATATAAGAAAGGGGGCAAACGAGCAGCGGGATCACCGAGGTGATCATCGACGCCCATGGACATCTGCAATACCAGAGGAACCACAGATGCGTTGCCGGCCTTCCACGCACTTCGGTGGAGACGTAAAGTGAGCTGGTGGTGATGATGATGATATACTGTTTTTAGAAATTAACTACCTTTGCCCATTATCTAGAGTAATAGATCATTAAATATGTAGTCTTTCGACTTACATCAGGATGGCCAGATATCGAGAGTGCGTGGAATTGAGGGTATTTGCAATAAAATAGCTATTGTAATAATTACAACGGAACTTGTAATACCAGATAATACAATTACAATTAACAGTGTTAACAATTATCTAATTAGCGTCCAACGAGTACGTGGTGGCCGCCCTTCCAGTGCTCGGAGTTCGCTATGGTCAATGATGTCTCAAAAATGGATAGGCGGCGTGTCAAGAGGCGGGTGCGCCGACAAATATATTACTAGCTGTTGCTCGCGACTCCGTATGCGCGGAAATATGTATATAATATAATATATAAATATGAATATAATATATATAGCCTATGTTACTTAGCAATAATGTAGCTTTCTAACGGTAAAATGAAGTAATGGACCCAGTTTTTAAGTTATTTAATTTTTTTTTATAAGAAAAGGGGGCAAACGAGCAGCGGGAACACCGAGGTGATCATCGACGCCCATGGACATCTGCAATACCAGAGGAACCACAGATGCGTTGCCGGCCTTTTAGGAGGTGATACGCTGGCTTCTTGAAGGTCTCTAAGTCGTAGCGGTATGGAAATACCGCCGAGGACAGATCATTCCACAGTGCGGCTGTGCGAGGCAGGAAGTTTCGCGAAAACCGCATGGTAGACGATTGCCAGCCATCAAGGTGGTGCGAATGGAAACTGGCGATCTAAAATAAATACATACAAAAATACAAATCTTTCCTCTTTATAATACTCGTATGTATAGATCAAAGGTCACATAAAGTTAATTGCTTTGTCTATATCCGTATATGTTCATTATCCCTTGTCATATCAAACGACATTTAACAAGGCTATTGACAGGCTTATAATAGGAAATGCTTATTGAGTACATCCCGCAAACCATTTGAAATAATATCTAAACAAGATATGTACTGTATTACATATTAGTTCATTAAGGTTGCATTCACACGAACGCTTTTTTAACGTCAGCGTTACCGGTTTTTAACTACGATCTGTCTTGTTTCTACCCTCAAAATGCATTTTTTCTATATCAACGCTTTTTAGCGCACGGTGAAAAATCGCTCGTGTGCAGGCTAAGACCTTAACAAGAAAAATATTATATTTTCGCTACTTTCCCTTGTAACAAATAATAAAAAAAAATATATTTTGGATGTATTTACATTTTATATTTATTTATTTTTAAGATATCTAGCAATCTATAAGTTACGAATAATGTATACTAATATTATAAAGAAAGAAACTTTGTATTTTGTATGTATTGCAATAACTCAAGAACTACTGGGCCGATTTCAAAAATTCTTTCACCGTTAGAAAGCTGCACTATCCCCGAGTCACATAGTAATATATTCTGTAATTCCTCGCGGACGAAGTCGCGAACAACAGCTAATAGTAGATAAATACATACAATTAGATTTCTAAGTATAATACTAGCAAATCAAAAAATAAAAATAGTGTTAAATCGGAACCGATTCATTGGAGATTCGATATAAAATTGAGTACGAATACAAATATATTTCAAACTCAAGTTCACGCTTTGAACTGTGAACGTGTCGTGTCATCGACCTCTTCTATTTATTTGTAAGAAAGTAAATAAATACTTTTAACTCGAATAATTGTATTTAATAACAAAGAAACATCAGTTTCTTAAAGCCGGTTACAGACACTCAGTTTAACTTTTCAGTTAGACTGCGCAGTTAAAACTAACGTGTGTAGGCAAAACTGAAACTGAAACTATACAGTTCGAATTGACGTATTTACGTCAGTTTTACACTTAAAAAACTAAACATCTGTAGCCGACTTAAAAATTCTTATAGTAGTACTCGTATGATCATAAAAAACTCTATAGGTACAATAAAAAAAACAAATGGAAGGATAATTAATTAAAGGAAGCTAATTAAAAAGTGCAATGCAGTTAGCATTTGAAGTTTAAATTATTATTAATCTTGAATTCAATATCATAAAGTTATATCATATATTGTTAGACGTAAATCGCAAATATTTACATTAACTGTGTTCACAGCTGCATATTGCAAACTTACAAACACGTGCAGTACAAACTGAGTTTCCATTTCCGAATGTAATATTAATATCGGATTGACGTATACACCTTACGTATACAGTTTTAACTGCACACTTAAAAATGGACTGTTTAGAAATTCACCGTACAGTTTTAACTGTACAGGCAAAAAATTGACTCACTATTTAGAAATTGACTGTACAGTTTAAACGACACACTGAAAAAACTGACCGTCTGTAGCCGGATTTAATGTTTGACAAGGCGTTGTTCGCAACTTCGTCCAGCCAAATATAGGCTATATAACTCAATGTAGCTTTTTTAATGATGAAATAATTTTTGAAATAGTCTGCATCAGCTACAGTCCATGTTCTTATAGAGCTCAACTACAAGTGACATGGTATTCGAATGCCAAAGGACAAAGTTAAAAGCCATCGAATAACACACAAAAGCACTCAGGAGTACGTAACTTCGTTTCATCGACCGATTGAAAGGTTCGACAACGGTATGACCGGATTGTCTCTATCAACAACCTAGCAAGTGTCTTGTGGCTTCGGTTAATTTATTACTCACAATAGAAGAATAAAAAAAAAAATCTTTCCTTTGGAGTATGAGTATGACCCATGATGGGCTCCAGTTTCCGCAATTTCACGACTAGCGCGTATTCCTTCCTTTATTTAATTTTAATTATGTAAGCGTAAAGTAGTAATAGATATGAAAAGGTATAAAAAATCTACGGCGTAGGTCACAATGTGCTACGCTGTACGGCTACGGCGTAGCATACTATATGCTACGCCGTAACCTACTAGGTGGTATGCCATAGCGTTGAATGTACTACGCCATAGACAAGATGCGTCAGTAAAGTTTACATAAATATATTATAATTAATTTGTATACCTACATAATTCAAATATATTCGTTTATATTTATATAGAATATGAAAAGAATTATGGCTTATAAAAGTCAATCGGGTGTTTCTTTGACTTATAAAATATTACAATGTCTTAGTTATAAGTCAATTTATGCATTGATAATATTTGAGTTTTAATTACGAAAGCTCAAACACAATGCTCAGCACATTTAAAGTCTAAATTATATTGAAACTTTACGAATACTTAATGGAATGGAACAGAGCGTCGCCAACTTAGCGACTTTCGAAGTTAGAGAAAAATTTAAATAGAAAATCGTGATTTTATTATAAAGTTAAAAATTAGATTTTCACTTCTACAGCAGAAAGAAATGATTTTTTTATTTACATTATAATATTTATTTTACTTGAAATCTTTACGCAAATATTTTTATTGATCAAACTATTTAAGTTATAGAAAACAAACAGACAATAATTAAAAACACATGATATGTTATATAGATTGTTAAGCTGTAAAAATAATTATGAATAAAAAAAACACAACAAAAACTAATATCTATGTCTATATCTATACTAATATTACAAAGAGAGAAACTTTGTATTTTTGTATTTTATTAGATAGAGTGATTCATAAGGAAGGTTTTCATGTATAATACATTCACAATATAGTAGAGTAACACTGATAGTTTAGAGGTTTTTAATATGATGTCGTAAATTAACACATTTTTATCACTTACATTGCAAACGCTGCAGTATTTAGTATCAGCATTATACCGATTTGCACCCGTGCGAAGCCGGAGAGGGTCGTATTAGTAGAGATTACTATGATACGTTCACAAGAATTTGCAGCATGTAAATAGACATATCCCTAAATGACTCTGGACGGGTCCGAGCGAGTCTAGCATGAATAATGAAAACCTACACTGGAATATTTCCGATGTTGGCTTTTCCATTTTCAGATCGCACAGATGGGATACTTAATTTTTCATTCTATAACTAGCTTTTGTGCGCGACTTCATCCGCGTGGAATTAAATAATATCGCCTATGTTACTCGGGGATAATGTAGCTTTGTAATGGTGAAAGAGATTTTGAAATCGGCCCAAAATACAAAAAAAAAGTTTCACTCTTTATAATATTACTATAAAAATGGCAGGGTACATAATTACTAGAAAATATATTCATCAGATTAATAATCTCGAAGTTCTAGTACTTAGTATTAAAACTACAATAACTTCAATGGCCAATCTATTCACAATCGCTGTCAATTAAAATTACGAGTAGACTGTAATATTTTATTATCTTGGAACTTAAAAAGATAAAACCTTGACGTTCTTAACTAATTAGTGTCTTGTTACTGAATTTGAAATGTCTATCTTTTTATTTGCTTTTTAAAGAAATATAATAAAATATACAAACCAGGGTGGCTAACCAAAGTACTTTTCGATTGGCGTTATCGCTGATGGAATCGAAATATGTAAAACTGACATTAACATTCGATAAGTCATGTGCTTGTCACGTGTGAGATATCTAACGTCATTTTCAGTTTCATACATTTTTGACGTTTGCTATAGAATCGTAGCAAATGTACTTTGTAACCCCACAGATGTATTTTTCACGTTGGCTGTCACCAGAGAGCGTGTCTGCGTGATACTAAAAAAACATAGTAGTCTACGTGTTCTTCCAAACAATGTTCTAAATCTGTGCCAAATTTTATAGAGATTCGATAAACCTTTTCGGAGATATCTTCAAATAAACGTCCATCCATCCACCGAAACTTTCGCATTTATAATATTAGTTATCATAGTCATTTATTTAACAGTGGTAGAGCCCGCTTTAACATCATCGCACGAATTGTCCGGCTCGCCCGGTGAAATACCACGACCACACAGAAGACAGGCGTCAAATGGGAGCATTTCCGTGTATCGACTGAAGAGTGTGGTGCCAGAGGCCTTATTTTAGTCCATTTTCTTTTCCTATAATTTCCTTATAAGGAAATGATGGGAAGGGAAAGTGGATTGTCGGGGGAGGGGACGCATAGGAAGAGGTGTTATCCTCTTGCTGTGCGGCTCCTCCTCCGTGGATCAAGGGTAGGCAACGCGTCTGCAACTGCAGATGTCTATGGGCAGCGGTCGCTTCGGATTTTTTAGTAAATCCTGGTGGCCACGTTTGCCACTTTGTATTATAAAAAAATGTATGCTATTATATCTATTTTATTTTAGGTGGATTTGTAGCTAACTATTATTAAATAATTTTTCAACTACTCCGGTATACTATCTAAACTATTCCATCCAAAACATTGTCTATTAAGTTTAAAACTACTTAAGTATTTAACTGTTGGTACTTTAGAAAATTGAATTTTTAAAACGTGAAGCAACTTTGCTAAATAAAAAGTTAATTGGCTGCAAGTCTGGATAAACCAGAACATTAAAAACACGACAAATTAAAAAAGAAAATTGCAGTTTGAAATTATCCAAGCACAAGAAGACATTAGAATAATTTTAATAAATTCAACGTGTTTGTTAATTTTACTAATTAGCAGATAAATATTTGACGTTTGTTTATTAACTGGCAATTTCTCGCGACTTCGTCTGCGTGGAATGAAATATAGCCTATGTTACTCAGAGATAATGTAGCTTTCTAACGTGAATGATTTTTTGAAATCGGCCCAGTAGTTTTTGAGTTTTTTCAATACTTGGGGAAGACCGATGTCTAGTAATACAGGTAATGATGATACAAAAATACAAAAAAAAAAGGTAAAGTTTTCAACCCATGATGGCCTCCATTTTCTGCAACTCCACGACTAGCACGTATTTTGCCTGAATACACAAATCTTTGAATTTCTTCGACGATAAGTGCAGGTTGCATCACGATGTTAATAAAATACGAATCTTTCCTGTTTGTAATATTCGTATAGTTTATTTTCTATTTCTAAGTTAACTATTAATCTTTAAGAAATAGAGTTGTTAAGTTTGGCGGGATACAAATCTTGTAATAAATCTAAGAGAAGCACTTAATCCATTTCGCTTGTTGTTCAATTTAGAATTGTCTGGACATTTTTCACCAGATTTCGCCTTCTAAGAAAGTCTACATTTTATTGAACCCTAGATTGGAATTATTTATTATTTTCACATTATAATTGATTTCTATTAGTCTAAATAGCGTCGGTGGCTCAGTGGTTTAGATCTTGACTTGTAATCTGCAGGTCCTGAGATTTTCCATTTTCGAATTTCATATGTACATATTTACTCGAGGCTCTTACGGTGAAGGAAAACATCGTTATGCGACCTGCACATATCGGCGAGGAAATTCAAAGATATGTGTAAAATCGACCAACCAGCAATGCTGGTTGCCGGCGTGGTTGTCTATGGCCTAGTCACCCCTTAGGGTGTTGTAGTCTACATATGAATTTATTTTTCATACCAATCTACTGTCCTTATATTACTTTGAGTTTCCGCTAAATCACTTGTGTTTTGACAAATAGCTTTATCATTTTTTAAATGACTATTACTGGGGTTGACATGTTGTGAAACATGTCTCTTATCAGTGTAGATTTAGGAGTACCTCACATCTATAAGCATTACTTGTTTATTGAATAAAAATTGTGGTTATATTTACATTTGTATACACTGTATTTACCCGTAAGCAAAGTAAAAAAAATGAATAAAAGTACACTGCAATCTCGTTATCTTTTACGAAAGTTAAATTGGAAGCTTTACGGGGCTGTGCTAACCGCACGTTTAAAAAAGTTCTTTTTGTTGTTTAAAAAGTAATGAAAAACTTTGTTTGTGTATAAGTGTAATCTACAACACATATTGTCGTCTCATTTATTTTTATGGGGTAGGACAGAGATCACTATATATCTGTCCTATTTCATAAAAAGACAGTGACATAGATCTTTGTTCTCTTCCTTCGTATGCGTTGTTTTGTCTAGGTCTGGCTTCTGGATGTGACATGCGATTTTTGGGTGAACTAAAACCAAAAGAGACGATATTATTGGTTTAAAAGATAGCACGTATGTATCTGACATTTTTGTCCCTCTTCCGTATTAGCCATTTCTATATCTTTCTCTTTCTACAGTGTATCGATATCGCTGCAGTCAAAACACAATAACAAACCTAACTCAAAACAAAACTAACAAACTTAAGACTTGCTCTCGAGTTTACAAACTTTGACTTTGGCAAGTTTGTACGTCTGCTCTTTAAACTTACAAAGTTGAAGTTTTGATACTGCATGTTTCAGACTGACCACAACTGAAGCTGTAATATCAAATAACTTAAGGACTCTGAAACCCTTTGTATTATTCAGAAGAAGTCCAACACTTGCAGTTGGAGTGTGACAGAAACAGGCGGGAGAGCTGCCATAAGTTTGTTGGAACTGTTAGTAGTACGGTGGTGTTACCATATTGAAGCGATTAGTAGAAATTGTACGAATAGGTAGGAACGCTTGGTTGAGAATGGCGACATGAGGTTACGCCTGGACAGAGTCTTGACAGTTGTGGTTCGTGCGGAATGGCGAACGGATCGAGGTTTGACTCTCCCGAATGTCCGCTCATCTTGAAAGTGTCATACAGCTGCCTATCTAGAGTTAACTTCGTACATACGGTGTTTCGTTAGTGCTCGAATCCCTTAGAAGCCCACAGTAGACGGGTGCCGATGTCTCGGTACTTGACTAGTGTTAGATACTCATCATCATCAGCCTTTTTCTGCCCACTGCTGGACATAGGCCTTTCCCAATGCCTTCCACAAAATGTTAGATACTCGTCGTACTTAAATATTTCAATTTTCTCTGGTGTCGTAACAAGTTTTTATTTTGTAATAGTTGTTTTGTGTTATTAGACTAATATGTCCTAATGAACAAAAGTCCCAAAAAAAAGCCGTACACTTGGAAATCTTTGATTTTAATATACACACATGTTGGCGACAATACCTATGTATAGGCCTCTATTAGATGGCAGCACTGTTCGAATTACTTAAATCTGACAGTTAGCTAGAGTTAGCAAGATCTTATTGCAAGTTGCTAAAGCCGGCTACAGACGCTCAGTTTTAACTGTACAGTAAAAAAACTCAACGTCTGTAGCCAGCTTTACAGATTGAAATCGCCTAGCCTGGTTTAGGAAAAGTCTAATTGAAATTTATAAAAGAAAGTTCTAAAATGCGGTACTTTAGTTAAATGGTTTGTGTTTCACAATACATTAGAGTTAATTTATTTATTAGAATTAACTGTTATTTATGCGATATATTTCTTTAATGGGTTTTTAATTTAATTTATTATTCTATAGCTTAGATATAATTGACTCTGTTATTAAAGTTTTAGTTTAAACATCGTTAAAATATTTAATAATAATGCTCACATTTTGATGTCATATTTTCCCGTAAAAAATCAACTACGACGCAAAAGGATGATCAAAACTTAACATTATTTTAAAAAGAAGTTACAATTTACTTTTACAAATATTTTCAAAGTGGATTATTTTTTTTACGATTTATTCATATTTAGAATTTACTTTTAGGTTGTGTTATAACTTAATTATTTTACAAAGTTATTAAAACATCAAAAAAAATCATAACTTAATTAGCTATTTCGCTTCTATCTCAAAATGTAAAGGGGGCTGCTGAAAATAACTGCAGGGACGGCTTAGTCAATCCCTGCTTTTGAGCTGGCACCTATTGCCACTTTAATAAATTGATTCCATATAAATTAGTGTTTTAAGGCAATAAATATTTTTATTTAATTTTATTTACATTATCACCTATTATTCAACCATGTTATAACAAAAAGGAATTACCTCGTTAGAGCGCTCATAAAATGCCTCAAATTACGAACATGTTTCTCGTAAATAGCAGATGTTAACAGTTACATTCAGGCATTCACAGTTGCTATATTTAAGATCGTCTTTATGTAATGTAAATAAGTAATTAACATATTAGCTGTTATAGGGGGTCTAAAACACCTTGTATGTGCTTCGCATACGGGGTCGATAACGCCTGGTATCGCATGAATAGAAAGAATAAGAAAATCGTTGCGCAGCGAACGTGTGAATTAAATCGTACTTCTACACTGTGGCTTCATTAGGCCAAGTTCGCGACTTAAACGGAGGTTTTTATTCGGCGTAACGCCGATTTTTGCGTGTCATCGGTCTAATGAAGTCGTAGGGTCACTAATATTATAAATACGAAAGCTTGGATGTTTGTTTGAAGGTATCTCCTTAATTCCTGAAGTGTTCTAAATTTTGTACTGATGTAGAAACAATTGGAAAGAAAAAATTAAGTACCGATTAATATGTTCAGTGTGTATATCAACTCATTCAAGCTTTCACACAAAGATATATTATACTATAGATGGAACACTCGAAGCCTAAAAGTGAGGCATTTTCTTTGACCTCCGGAGGTCGCACGTAGGGAGATTTCCCCTAGTGTTGACCCCTAAATTACATTTGCCGACATAAAAATTCAACCGAACGTAACCTCTTTTCTCATATTTAAATTTTATTTCATAGTATTTACTAAAGTTTAATATTATAATTAATCGAGACATTTTTAAAACGCTAATTAAAAATTTATAACAGCTATAAAACAAAAATAGTCTTTGCTACAAAATGTTTGGACTTCAATTGTTTTAAATAAAATAATAATAATTAAAAACGATAATTAGCATTTAAATAATTGTTTTAGTTCATTCTACAGTTTATTTTAAAAAATTAGAAAAAATACAATTTCCCAAACTTGGGAATTTTTTTTCTTGATACTGGCAATATTTTTTTTTTTAATTTCTTTTGCGGAACGCATTTTAACGTCAAATTACTATGGAGCGCTTCCTCTATGTATAATATCTCTTTGCTTTCACTTTTATAATATTAGTAAAGTATAATAGTGTTTAGAGATTTTACAGAGGGCCAATTAAACTGAGAGGCTTAAACTTAACTTAACTTAAATGGACTTGCTTTCGCATTTCTCGTTGAAATAACACACAGTACACTAAAAAAAAAAACTATACACGATATTGAACTGATCTATGTTTAATTTCTTTAACATTTTAAATACTTAAACTTTAAGCCGTTTACATCTGTTTTACAATTAGTTGCAAAGTTTTAATATTCACTATTATATTAATTGACAATTCAACTTTGATAACGAGTGGTGCATTTTAATCACTTTGAAGCATAGATTAAATAGGCAGATGAGACAAATTTATACGAAATATACGTAACGTGACAAAGACAGTGACATAGATCTTTGATCCCTTTCTCCGTATAATATTTTGTTTGTTTGGGTTCAGAAATAAGACCAAAGCAAATGTATAGTGTGATAAAATATAGTATTGTGGCGCTCCAAGCGTATTTTCAGTGAACTAATTTTTCATACGTCCCAGTCGAAGGCTTAAGTCATGATATTATTGGTTTAAACCGTAAAGTGATGCACACACAACATACGTATGACGTAGTCTGAGGCACGTTTTGTCCCTCAACCGTAAACGCTATTGCTACTTCTATATCTTTCTCTTTCTACGCTTTGAAGTTACATGCTTCAAGAATGACAATTGTTAACTACGTGACGTCACAAAACGGCGGGCGTTTTTGAAATCATTTTCCATCTATCTATATTTAATCTTAGAATACAATAAGACAGTAACTATACGGCTTTATTAAACCAATGTCTCTCACAAACTCAGTTTAATGAAGCCATATTGTAACAGATACAGCTAGTATGTACTTATGACAATTTTTTATAAAAATTATTCATCCTTTGAATATTTAAAAGGTCGATTTATTTCGTATATTAGCATCCATTAAGAGATGAAACATTTTGTATTCGTTTGTAATTAATCTTTGAAAGATATTTTCTTTTGAATTTCGTGTTTCCAGAATATAAAAAAACACGCCTTTCAATTTCGAAAGGCAATTTTGTGCCAGTACTTTTTATTTTATTTAAAAAGATGAGTTCCGATAGATCAGGTCAAAGTGACCTTGACTGATTGACCTTGACATGACAGTCAAAGTTCTATGTGTACTTCTGTTTTTTATTTAAATACAGTCAAACCTGGGTAAGCGACAGTCCAAGGGACCGCGATATTTGTCTCTCTTATAGAGGTTTCTCTCTAATCCGAGTTTCTCCCATATGGAGATGGCTCCTCGGGACCAAAGAATGACTCTCGGTTATAGAAGTTTCTCACTTACCCATTGACTGTACTGTAGATTTGCCGAGGGAGGGGTCGCATAGGAAGAGGAATTATCCTCTTGCTGTAGATTAAGGGTAGGCAACGCATCTGCAATTGCAGATATCTATGGGCAGCGGTCGCTTCGCTATTTCAGCGAATCCAAGTGGCCGCTTGCTCGTTTGCCACTTTATAATATAAAAAAAACATAAATGAACAAAAACATTTCTACGTTCCTTCATTTAAACAAAATCACCTTACAATTCTTAAATGTACATGAATTAATTTTATCTATTCATTGATTCAGCTGTCACGGGCTTGAAAATTTCCATTTTACTTAAGTTGCTTAAGCAAATTGCCATTTTCCTTTTAGCGTAAGCTCCAAAGCTATCTCCGAATATTCACAAATACCTTACATTTGCTGAATAAAAATCAGACTCGAGATGGACGTTTTTTTTTTATTTAATGAATAACCTTTTACGAACGAATTAACAAAAAGAAAGACGTACAAAAGTCCCTATAAAATATATCAAAGTATAAATATAATAAACCTCTTTGGTAGTACCAAAAAGTTTATATTATACTCCCAAGAAGATCGAACTGGCCACTTACCTGCGACGCCTTATAAAAATGTTTAGTGAAAAACAAAAGACAGTTGCGCATAATCATAACCAAACGCGCGTGACCGTTATAGCTAATGGTAGTACTCGTAAATATAAAAAAGGATTTTGAAACTTGATTTCAAAGATATATTAGAAGGAGCTTTCGAAGCCTAAAAATGAGGCATTTTCGTTGACCTCCGGAGGTCTCTTGTAGGGAAATTTCCCCCAGTGTTGTCCTTTATATCACATTTGCCAACATAAAAAGTCGACCGAAAGTAACCAGTTTTCTCATATTTTAATTTTATTTCATAGTACTTATTTACTAAAGTTTAGTCAAAGATATATTATACTGTAGATGGAACACTCGATACCTAAAAGTGAGGCATTTTCTTTGACCTCCGGAGGTCTAATGTAGGGAAACCTCCCTAAGTGTTAACCTCTAAATTACATTTGCCGACATAAAAAGTCGACCAAGTGTAACCTCTTTTCTCAAATTTAAATTGTATTTCATAGTATTTACTAAAGTTTAATATAATAATTAATAGAAACATTTTTAAAATGCAAATTAAAAATTTATAACAACCATAAAACAAAAATGGTCTTTGTTAAAAATTGTTTGGATTTAAATTGTTTTAAATAAAATAATAATAATGAAAAACGATAATTAACGTTTTAATGAATGTTTTAGTTTATTCTACTGTTTATTTTAAAAATGTAAAAAAATGACACAATTTCCCAAACTTGGAAATTTTTTTCATGATACTGGCAAGTTTTTTTTTTTTATTAATTTCTTTCTTGGCACGCTTTTTAACGTCAAATTAGTATGGAGTGCTACCTCTATGTATAATATCTCTTTGAGTTTAGTATTAAAAAGAATTTTATTTTGTCACATTTTTTACGTGTCACGCACATTGATGGGCTGACAGCTCGAGTTTTTATCCGAAACGGATAAAAACCCGTATGATTAGGAAACCAAAGTATCGAAATGTTTTACTCCAATTTCCTCAGTATTGCTAGGGTCAATTCTTTTTTCCCTTTTAGCCATGAGATCCTGGTAGACCTATACATCCGCGGATGTACCTAATAATTTTGCCTTCAAAAGTTGTTTTATCATTAAATTAATTAACAAAGCATATTAGATATAATTTTATTTTTGTTATTCTTTTATTCCAATCTCGTTTATTCATAAAAAACCCATGTTTATGTTAAATTTATTAATTACATTTATGAAATGACAGATAGTTTTTATCCACGTTTTTGATAAAAATCATGCCGAAAAAATAGAAATTATGAGTATTTATCCATTATGAGTTTTTATCCGGATGAATTCCCAACACTAGTCACGCACATAGCTGTCAAAGTATTGTACTATGGAGCGCTCCCTCTACGTATAATATCTCTTTGCCTGATTTCTATTTATTAAAATAGCAATGTATGAAAGAGTGTAGATTAAAAGGCTAAGAATTTAATGGTCACACTGATAAATTTAATAGAAATTCAATATCTTCACTAAAATTAAAACGTTGACTGGATTAATCTAGACAACATAAATGCAATTACGTTGCTTTCCTGCAGTCTCAAAAGATGCTGAATAGAGCAACGTCCGGGCAAGATGTTCTAATTGAATCCTGGATCTCAAGATTATAGAGAATTGAAATGCGAGCTCATTAAAATTATTCAATAGTCTTGGTGTTGATTTCAAATAGAAAAAAGTTTTTTTTAGAAATACGATTAGGAATTTTCATAAAATATGTCGAAATATTTCGCTTAACAAGAAAATCATGATTTTAGTAACATGTTAGTACTTTTACATATTAAAAAAACACTTAATTATAACTATAATTTTGATATTAAGTTCAGATCATATTAAGTCTTCTATCCATTCACTACATACCCTAGCAGGCTAGCATAGACCAAATATTCTAGGGAAGCTTAGATCATTTCTAATATATTATATTGAGAACATATCAAACAGATATCTCATCTGTCAGAAACCGTTCAGCAATTGCTGTACATTTGTACCAATCAAATGCTGTCATGTCCCTTGTCAAGTGTTCGGATACGTGTCATAGTATCTACGGAAACGTCTTTGTAGAATTAATTAAGCAGAAATAGAGGCTCTCGTGGAGACAAAAAGGGTCAATGTTTATGTGAAACTAGTTGTTGTACGCGACTTCGTCAGTATGGAATTAAATAATAGAATCTATGTTACTCGGGGATATTGGAGCTTTCTAATGGTGAAAGATTTTTTTTAATCGGCCTAGTAGTTCTTAAGTTATTTCAATACATACAAAAATACATAGTTTCTCTCTTTATAATATCAGTATAGATTGTCGTTACTAAAACTAGTCTAACATTTTATAAATGCGAATGGATATGTGGATGCTCCTTAAAAGGCATCTCCAGGGGGCTACCCAAAGTATCTTTCGGTTGACGATATCGCTGATGGAATAGACAAAAATGTATGAAACTGATAATGACATTTGATAAGTCATGTGCTTGTCACGTGTGAGATATCAAACGTCATTGTCATTTCCATATATTTTTGATGTTCGCTATCGAATAGCTTTGTAGCGCATGTACATATCTCACACGAATGTCATTGTTATTTTCATACATTTCTGTCGATTCCATCAGCGATATTTCCAATCGAAAGATGTCTCCTGTCAGTCGTTCGCTTGTAGCTCAAGCAAGTCCAGCTCCACGGCGACACAAAAAATAAAACCAACACACGGAAGACAGGCGTGAAATGGAAGCAATTCCGTGTTTCGTCTGACAAGTGTGGTGCCGGAGGCCTAATTTTAGTCAGCTTTTTCTTCCTTATAAGGAAATGATGGGAAGTGGAAGTGGATTGGCGGAGGGGGGACGCATAGAAGAGATATTATCCTCTTGCTGTGCGTCTCCTTCGTAGATTAAGGGTAGGCAACGCATCTGCAATTGCAGATGTCTATGGGCAGGGGTTGCTTCGGATTTTTCAACGAATCCTGGTGACCACTTGCTCGTTCGCCACTTAGCATTATAAAAAACACAACGTTGATAAGAAGTGCTACTATAATTACTATAGTTTCAAAACAAACATGTGTAGTAAATCGGCGCGTCGTAAAGTCTGGGACTATAAATCTTTAAAATAACTTCAAACATTTTGTACCCTTGCGATCACGTATCAACGTTTACACCGAGCTTCGCATTTCTAAAAACGATCCAAGTTTCTATTAAATTATCTCTACGTGCCGCATCGCTGCTTCGACGCTTTAAACTAAGGTTCATCGTGTACAAGATAAATATAGCATTTTAGTCTGTACAGCCTTGAACGCAACAACGGGGCTCCCCAAAGTATCTTTCGATTGGCGTTATCACTAATGGAATCGACAAAAATTGAGGAAATTGACAATGACATTCGATAAGTCATGTGCTTGTCACGTGTGAGATATCGAACGTCATTGTCACTTCCATGCATTTTTGACATTCGCTATCGAATCGCTTTGTAACGCATGTACTCTCTGTAGCCCCTATAGGATAGTATTTTAATCGAGCAGCAAGTAATTTATTAACTAAACGTGTCCGAACAGCGACATTTTAGTAGAGCAGATTAGTAAATCCCTTTTTTTGTTAATTACTACTTGCTATCCTACTACTTGAACAAGGCTCAACGCCTTGATCGTACCAGGATATTATTTTAGTCGAGTAGGAAGTAATTTAGTCATTAAATGTATGCGTAGCTTCATGTGATGAGTAAGATAAATACAAATACAAAATACAAATAATTTATTGATAATATAAATTACACTTTTAAAGGAAAAATAATATGATATAAGATAAGGATGAGATAGTCAAGGTTTAGCGCGTGAATAGTTTAAATTGGGTAAGCAGGGTGTATGAAGAGCCTAAGACGAACATAAATCGACATTTTGCTAACATTAAAGAGGGAATAATAACGTCTTATGTAGACTTAATGTCGAATTAAATTATAGATTTTATTTAATCCACAATATATAGATTTAAACCAAAAATATAACCTTAAAAAGGCAAATTACAAACCTGACAAATCAAATACAATCTAACCTCGATAAACGAGAGTCCAAGGTACTCCAATGTTTGTCTCAATTATGGTGGTTTCTCTCTAATCCTAGTTTCTCACTCATGGAAATCGCCCCTCGGGACCATACAGTGGCTGCCTTATATAGGTTTCTCACTAATCCATTTCTCACTTATCAAGGTTCCACTGCACAAAAACACACATATTATAACGTAATTAAACGTATTACTTATCCTTTGAGCGTCGGTGGCTCAGTGGTTTAGCTCTTGACTTGCAATCTGCAGGTCCCGAGTTCGAATCCCGCCATGTACCAATGTGTTTTTCGATTTTCGAATTTCATATGTACATATTTACCCGACGCTCTTACGGTGAAGGAAAACAACGTGATGCAACCTGCACATATCGGCGAAGAAATTCAAAGATATGTGTGAAGTCGACCAACACGCACTGGGCCAGCGTGGTTGACTATGGCCTAGGCACCCCTTAGGGGGTAGGCTCCGTGCCCCTCGGTGGGGACGTATAGTGAGCTGGTGATGATGATGATGATGACTTATCCTTTGATAGATAAAAACCTGGACGAAATACGGCTGAACGAAAGTACAACGCAACAAAATGATTTCCCTATAGAGTGGATTAGCATGGATAGTATAAGATTTTATAAGCATGTTATTATAAATTAAGAGGAGAATATATCTTTTAAGGTAAAGAAAGGTAATATCCCTTGATTACGCACTAGAATTACTTTTCCCCGTAATTAAGGGTGACATTTATGGGCCTTAAAGTCGACACATGGGACAATAATTTAAGTGTCAAATGGATACGGTTGATTTACACCATAACGTTGTTATTCCTCTATACACAGTAGGGGCACGGTAATGCCCCCGCCAAGTTAAGACAAAGATAACTTGATTTGTATCAAAGTATTTACAAACTGCTAAAGCTTATTAAGGATGCTATCTTGGAGTCGTTTAAAAAGACTGGACAGAGTTTTTTGAACTTTTAAACTCTACGCGGACGACGTTGCAAGCGACTGCTAGTTAAGTATAGTTGCCATTTATCACAACAATTTATCTATACTTCTACACTAATAAAAAGATGAAAGATTTGCATTATTGTATATATTGAAATAACTTAAAAACTACTAGGACGATTTCATTCTTTCACTGTTAGAAGGCTACATTATCCCCGAGTAACATAGGCTATATTGTTCGCTCTGACGAAGTCACGAACACCAGGTAGTATGAAATATTTTTATGTGGATATGTTTGTAACTATTATATTAAATTTGCTATAAATCATGCGAGATTTGTTTCGTTAAAATATAGATAAGCTTAACAAACTATATTAATATTTTATATAGACAACGTTCTAAATTATTTACGATTAAATTTTCCGAAGCGTGAACTAACACATACGAGTATTAAGATGGTTCAATGCTTGGAACAATTCTCGCATTAAATTGAAAACGTTTCGACAATGTCTTCCAAAAACTTATGAACAAAATTTAATTTCGCGCTTCATTAGGGTATTTGGGAGAATCGATTTAGTTATTGAAAGTTTATCGAACTTTTAACGTTGAATTTTCTTCGATAGATTACATTCTATAGTCCGATAAGGACACCTGGGGGGTACCAAAGTATCTTTCGATTGGCGATACCGCATCAGCGGTATTCCATCAAGAATTGACAAAAAGGTATGAAACTGACATTCGATAAGTCAAGTGCTTGTTACGTGTGAGATATCGAACGTCATTGTCAGTTCCATACATTTTTGAAGTTCGCTTTGTAGCGACTTTTGCTAATCCCCTGACCCGGTGGATATAAGACATTGGATCTAAAATTATAGCCCAAATAATTGTGACTGTGGCAGTGGTGACTGATCGCAAGCACATTATAACATAACAATAAAACGATAGTACGTACGTAAATCGCAGAGCGCCATCTAGTATAAAAAATCTAAACTAAATAATATTAATTTAATTTATTTGTCGAACCATTCTAGACTTTAACACTTTCAACTGTTATTAATTTGTATAACAAAGCGCATTGTCACTTCAACTCGCTTAGTGTAGCCAGCTTAACAACTTTTATAATTAACTTTGTCCACATTTGTCCGGCTTATTCCTCAACGTGATTCGTACGTAATTAAACATCAACTTTGTCATATTAAATGCATTTTGATATGCTTTTTCCACGCGTTGGTTAAACAATTTTTACCATATTTTTCTTTATGTTTCATTGTTACTAACTTTATCACGTTCGAGTAAATTAAAAAATACTAAATATTTAAAATCTGTGTTTTACACTACCATTTTTCTGGTAATTAAAAAGTAACAGAGTATTTTTGGTAAAATCAAGTCGACAAGAATAATAGAGGTCCCTTTAAATCGGAGTTTAAAAGCGGTAAATTAATTTATCTAACAAACGGAAGGAAAGTAATTTCAAGTAAAATATTACAGGAATTACTTTTCCTCTAAATTAAGGAAGACATTTTCGGTTTAAATTATTTAATTACTTAGAATTTATAAGAACAATGATAATATTAACTAAAAATTGTTAGGTAGTAATAGTTCGACCCATGATGGGCTCCATTTTCCGCAACTCCACGACTAACGCGTATTTTGCGTGACCTCACACATATCAAATTATTAAGTAACAAAGTAATTTAAAAATTTAAAGATCAGATTAACTATGAACTTTTTTTAGTAGTCTCATCTCTATTTGGCCATATAATTTAAACGTAAAAAAATTGTAAGTATACGGGGTGACTACTGAAAGTACTTTTCGATTGGCAATATCGCTGATGGAATCGTCAAAAATATATGAAAGTGACATTGACTTTCAATAAAGCCTTGTATGCACCAGGATAGTATGTTAGTCGAGTAGCAAGTAGCAAGTATCCGAACAAAGGATTTATTAATGTACTTAACTAATAAAATGTTGCTGTTCGGACACGATTAGTTACTAAATTACTATCCTAGTGCGTAGGTTTAGGTTTAAACGAGTCCGAACGTTAGTAAATCCTTTGTTCAGATAAATGCTACTTGCTACTCGACTAAAATACTATCCTGGTGCGAACAAGGCTTTAGTTATGTGCTTGTTATGTGCGAGATATCGAACGTCAATGTCAGTTCCATACATTTTTGATGGTCGCTATCGAATCTCTTTGTAATGCATTTTACCCAATTTAATTATGCAACTTTAACCAATTTAATAAATATTAGGTTTGCTTTATTATGCGGTTTTATATTTACTTATTTTGTTTTCGTCGTATTTTATTCCGTGGCCATCTCGCTCGAGATCTCTTTAAAAGACAATATATTTACTTTGGATTTCACTTTGACGGGCAACTCGCCTCCCCTATTGTGTTACGGCTCTAATATTTTCACTATTACGTCCCTTTGTTACACACTAGGATATATTTTATTTCTTTCTTTAGTAGTTTTTATGAATTTAGTTGTAATATTTCTTACTCTATTGTGTGTAATGCGTTCTGACGTACCATTTACTATCATTAATGTAGGCCACACACGTTAGCCGACTTCGAGTACGCAAAAAAGTGTAGATACTGTGAGTGTGGTTTGTCGACCATCAACATCTAGTGCGAACTTAACGTATAGTGAAAACGCGGACAATAGTAGTGGTCGTCGTGTCCGTAAAAAGGTGAACAGATATGGCTACCTTTAACATTTTTTAACACTACCGCACCACATCAGTCAGCCCGTGACCATGGTGCATGTAACTGTGCCGATATATCGGGAGCTCAAACTGCTAAATCGTGGTAAGGAACCCGTTTCTTATGAACAATACATACACGTTAGGTTTTCCATGAAAGTTTTACCTACCAATTCGTGATGTAACATATATAGTTATTTCTACTATGAAACTCGGTGTAGGATTATAACAGTCATGCAAAACCTAACATGTGTAGACTAAATTAGTCTTCTGCATCACGCATATTTTGGGCATATTTTCTAATAATTTGTAAAATTGTTTTTCACTATTAAAGTGTCATAGAGGTAAAGCCAGATGGGTTCACCAGTTCACTATTAACCCCCACCGAGGGGAGCGGAGCCTACTCCGTAAAGCCTTATTCGCACCAGGATAGTATTTTAGTCGAGTAGCAAGTAGCATTTATCCGAACAAAGGATTTACTACTGTTCGGACTCGTTTAAGCCTAAACTGAATAGACTGGTGAATCCTTTGTTCGGATACTTGCTACTTGCTACTCGACTAAAATACTATCCTAGTGTGTACAAGGCTTAAGTGGTGACAAGGCCATAGTCAAC
The DNA here is from genome assembly GCA_013186455.1 of Papilio dardanus tibullus. Lineage (NCBI taxonomy): Eukaryota > Metazoa > Arthropoda > Insecta > Lepidoptera > Papilionidae > Papilio > Papilio dardanus. The sequence goes on along the minus strand of QDHC01007347.1, from coordinate 184,829 downwards.
CACGCTGGTCCAGTGCGGGTCGACTTCACTCATATCCTTGAATTTCTTCGCCGATATGTGCAGACATCACGATGTTTTCCTTCACCGTAAGAGCGTCGGGTAAATATGTACATATGAAAAATCGAAAAACACATTATTACATGGCGGGATTCGAACTCTGGTCCTGCCGATTACAAGTCAAGAGTTAAACCGACCGCCCTTAGATGGGTCTTCTTAAATTAATTCCTGGAAAATATAAATAGGTCAATTGTCATTATTCCATATTACTTCTGTCATATTATAAATTGTTATAAGGTCGTTATATTTAAATAAGCGGTACATCAAAGGTCTGGTTTATTATAAATCAATGTATCACAACCCTGATCTTAGATTAAAATATACATTGCACTGATTGTCTGATATAGAGAGTAATAAAGCATACGTGCGTTTCCATCAACTAAACATTCATGCAAACATATTACCGTCCTTCACGTTATGGTACAAAAAAACAGAGATAACAATATGTTTTTCCTCGGTGTCTCTGTAAAGTCAAGCTACGGTTGAAGTTTTACTAGTTGTTTAGTAAAATTACGTAGAAGTACTTACAGTTAACAATCTGTTTGATTACCAATTATCCTTACCCTTAGCCTTACATAGTATAAGACATTAACTCTTTTTTATGTTTGTCCATATATATGATAAAATCTTTAAACCTACGCAATGGATTTTGATGCGGTTTTTTTTCATAGATAGAGTGATTAATAAGTTTTCATGTATAATAAATTCACAATATAGTAGAGTAACACTGATAATTTAGGTTTTTAATATGATGTCGTAAATTAACACATTTTTAGCGCTTACATTGCAAACGCTGCAGTATTTAGTATCAGCATTATGCCGATTTGCACCCGTGCGAAGCCGGGGCAGGTCGTTAGTTATACAATTAATGAACTTATGTCTAATACATTTTATTACACTGCAAGTAAGAAAAAAATATATTCAAAATCTTACTGCAACATGCAACATTGTATGTTCAAACATGTTACCAACAAATTAATGAATAAGACGGAATAACAATTAACAGTAATCAAATGTTTTCAGTAAGCTGCATAAACAATTCCATTCATCATCTTATTTGTGTCAATTGAATCTGCCACATTGCATGCCGTCAATTGCTTACAAACGATGTCAAATTTATTTAGGCACGAAATTCCTTTTAACTACGACAAAAATAAACGAATATTAAACTGTTAAAGAATGGACCACCACAGACAGATACATAGACAGTCTAAAACTATGGTATTTTGTGCCTTAAATATACACAATTGATTGCCAAATGATTCGAACTATTAAAAAAGATATCAAGATCCAATTATCAGTAACATCTTCACGCGCGTTTAATACGTTCACTGTTACCGGGTCTAAAAAACCTTGTATAATTTACAGCGTCTAAGAAAAGTATAAAGACGTAATACGGGGTCGATAATGCCTGTTTGCATGAATAGAAAGAATAGGAAAATCGTTGACGCAGTGAAAGTGTAAAGTCGAAATGAAGTAAAAAAATATTTAAGTAAAACATCTGTGCTTCGAACTTTAGTCTTATATTTATAATTCCAACCACTGAGTTTTTAGGTATAAATGTAGTTAGTTAGTTAGTTAGTAGTTCGAGCCATGAAGGGCTCCATATTCCGCAACTCCAGGACTACCTCGCATTTTGCGTGGCTTCACACATATCTTTGAATTACTTCCCCAATATGTGCAAACATCACGATGATTTCCTTCACAGTCAGAGCGTCGGGTAAATAAGTACATATTAATATAATTAAGAAGCATAGTTTCTTGACATTGAACTAGTACGTGCGTTAATAATTAGAGTTCGCCTGCAATTCAGTTGTGTGGCTGATGTCACTACTTTTAAATGTCTTTAAGTTATACAAAATAGTTGTCCAATTAATAATAATTATTAAAAAAATATTAGGACTTAAAATAAGTACAAAATTGTAAAAATAAGTGTATATTTGGACCTTAGTTTGTTGTGGAATTAAAACAATTTTGAGGTTATATTAAGTTCAAAATAGTGTGCTTTAATAATTAAAGTTATTAATATAAGAGATTTTGTTAAATCGGTAATTAACAAAAGTGTTACGAGTACCTTAAATAAAAATTAATTTACTTAAAATCTAATTTCAAAAGAAGAAGAAAATTATTTAATATTGGATGATGTAAACTAAACAATAGAAATAATGTTTGTTAAAATTTTACTCGTTTTATTATTTCAATCAGTATTAAGTAGGGACTTAGACGAGGATCAGAGGTCCGCGCGAGCGAATTTCGTACAAAAAATAATCAATCGAAGAAAACATTTAGAGGGAAAATTGAAATTAGTCGGCGGAGCTAATGAATTTGAAGGTAAGAAACTTCCGATTTTAATATATTTTTAACGAAATTTTTGCATTTACAATTTCAAAAAAATATTGCCCACGATAGACGAAAACATTTTGACTGTTGAAGGGATTAGCTTCGACGAATGTTTCGGCAGTAGAACTAATACCACATTCACACGAGCGGTTTTTTTAACGCGTGCTAAAAAAGCGTTAAGATAAAACAAATGCATTGCCATGTTACTGTTCACACCGTATTTTAAGCGCTGTTCAAACGTTACAAGAGTCATTTTACTGCGATCATATGAGCGAGGGCGTTAAAAAAACTACAACACCGAAGTGAAGAAAGCTTCCGTAATGTAGGCTAACGGTTATTGATTAACAAACAGGTAACGTGTACATCTACCACGCTGGTCGCTGGGGTGCTATTTGTGATGACTCGTGGGACCACGCTGCGGCGCTGGTCGTCTGTAAAGCATACAATAAAACAGGCATACCAACACACGGCGGGCAATTTGGAGTAGCGAGAAGTATAAACACTTTTAACCTGCCATATATTCTGCACTGTCCATCCCCTTCTTTGTCGGATATAAAGATTGGCAACGCATCTAGATCTCTTTTGCATGTTGCACATACCTTTGGCACCAGTCACATGAAAGTAGCTATCTTTCTCTTTGTCTCTGTGTTCTATCTAAAACAAAGAACCTCCATCCGCAGATATTTTTTAATTTTCCTTTATGGTCAACATATCTTTTATTTTAAGGAAAGTATTGGATGGACGATGTTGTATGTGAAGGAAATGAGGAATCAGTACCACATTGCATATTTTCTGGATGGGGATCATCTGATTGCGACAGCGGTGAATCGGCTGGTGTCATTTGTAGAGACAAGGAAGAAATTCCTACACCATTGAATCTGAAGAAAAAGAAAGTACCACTTCACCATGTATTAGATATGAGGAAAACCAGCTTACGTCTTGTAGGTGGACGACATTCTAATGAAGGAAGAGTTGAGGTAACTAAAGCACTAGTAAAATCATAGTAAAGCAAGGAATCTGACAGTGTGCTTGGCAAATATTTTGTCGCCGAAGCTCAACCCAGCTGGTGATGGACTAATAGTTTCAATTTTAGCTGATCTGACTTCAGAGGCGGCGGTACGACTATACTAGATCGTTTTATAAACCCTAGTCATTAAAGGCACTATGAGATTGACATGTTGACATAAAAAAAGGTTTAAAAGTATGTTTTGTCTATTATCAGTCTTTTTCCAGATTTATCAACATGGTTCCTGGGGAAGCATCTGTCCTGATGGCTGGACACTTTTAGAAGCTTCAGCTGTCTGCAGACATTTAGCACTAGGTTATGCGGAACAAGCCATCCAAACTGATTACTTCGGCTCATCTAAAATCGTCTTAAGTGGAGTTCAATGTGAAGGGAATGAAACCAATCTGTTTATGTGCAAACATAGTGAATACGGTCGTGTGCTGTGTCCTGGTGAAAAAGGTATAAGAGAGATATTATTCTTAGCAATATGCGGGATTCTATTTTGATATTGTGGAACTCTTTCAGCAGACAATTTGAATATGCTTGCTTTCATCGGCTACCTTTCCTTTCTTATTAATTTCAGTCAAAAAATTTTCGGGAACAGATGCGGCTTGCGAGCAGACGAATTAAAAAAAAGTTGTTTCCAGGTCACGTAGCAGCAGTATCCTGCACGCAGCAGCTAGCAGATCTACTCTTAGATACAACCGCTATAGAGCGCACCGCACACCTACATGATGTACCCATGTACCAGTTGCAGTGTGCTATGGAAGAGAATTGCTTAAGCAAATCAGCTTACGAGGTACTACTTCTTTAGTTCGCTATCAATCGTTACTACCATGGTAAGATTAGTTAGGGTTGTCCTTTCTTTGTTTTTCACCGGAATACTTCTGTTTACTTCGTTTATGTTTGACCTACAGTCTATGATACTCAAGATTTTCGCTGCTTGTGTTCTGGTTATTGGAAATTGGCAGCCCTAGTAGATACAGTTTTTGTGATTTTGTTGTTTATTCTATTTCTAGATTCAACAAAGTAATTCAAATTGGCAATATGAGGCACGTCGTCTTCTTCGATTCACCGCATCTTCGTTGAACATCGGGAATGCGGAGTTCAGACCGTATCTACCTAAGCACCTATGGCAGTGGCATCTTTGTCATATGTATGTTTTAACCAATCATGATCTTCTGAAAATAAAAATTGAAAACGGCACGTTGAAGCCACTACTGGAGCTTAACTTTTTTGTAGGCACTATCACAGTATGGAAGTATTCGCAACATTCGACATACTGGATGGAAACGGCAATAGGATAGCAGAAGGTCACAAAGCATCGTTCTGTTTAGAAGACAACACATGCTTACCCGGCATCGAAAGGAAATATTCATGCAAAAATTATGGAGATCAAGGTACACTACAAAACTGGCAGTTCTAAAATTTTAAGTCTGTGTTTTCCCCATCAAATCACTTGCACGAAACATAACTATTCTTCTTTTTTTTCAAGGCTTATGAGAGAATGATACATTTTTGCAGTTTTGTGCAGCAGAAAGTTACGAAAAAATCAATCCAGTTTATATAGTTGTTCTTAATAAAGTTTTTCTTCTAGGAATATCTATCAACTGTTCTGACGTCTACCATTACAACATCGATTGTCAATGGGTTGACGTAACCGACGTTGAACCTGGACAATATACATTTAAGGTAAGGGAATTAAGATCACATAACGCTGATGTCTACAAAGGTAGAGAAATTACCGAAGACGTTATAGTTAGATTGTAAGGAAGAGGATATGAGGTAGAAGGGAATGCACTCAATTCAAATATGACGGCTGATAGAGGTATATGGAAGAGCACACACTATACCGAACTTCTATAGCTACAAAACCACGACGATATTAATAATCATTCGATTAAAATTGTCAAACTTATCTTTTCCTTTACAGGTTGCAGTAAACCCACACGCCAGAGTAGCTGAACAGCAGTACCACAATAACGCCGCGTCGTGCTTACTTACAATAACTGATACTTACGCCGCTGTCTATGATTGCAGACTTGAAAGACCATAGTTAACACTTAGATATTAGGAATATTAAATTAATAACAAAAAAACTTATTGAGGTTAAAGAAAAGCTGTTTCTTTCTGTCTATTCCTCCTTTACTCACGTCCTTAGGATTTTTTTTGACGAAAATCCGAATCATAAAATACTAATTTGCACCCAAAATAGGCACCAGTCGTGGAGTTGCGGAAAAAAGCCCCTACTACTAATAATTTGACGCCTGTTATCTGCAAAGAGCAAAGTTGTATATGTGCTTCTATTTATTATTGTCTTCAGTAACTTTAACTAAATAGGTGGTGTAAATAAAATAATATATTTAAACTGAAATAAATGTTGAATGAAATGCATTTCTATTTTTTTGTAAACGACAAGCTGCGACGCAATTCTTTGTTAGACAAAGAATAATGTAATGTATTGTGCACTCGTCTACCGCAATAATACGCTTTGTAAAAATATTTTTTTTTCACTTTGCCATGTATTTTTTAACGTTTTGTCTCTTAGTTTTAATGAATTATTGTTACATGCATAGTATGTGTAGATGTATGAATGTAGAAGAAGCGAGAGGTGTGTCATGATCGAGCCAAATGGAGGTACGTTGTCTCTGCCTACCCCTCTGGGTTAAAGGCATTGTTGTTGTTATATGTCCACTAAATACTCTTCTTAAGTAATATTTAATATATTTCTAGTGTTGCGAATGTCTATACGTCATTGGTTATTTTCATGCGCGTCGCTCGTTGGCCCCTAGCCTTTAAAAATAATAAAAATAAAGCATAGACGCCTAGGGATCTATACTTAATATTATAAAGAGAGAAACTTTGCATTTTTTTTGTATTGAAATAACTCAAGAACTACTGGGCCGATTTCTAAAATACTTTCATCATTAGGAAGCTACATTATTTCCGAGTAACATAGGCTTTATTATTTAATTCCACGCGGACGAAGTCGCGCACAACAGCTAGTATGTTATAAATACGTAGATGTGGATATAAAAAAACAAAATACGTAGTAAATTATTATTTATTAACTTAAAAAACTATTATCACATCATTATTGATGATTTTGAGCACACCACAGTTATTTGTACGAACGGTATTAATATACCAAAAACCATATAAAACTATATTAAATTATAGAAAGGCCGTACAAAGCTACGCAAATTTGTGATTTCAGTCTCTAAAGTCTTGTTCGCACAAGGATAGTATTTAACCGAGTAGCAAGTAGCATTTATCCGAACAAAGGATTTACTACTGTTCGGACTCGTTTAAGCCTAAACCTACGCACTAGGGTAGTAATTTAGGAACTAAGCGTGTCCGAACAGCAACATTTTAGTAGATTAGATTAGTAAATCCTTTGTTCGAATACTAGCTACTTGCTACTCGACTAAAATACTATCCTAGTGCGTACAAGGCTTTAGCGACTAAACCTGCATTCACAGGGACGCTTTTTTAACATCGGTGTTGAAACTTTACGTCGTTCGCTCATACGATCACTGTAAAGTGAGTCTTGTTTCGTTCCACCAGCACTCAAAATCCAATGGTACGCGATTGAATCTAGAAGCGCCACCGGCTGAACAGAAACATGGAAATACATTAGTTCTATCTGAACGATTTTTTAGCACGCGTTAAAAAAGCGCTCGTGTGAACAAACTTAGAAACTAATATCTCCAATTAGCATAGCCTTGTGTGCGAAGGGCCTTATTTATTAACAATCTAAATATAGATATAATATTATGTTTGATAATCAAAATGTCTTCGAATTTACCTGACAATTTACGTCGGCAAAATTTAGGATAAAGTGTTATAAAAGTAGCTTTTGTAAATGTCAAACGAAATATAGTAAATTAATTAACATTATTATTAATTCCTTTTAAAGAATTTTATTACTAGAACGAGTCAACATTTTTTAAGGAATGTAAATCTTAAGTCTTTGTGTTAGTGGAGATAGCGCAGGGGGGTTACCCAAAGTACATTCGCTACGAAGCGATTCGATATCGAACGTCAAAAATCTGTGAAATTGACATTGACGTTGGATATCTCACACGTGACAGTCACATGATTTTATCGAAAGTCAATGTCAGTTTCATAGATTTTTGTCGATTCCATCAGCGATATCAACAATGGAAAAGTACTTTGGGTTGCCCCCCAGGACAGGCGACGCTGGCGTTTACTTGTGTCGGAGGCCAAGACCCACTTTGGGTCGCTGCGCCAGCGGAGTAAGTAAGTAAATCTTAAGTCACTTTGTATTAACTAAACGTGAAATGAAACGTAGTATAAGTATGTAACTGAAATTCATTTAAAAAAATATATACTAAAATTAAATAGTTAATATCATCAGTCCACCAATAACGCGTACCAATTTGTCGAATATAAAATATATAATAAAAAATAGTGTAAACTTAAAAATAGAAAAACTAATTCCCGCGCCAATCTAAAGTTGACATTTTTGATTTTATGCACCTGAATAATGCAGTCTCTACCACAGACTATAAATATCATAGACTACTTGACCGCTAAAAACCTCCTTGATTAAAGTAATAAACAGACATATCACACAACAATCACAATTTTTACAAACACATTTGTTCGTCACAATAATTACACTAAATCCGACGTAAACAGATGTAACTGCTTTGGGCGGCTGTGAAATGTTTTTACATTTTCACCACTATTACTATCGTATTAAGTACTTCTTTTCTATCCACTCATCCCTTTTTAAATTTAATAAGCAATATACTAAGTGTCAAGTATACAACGATCCATAATACGGTGGAAATAAATCCAGAGTAAACTGTCGGAACTGTGACAGTCCAACCGCGTTGAAGCATGGACCGTAACGACTCCGTGGACTTCGTGAGAGGTAGAACGAAACTGATCCATTGCAGGATTTTGTGCATACCTGGGGAAAAATATTTTATGCTTATCAGGATTTCGAAGTTTTTGCTGATAATAGAAAGCCAATTTAGTAAGGTTGTTTTAAATAATATTTCCAAAGGGCGTTATGAAAACAAAAGATGACCTACAACTCTTTAAAATCGGTATTTGTATATTCAAACCGAACAAGCAATCTATTTGTGTTTAAATCATTGGTTAACATAATATTTGTTATTTAAACAGTCAAACTAAAAGAACTTGTAGCCAAATATATTCTTAATAAACAAGATAACTCACCTTCAATCGGCCAAATAATTCCACACAACAACATCATAGGCAAGAAGGAACCGAGCGCCAAATAAGTTGCGGTCCTTTCTGTATCGCAAATGCACGAAACAACGAATCCTAAAATAAAATACAATCCATTTTAATTGTTCTGTTTAAAGTCTAGCTTTCGAACGAAATATTATTGAACAAACTGGTAAACCTGTATCTGCCAGATACACTAAAATGACTTATCTTCTACAATTTACTGTAGATACGATAACTTACCAAATGTCATTCCACATAAGCCAGTGATGAGTGTAAGAACAATAACCCAGCCGACAGGACCGTTTATCGTCAGACCGAAGAAGACAAAGCCGAGAATCAACACCATCGCAGTCTGGATAATCATCACTAACATCTGTACAACCACGTGAGAGAAGAGAATCTCAGTACCTAGAACATAAATTGATACTTTAATGAAGAAAAAATATTCATTAATATGCCAGCAACTAGGGTTTCTGCCTAGTCACCCCTTCGGGGTAGGCTCCACACCCATCGATGGAGACATATAGTGAGCTATAGATGAAATGCTAGCAATACATTAAAGTAAAAAAAAAGATAGGCATTATAAAGTACCAAGAATAATAATGTGTTCATCATCATCACCATTATACATCCCCACTGATGAGCGCGGAGATTACCCCAAGGGGTGACTAGGCTACAGTCAACCACGCAGACCCAGTGAGGGCATCTACCCTCACTGGGTCGATCTCGACTTCACACATATCTTTGAATATTGTATTGAGTGGACTTAATTAATTTTTACTTACCAGTAATTCCAGATACTAGTGATCTTTCCAATATGCCTTCATTCCGTTCTGCTAACATAGATACTGATGTTAAAGCCACCGCCAAGAAGAAGATGATTCTATAAATAAAAATTACCATTAATTTTACTGTCATCCAACTATCAAATACACGGCCAGGGAAATAAATCTATGGATTAAAACAAAACTACTTAGGAATTAATTATTAAACATGCTTTGGGTACTTACGTAAGTATAACACCAGGTCCAGCGAAATCAGTAAAATTCGGATCCTGAAGACCAAATATTGGTTTGTTGAACTAAAACAAATGAAGGAGTTAGTAAAAACTAAAGTGCATGTTGAAAAACAAAAGCTATCGAATCAAAATAAATGACAGAAAAACAACAATAGACAAACGATTTAATTGGTATTCAAGTCTCATGCAAACGTTGGTGAGTAAATGTTCTGGATAGGAAGAAAAATAATCTCTGTAGTACTTACATGTACAGGCAACGACATAATGCTCTTGGGCAGGCCGCATATCTCAGCCAGATGTTCTGTAGTCGCCATGAATGCCTGTTGCAGTTCCCTCGCCAACATCCATTCAACTTGCTTGTCTAAATACAAAATGAATTTAAATGTTTTTAACATTAATAATTTATGAGCTTCATTGTTCATAAATAGTCAATAATTTAGATCCAAAGGAGGTCATATTAGAAGACTAATTGCACATTGTGATCCTCTAGTTAGACAAGCAAAATGATTTATTTGGCAATTTGGAAAAAACAAATTTGATTGACCGTCCTTTAAAAAATTGTGGAATTATTACCAATAAAGACCTACCAGTATCATCCAAATGCGCTTCCATAGCAGAGCTCATTATAGTCCCATCATCAGCGTGCCTTGGATCAGTTACCCTTATTTGTAAGCTCTCAGAGAAGTTGGAAGCAAAAACTAGAACAATACGCGCCTTCCCCCGCTGTGCCGCGCGCATCGCGTCTTCTTTGCTAGAGTAATAAATCTGAAAACGTTTCTATTGTTATTAGCAGTTTTAAAACAGAAAAGATTTTAAAATCTTGATTTTAGTTGAATCTTGAAATTATTTTTCTTTTAGTCGCTAAAAAAAAGGTCAACTAGATACATTATTTTTCTTTGAACCAATATTTTCTTCTCAATAATGGATATACATCAATGTTATGACACTAATAGTTAGTGTGAAAGAGACAAAAGAAGTGTGCCAGGATTTCGCCAACTGTAAGAACTATACTAAAAGGACGTTATTGAAAGATGTTCACTAACCAGATTGCTTTGTCTCTTTGATAGATAATCCAAATACTGGCAACTGAATCTCGTCAAATTCCATTCGTATGTCTCCGGGTCTTGAGGGCAATGGTTCGGGTCGTATTTGCAATCTTCCATAGTGCTGTTTGGTCCTAATTCGTAGTTGACAACGGCGATGGGCAAGCCTACTGGGTTATGACCAATTGCCAGACAGAATAGTACCATTTGTGATACCGGTAGACCGATGATAAACGCGATGAGACTGTGGAAAAAGATACCATTTAATACATCAAAATAAAAATGTTAAAACCTCATATTACGAGGTTGTTTTAGATGCATCTAAAACGTCGGTAAAGATATGATGGTAAAGGATATTTCAGCCTATTTAAGCATACTTTCAATCAATTGTAACGCAAAAATTATACGCTATAGTTCCACAAAAGCACCCGTTCTTTATTTAGAGCCGCGGTGTCAAGAGTTCAGATAGCCATTATGATCGCCGACCTCCGGAAGGAGATGGCACTTTAAGAAGAAGAAGAAGAATAGAGTTGTTACTTACCCCCAATTCCTGAACAGACTTAAGAAATTCTTCCACACCAACGCTCTCATGTGATGCAATTTCATTGGTTTTATCCGCTCCAAGCAACCTATCGGTGGCTTCTCTTCGGGCGGCAAGGCTTCCACTGGCGCGATCAATTCTGGTGTTACGACAACACGACTCTTGCTACTCATTGAAACGTTGTCACCAAATTCACCGGAAATCTCACCAATTTCAGCCTCTTCTAAATCTATTGCGGCTGGATCCTAGAAAAAATAAATAAGAAAAAAGACGATTATTCCAGAGCAAAATTCTTACGAAGAATAGTAAGGTCTATTTGCTGGTTTTAAAATATTATTTAATTTATTTGGCTATCTATGGCAAGGATGAACGAGTTTTTATTAAATAGAAATATAAAGGTCTCCTGGATGGCAAGTAATCCCGAAGGTCGTCGAAGCCGAGGAAGACAAAAGCTCCGGTGGATTGACGGCGTAATCCGAGACGCCAAAAAAGTTGGCATATTTAATTGGCAGACCGCGGCCAGAGACAGATCCAAATGGAGAAAGCTGCTGGACCAAGCCAAGGCCCACAAAGGGCTGTCGAGCTAAAGAAGAAGAAGAAGAAAGGTCTCCTGGATTGTAGTTTATCTAACGACGGAATTCTCAAACGTCACTCAACTATTAAAGAGCGCCTTATATCTTACGTCCAAGCATAAACTCTAAATTCTATAGCGTTCTTGCTTAAATTTGAGTAACGTTTGAACATTCGGCCGTTTAAATACTAAACTTGATGCAAAGAGAGATTTGTTAAAATGAAACTTTATACAGGTCCCATAAGCAGGAATATATATATAGGAATCAACTTCAAACAAGATAACAACAACTTACACATAACCTTATAGGTATATCAATAGAAAAACATCACTAATTTACCTAAACATACAAATATCGGCTTTTAAATCGCCAAAGCCGTGTTACCTTCCCGGAAAGTAAATATTTGTATAGGCTCAAAGCATCGCTTGTTATTGTGTGTTGTTTATTGTGACCTCCGACCGTTCGGAAACATATTTATGCTGTTAAATACACATTTTCCTTTGTAAAAAAAACAAACGCTTTTAAAGAGCAATGAACTAGAGAAAAACAAATTAAATCCTAGATCCTTCAAATAATTTATTCGCTTTTTATTGGCGTATCGTCACGACATTAAATCTTTCATCTATATATTTGTTTTAAAACAATCTCTACGTCTTTTTTGGTGTTGGACCGAATGACTTACTGATCAATGGCTCTTTGTTTTCTCTCTCTCTCTCTCTCTCTCTCTCTCTCTCTTAACAAAAACTCCAGTCTGTTCTCGACGGTTTTTTCCGTCACTTACCGGTATCGCTGGTAATTCCACCTTCTCAACCACACCAGCCAGGATGCTGGATCGGCGTCGCTTTCCCAAGTTCTGCATCACCGCCAGCTTGAGGAACACATCCTCTAAGCTTTCAGCATGGTAGCGACGGATCAGCTCGCCCGGAGACTCTTCTGCGAGGAACCGACCGCCGCGCATCAAACCGATCTACAAAAAAAGATTATCAAATAGTTCATAAAAGTCTGGGAATCACAAAAATATAAAAATGCTATATCAAATAATAAATAATTATTGATTAAGGAAAACATCTTGTTTAAGTGAAGTCATAATCAATGTTTGTTTTATGCTTTCGCATCATAGATGGCGTTGTCAGTACTTTGAGTCGCGATATTGATGTGTAGTCCATGAATAGTTGTATAAGTGTGTCATTAAGCACTTCCAGACTCTAACGGCAACCTGTAAGTCGTATAGTTAAACTATCGACCCGCCCCGGCTTTGCATGGGTGCAATGTTGATACTAAATACATTAATAATGCGAAAAAAATGACATTACTTCCGACACTATTTCTCCACTATTTAATGACTATTATTATACATACAAACCTTCCTCTTCAGTCACTCTATCTATTAAACCGCATCATAATCCGTTGCGTAGTTTTATTGATGCATACATAGGGATATAGGGACATAGAAAGCGACTTTGTTTTATACTATGTAGTGAGAGCCATGATGCAAAAATAACTCACAATATTAGCTTGCTTAGTTTCGTCAATGTAGTGGGTGGTGATGATTACTGTTGTCCTTCCTCCTTTACTGATCTCTACAAGATGATCCCAGATACTGAAAAATATAATAATACACGATGTAAAAGAATATGCAGAAAAAAGTCTAATAATTATGATTTTTGCTTGATCTAAATGTTTTCTTCTAATAACTGAATAACTGTGACTTTATTGTCATAACGCATGTACAAGATATTTGCATCCCTCTCATTCTCTTTGACATAGAGAAAGAAAACGGTCATGTTCGTAAAGGCACGTCATTTAAAAATTACGGTTATAACATTGGTCCTTCGAGCCAGATTCAAAACACTACATTCAAAAATCACGGTCAAAACATTGGTCCTTCGAGTCGTATTCAATAAACTGCAACTATCATTACTTGTATAGTTTATTGATTAGTAAATATCACTCACTCTTGCAGAACTGAATTGTTTTTTTTATTTATTTATCTAACCTAACTTGAACTTACCTTTGTCTCAATACTGGATCAACGCCTACTGTCGGCTCGTCCAATATCAACAGTTCAGGTTCGTGGAGTAATGCAGCAGCAAGCGAAACTCGTCTCTGCTGCCCTCCGGATAAGTTCTTAACTTGTCTGACAACAAAAAATCAAAATGACAATACTATACCTATCTGTTTGTACTAATTATATTTTTATTAGTATAAATTAGTGGAAGTAAGTTATTTGATTAATTATTCATTACTATAGGGCTTCATTACACCGAGTTCGCGGAAAAAACGAAGATTTTGCTTTGGCGTAAGTGGTTTTTTGCGTGACATCGGTCTAATGAATCCGTAGAGTAACTGCATAATAATTAAATTAATAAAGACGGCTATAGACGTTCAGTTTTTTAAATTCACAGGTTTAATTGTGCAGTTAAAACTCAAGATCATACAGAACATCCTTGTTCCTGGTACTTCTTATGATACATAATTTGGTCCAATGAGACCCTAGAGGGACTACCCAAAATACTTTTCGATTGGCGATATCGCTGATGGAAACGACAAAAATGTATGAAACTGACGATGACATTCGATAAGTCATGTGCATGTGAGATATCGAATGTAGTTGTGAGTTGCATACATTTTTGACGTTCGCTATAGTAGAGACTCACTTAGTAGGGAATATACTTAGGGTAACCTATCTGCTCTATCTAATAGTGACACTTTAAAAAAAAACAAAATCATAGTCAAAAAGGATTGTATTTGTTTAAATCTTAATAAAGTATGCTAATAATTTAATACTTTATTTTAAGTCGGTAATAAAACGCATATTTAAAGATTTTTGCAATGATTAAATAGAATCCCACGACATATTAATTAAAATCATTTGCTATTTGAATGTAACAATAGAGCAAATCAAAATAATACAAAAATTAAAATATAAAAGACTAAAAATACCAAGGGTGATGAAGTCATCGTTTACATTATTAGAATAGCAAATATATTTTCCAAACAAATTTAATATACATTAATACCAAAGATATGTGTGAAGTCGCGCAAAATACGCGCTTGTCGTGGAGTTGCGGAAAATGGAATCCATCATGGGTCGAACTACACTACTAACTACTACATTTTATTTTATATTATAAAGTGGCAAACGAGCATGTGGCCATCTGAACTCGCTGAAATAGCGAAGCGTCCGCTGCCCATAGACATCCACGTGCAGATGCGTTGCCCGCCCTTATGCTTCGGAGGAGGAGACGCACAGCAAGAGGCTAATTCCACTCCCCATGCGCCCCCTCCCCCGGAAAATCCACTTCCTCGAAGGGAAAGTGGATTAAAAGTTCGTCCTCCGGCACCACACTCATCAGACGAAACACGGAATAGCTTCCATTTGACGCCTGTCTTCTGTGTGGTCGTGGTATTTCACCGAGCGAGCCGGCTATTTCATGCGAAGATCTTAAAGCGGGCTCTAGTACTGTTAAAGAACATTTCATCACA
This sequence comes from Papilio dardanus tibullus, assembly GCA_013186455.1. NCBI lineage: Eukaryota > Metazoa > Arthropoda > Insecta > Lepidoptera > Papilionidae > Papilio > Papilio dardanus. The sequence goes on along the minus strand of QDHC01007347.1, from coordinate 169,537 downwards.
AACTAAACTATGTCAATCAAACCACACTAAGCTAGCGTGGTTGACTATGGCTCAGTCTCCCTAACTTAGGTAGCCTCCGAGCCTTAAAAGTGGAGACATAAGTATAAAAAATCGTATCAGATAATAAGCATGGAAGAAAGGAAAAAATCGAAATGGACTTAACCCAACGTATGTAGACAGTTTCCCTTACCTTGTAGGATTTGGTAACTGCAGAAGCGATATGAGAAAATCTGTCCTCTCGTCCACATCTCTGGAGCCCATACCAGCTATCCAACCGAAGTATATCATTGTCTCTTTAATAGAGAACTCTCCAAACAAAGCAATTTCCTGCAAGAAAAAATATCACTTAAGCCATCTAAGGGCATTTTTTTTTACTTTCGACTTAGTATCAATGTTCTATGCTATTTAAGCCGGCTACAAACGTTCAGTTTTAACTGTACAGTTAAAAATGACGAACACACGGCATTTTGAATAGCACAGTCGAACTGTACAGTTCGGAGTTTTGCCTACTCACGTCATTTGCGCAGTAGAACTGTACAGTTATAACTGATCGTCTGTAGTTTAACGCTCTTTTCTATCTATTTCTATAGGTCAATGAGCTTTTGTATTTTCTGACGGAACAGGGGGCAACCCAAAGTATCTTTCGATTGCCGATATCGCTGATGGAAGCGACGAAAATGTATGAAACAATAACATTCGATAAGTCATGTGCTCGTCACGTGTGAGATATCGAACGTCAATGTCAGTTTCATACATTTTTGATGTTCGCTATCGAATCGCTTTGTAGCGCATGCACTTTAGGTAAGCCCCCTGGGCTAGATTTCCATGTTCGACTATTATCCATTTATCTTATAAAATTTAAATTTGGAATATCATAGTGACGAAGCAAGTAGGTTATATAACTTAAGTTAGAGCCAAGTAACAAACATTAAATCCGGTCGTACGAACAAACAAGTGTAAAGTCCAAATACGAGGCTAGGAATATAGCTTTAGCAAATAATTGTCTTCACATAAACTATACAAATCTTCGGTGACTAAAGTACGTAAAGTAAGTACTTATTTTAAATTCAAATTTAAATAAACTACAAGAACATAAAGGTCATTCCACTTAAACCAAAAATAACAAAACTTGCAACTTCGTTTCTTCACACAATAAAAAACTCGTATTTTACATTCCATAAGCACTAATTACATCAATTCATGAAATCATTTTTAATAACACTTCCTAATTTTTATCAGAACTATACAAATGCTTCGGTGGCGTTGGTGGCTCATGGGTTTAACCCTTGACTTGTAATCGACAGGTCCCGAGTTCGAATCCCGCCATGTACAAATTCATTCATCATTAGAAAGCTACATGATCCCCGAGTAACACAGGCTATATTTTTTAATTCCGCAATAGTACAGTGTAAATCAGTTTTTTATATTCCACGCGGGCTTCGCCTACTGTAAAGTTGTTTTGAAGCAGAACTATTGGTTTGGAATGTTAAATTATTATTCTTAGAAGCAATTTACGACAATAATAACGCAAATGGCACCATCACGCGAAACGCAATTAGCGCTAAGTGTAAATAAAACGTTAAAGGTCACGGTTTTTAACGCTAAGAACAATAACCGCTTTATTCCGAAACGAGAATCAGCGTTAATACTGTTGTATTTTCTACGTTTGGAAATTTTATGAATGTACCAGTGTACATTCATAAAATTTATTCCAAAATACAGAACAACCTTGTTCCTGATACTTCTATACATAATTTGGTCCAATGAGACCCTTGGTCTATCTTATTTAGTTCCGAGTGTGTCCAGTATCGTATAATCGACGACTTATTGATCCTCGTTTATCGGAGTACTTCTTTTTTTTTCGGAATAAAGGGGGAAAGCGATTTCTACCCGTGCCAGGAGCGGTTGCGCGCGCGCAGCTTCCATAAAAACTACGTTTGGTAGAGGCAGATCAAAGTATGATAAAAATTTAATAATCAATTATCGGTATAAGTGATATCCCACTCAGCTCACCTCTAAAGCCCGCTACAAACGCTCAGTTTTAACTGTGCAGTTCGACTGCGCAGTTAAAACTTACATGTGTACGTCAGTTTTAACAGTACAGCCGAATTGTACGGTTAAAACTTGGCAATTAACTTAGCGCCTGTAGCCGGCTTAACTTTTTCTACATCGCTAGCCCAAAACTATGTTAAAAATAATTTCGAGTAATAAGGAAAAGAAACAAAATGTCATTTTAATTTGTATTTCATCACAATCGATTTAATCTATATCTATACTAATATTATAAATAGAGAAAACGTTTGAATTTTTGTTTGTATTGAAATACTATTGGTCCGATTTGAAATATTCTTTCACCATTATAAAGCTACATTATCCCTGAGTAACATAGGCTATATTATTTAATTCCACGTGGACGAAGTCACGCACAACAGCTAGTTAGAAATAAAATTAGATTTGTGCAGACTTTATCGTATTTTTTATTTTATACATGATTAATTCAATTATTTTGATTTCACACTTGGCATTCGATACAACCGCAGCGTTGGCCTTCAGACATCTTTGTGCTTCACCAAGCATGTCGAAGTCAACTAATATGATCTACGTAACATGTACAAAGACAATGCAATGACAAAATTATGATTAAGAAGTACTTAAGTACGACTTATGACTTACTAGCTGTTGTGCGCGACTTCGTCCGCGTGGAATTAAATTATATAGCCTATGTTACTCGGGGATAATGTTGCTTTCTAACGGTAAAAGATTTTTTTTCTTGAGTTATTTCAATACAAACAAAAATACAAAAATGCAAAGTTTCTCTCTTTATAATATTAGTATAGATGACTTACTTGTACATAAGACTCATGACTTATGACTTACTTGTAAATAAGACTCCTGACTTATGACTTACTTGAGATATGTCTTAAGATAAACTATCTCTACACCACGTATGTAATCATACGTGGACACGAGCACAGCCTCTCGCCGGGCATGACGTCTGTTACGACTGTCAACATGGGGTGATGCTCGAGACACCCAGAGACAACCAAACCACAGCCACATCCATTATACATTACATCAGATCTAACTTTTGTTAGGGTCAAATTTAAAAATGCTACTATTCTTTATTTTACACCTACCTGAGGCATGTACCCTATCCTGGGTCCCGGTACTCCACTTCCTGGTCCGCCTGGCTTCCCACCCAGTACCCATATCTCTCCGCTGTTCAGTCGACGTCTGCCAACGATGCAGGATAGAAGAGTCGTCTTCCCACACCCTGATGCACCGAGTAGACCGTAACTGTAAACAAAAGTTGCCATATGTTATTCCAATCGGATAGCAGACATTCAACCTGCTCTTGGGGTAACCCAAAGTATCTCTCGATTGGCGATATCACTGATGGAATCGACAAGTTATGAAACTGATGATGACATTCGATAAGTCATGTGCTTGTCACGTGTGAGATATCGAAAATCATTGTCGGTTCCATAAATGTTTGATGTTCGCTATCGAATCGCTTTGTTGTGCATGGACATTGGGTAGCCCCTTATCTCTATACGAGTCGGTACAATATGTACTTCTTCATACTTCTCTATCAACTTTCATATCTCAATATGTAGAAGATATTATGAGGTTCAAAATGATATGATCACCCGATACCCGACATTTCGCGAATGCAACGAAACCCTTAAATGGACAATGTTGTTTTTAAACTACCTACTAAACAGTAATACTTACATTTCCTAGACAGTAATACATGTCTATTACACAAATATATTATTTTAAAACGCGAAACAAAAATCGTGCATTTAAGGTACATTTTCGGAAACACTCGTAACATTAGCTATATTGCACTACTATACTGTTTGATATTATTGCGGAATACGGGACGGAAAATATGCAGTAAAGCGAATATCGCCGGGTAAGCATCGGGTTGTTGACCTGACGATTAGGGGACTTACATGTGAACTTTTATTTTTTACAAAGAGTAATCTCGCAAATGTTTCATTTGGTATTCGTCCATATATAAATTGAGAACTCATTAATTTTGTAGATATTTTATTTTACAATAGTTATCAAAATATTAACTTCCGAATAGCATTAGCTCAAAAAATATTAATTGTCAAATATTCTTAAACGAGAAACCTTACCTAAATCAAACGTGGTTATCTTTGTCCAATTCATAAAATTAAGAACTGTTTATCAATACAAAAAATATTCATACAAAACAATCCGCTTTATTCCGAAACTCGAATCAGCGTTATTACTGTTGTACTTTCTACGTTTGATACTATTACATTCATAAAATGTTTTCCAAAATACAGAATATCCTTCGTCCTGGTACTTATGATAAGTAAATAATTTGGTCTAATAAGACCCCTGGTCTATCCTATTTAGATCCGAGTGTCCTCCAGTATTATAACCGACGACTTATTGCTCCTCGTTTAGCGCAGTACTTTATATTTTTTTTCGGAAAACGGGGTAATAAGTTTTATTTGTAATTAATTTAAAAATTAATATATATTTTTTTAATTATTACTTTCAGGCAACTTTTACGTTCCCGATTAGACCAGCTAGACTATAGTTTTTTTATATTAAAGTGAGGTTGGATTAATCAAAAATGCATAAGTTATTTTTAACTTACATTGCTCCCTTTGGCACTGTCATATTTAACCCATCAAGTATAACATTAGGATTCTTCGTTGGTCCATATTTCTTGTGGGCTCGTCTAACGCAAACCGCTTGTTGCTTTCGACTCGCTATCGTTGACTTCTGGGGCCTTAATTGCCTTATTCTTCTAGCATTTAGTTGTTCTTCAATCGTACTAATAGTGATCGGTTCTTCTGTACTCCTAACATCTTCCATAGATATAGTGGCGCCCTCATTGTCGTACGCCGGCATTGTTCCTGCAACAAAATATACTTTAAGTTATGGTTATAATTGGTGCAGGGCCCCTGCTACCATATATGCAAAGCGTGCACACGGGCGCCATCCTTAAGGGGTACCAAAGCCAATGGCACAAACAAAAATGAAAAAAAAAATATTCAGTTCAGTTCTTTGCTATATTTCAAGCAGTTTCCTACCATCAAAAAAATACTTAAAAATGCTTATGGGTCGCCAAAAAATATTTTTTTTGCACACAGGTGCCACTAGCCCTTACAGGGGCCCTGAGGTTAATACATTAAAAAAGTTTTTTTTTCAAATTAAGTACAGTCGAACAAGCACCCTCGCTGGTTTGTCTCCCTATGGTTCCGGCGTACAACCTACAGAAGCAAGAAACGCGGCTTAGAAGAAACCTCGTACGAAGAAAAAGTTCGACTGTATACCATTACGTAAGGTTGAATAACTTTGAAGTCTAAAATACTGGAATTTTAAAACACTCGTATATATTTTTTTACTTAATCTATGTTACAAATCTTCACTAATCTACGCTACATACAAAAACTAATCAAAAAAACATAGTAATCATCATTATGTGCAATAGACTAAAAAAACTATTAACGTCATTGCGCTACGAAAAAAAAAACATTTTGTATCTCGCAGATCATATTGAAACGGGTCAAAGTACGATGTTGATGGAAAAATACAGATTCAAAGACGTGTTTTTTTGTTGCAAAAAGATTAATAGTGAGTTCAAAGCAATGATTATAAAACAAGACCTTAGCTGATGGGAGTTAATTATCGTTACAATTTAATGAAAAATTACTTCTATAGCATATGGGTTGCGTGGAGCGTCGTTGTCTCATGGGTTTAGCTCTTGTAAATTGCAAGTCCCGACTTCGAATCCTGGCATGTACCAATGTGTTTTTCGAATTTCGAATTTCATATGTACTTATTTACCTCTCTTACGGTGAAGGAAAACATCGTGATGCAACCTGCACGCCAAAGAAATTCAAAGATATGTGAAGTCACGCAAAATACGCGCTAGTCGTGGAGTTGCGGTAAATGGAGCCCATGGGTCGAACTACATTACATTACATTCTTATTTATACCTAATTAATAAAAGCTTTATACTAAAATTTTCTCAAAATTACAATAAATAAATAAATAACATCCGTCATGAATGGAAGTATAAACCTGCATTCACACGGACGTTTTTTAAACGCCCTCGCTCAAACTATCGCTGTAAAGTGACCCTTGTTACGTTCATCCAGCGCTCAAAATCCAACATCGCGCGATAAATATTTAAAAGCCCCGCCGCGTTTTTTCTCCGAAACTATACATTTTATGTATTTTTACAAAAGAATGAACGTTGTTATAAATTTAATTTTCTGTCCTATGGTATTTTTTGAGATCGATTTTCTGACTTTGGTCTTCAAGTCCACTTTTTTTTGATAGCAAACCAATGTACGTCTGAACAGGTACATGGAAATGCGTTTGTTCTAACTCAATGCTTTTTATCGCGCGCTAAAAAAGCGCTTGTGTGTTTATAAGACTTTGGTTTAAATTAATACAGGTTTTTCACATTTTAACCTTGGCCTTTAAGCCATGGCATATCTGTTTATAAACTAAATTAAAATATCAGAATAAGTTTATTAAATCGTAATAGTGTGGAGTCAATTATAAAGTGGAAAGATTTGTAATTTTTGTATGTATTGACATAACACAAAAACTACTAGGCCAATATAATTTTCGGGCTTTTATTATATTAAAAAAAAAACCGCCTTCCAAAACAAAAAAAACATATTTAAATAAAAAAAATAAAAAAAACTAAAAAGTACAAAATAACGTAGTATAGAATAAATTAATTTTATACACATCTTATGCAAACCATTCAGACCTTTAATATTAATAAAATACTATTATTTGTGAGCTATATCTATTTATTGATAGGTTTGAGGTCGGAGCCAAGCGAAATATCATAGGGATACATAACACCTACACGCGCTGTGAGTTAGGTTTGTTCACGTTGGCTAATCTCTAGTATACAAATTGTATTACAGTAAGTAAGCTGTATATAATAGTACGTTTTATTTTGTTTAAGGCTTGGCTCCGCCTTCAAACCTATCAATAAATAGATATAGCTCACAAATAATAGTATTTTATTAATATTAAAGGTCTGAATGGTTTGCATAAGATGTGTATAAAATTAATTTATTCTATACTACGTTATTTTGTACTTTTTAGTTTTTTTTATTTTTTTTATTTAAATATGTTTTTTTTGTTTTGGAAGGCGGTTTTTTTAAACGCAGTTTTTTTTATTTTATTTTAAACTTTTTAGTGTCTTTAATAGGCTGTTCTGTAAACTACAGTAGAATTTTTCTATCACACCATATACAGTATAACATTCCGTTGTGTTTTATTATCTTAATATATGAAATAAATAGTTTATTTTAAAAATTATAACTACGAAATGTGAAACAAACAAATTAAAGCTATTTAATACGAGTACTAGTTGTTACGGGAGACTTCGTCAGCGTAGTTATTTATAACAAAATACTTAATATGTACTCATATTGCGGCCATCCTTATCTGATTGGCCTACAAGACAACAATTATTATATCTTAATTTAATTATATACAATAGTCAAGAAAGATATGTCGTGTAAATACTATTATAACAAACATATTACATCGCCGCGAGCATATAAGTATTTCTATGCGCCCGCGCGCTTCTGTTGCATTTTCGAACGCGCTTAGTTTGTTTTAATTATGTAATATCTTCTAAACAATTGGTCAGAATCTTATACTGTAAAGGGCAATTATAATCTACGTTTAATACTCTAACGCAAAATCATATTTATTTGGATAAGGATTCATACCGAATACGAAATAATAGCGTCGTAACTTGCAAAATGCATTTTAATTGATTTTTTTTTGAGAAAAAAAATATTATTGTGATGCAATCATAGATTATAGATAAATGCCACCAAAGACAACTATGTAGCCAATTTCATAATCTATTGAGCGCACATTTTAATTTTTATGTAAGTCTTATAGTTAAGGCTGTATACGGCAAGAAAACACTTGTCTCGCTCAATTTGGAACGTTTTTGTAATTTTTCACGTTCCGCGTGGTTTAAAACCTTCATATCTTCTAAAGTATTGGTCAAAATGATAACCTTTAAAGATCAATTATAATCTGCATTAAATTATCTTGATGTTGAACATATTTATTTGGATAAGGATTCATAGGGAATTCTAATAATAGCGTCCAAAGTCGAGTAAAATTTTCTTATGAAAAAATGTTTTTTGTGAGAAAACCATAAAAGATAGATATATGCCATCGCGGACTTTAAATTAGCACATTTAAAGAGCTACAATCTGGTGATACCCAAATTTTCATAGGACCTATAGTTTACGCTACGTAAGCCGAGAAAGCAAAAAAGTCCTAATTTTTTTTCATGTTTATTAAAAATAACTCAAAAACTACTAAATAGTTTTTTTTAAACGTAAATATGGGACCAAATGGCAGCCATTTTGCATCGAGCAAAAAAAGAATCACGTAAATCGGTTCAGAACTCGCTGCTCGACGTCCGAACATACATAAAAAAAAAAAAAACTCATTGACTTGATAACCTCCTTCTGTTGGAAGTCGGTTAATTATAAAAATTTAACCGTGAAAAAGTAATTTATTTATCCTAAAATCATTTACAACCATAGATTAAAACAACCACATGAGACATTAAATATGTCATACTGACAGCGACTGAGACACATTTACACGAAATATGCGTAACGTGACAAAGACAGTGACATAGATCTTTTGTCCCTTTCTCCGTATGCTATTTTGTATGTTTGGGTCCAGAAATATAACCCAAATAAACGTGACGTATCATATATTATAGTATCGTGGCGCTTTAAGCGTATTTTCGGTGAACAAATTTTTCTTACGTCCCAGGCAAAGGCTTAAGACATGATATTATTGGTTTAAAACCGTAAAGTGATGCACTCACAACATACGTATGACGTAGTCTAAGGCATTTTTTGTCCCTCAACCGTATACGCTATAGCCAGTTCTATATCTTTGTACGTTCACATCAGATTGTAAAATGTAATTGTGTGAGATGGATGACGTCATAATGTACTTGACAGCTCACATTTGTGACGCTAGTGAAAAAAAATCTCTAACAGAAGAAAATATAATTTGTAGTTACAAAGTTCAAGATTCATTTTGGGACAAGACTATATTGTATGGTAATTTATATTTTGATGTTAAATACGTTATAAGAAAACTAGCGACCTGCCCCTGCTTCGCACGGAAGCAAATCGGTATAACGCTGATACTAAATACTGCAGCGTTTGCAATGTAAGCGCTAAAAATGTGTTAATTTACGACATCATATTAAAAACCTCTAAATTATCAGTGTTACTCTACTATATTGTGAATGTATTATACATGGGAACCTTCCTTAGGAATCACTCTATCTATTAATAACGTCCTTCTGTTGGAAGTCGGTTAAAAAAACCGCATTAAAATCCGTTGCGTAGTTTTAAAGATTCAAGCATATATAGGGACAAACATAGCGTTATTGTTTGATAAAGATTAAAGTTAAATATATGTAACAGTTAATACCTTTTAAGAAGCTTTATTAGTACAAAAATATATCTACATGTGAAAATTGTAATTTGAAATTATTATAAAGCCGGGTACAAGCGTTAAGTTTTAACTGCACAGAAGTTTTAACTATTGTATATAGTTCTCAGTTTTGCCTACACAGGCCAGTTTTAATTGCGCAGTCGAACTGTACAGTTGATTCTGAGCGCCTGTAGCCGGCTTTAGTACAGATTCCGATACTAATAAATGTTTTGCCAGACTTTTTATAACGGTTGCAGTGTTAAAATTAAAGGGGTTGTGAATTTCAATAAATCTAACGTATCAACTATCAGCATATCACACTTTTCTATATAAGTACTCTTAAAAAGGTAATAAATTGTAAGATTACACTCAGAGGTCAATTTATCTTGGACAGAAGTCGTTTCTAAAAGCGTTTCACTTAGATTTAAGAGAACTATAAATCTTAAAAGTAAAGGTTTTTATTAAATTTTTATGTTTCTTTAAATCTGCTATTACGGTTAAGATTTACTTGTTAAGTTTGGAAAATAAGGATATTCGTTTTATCTATCTATATCTATACTAATATTATGAAGAGAGATACTTTGAATTTTTGAATGTTTGTATTTTAGTATGTATTGAAATAACTCAAAAACTACTGCTCCGATTTCAAAAAATCTTTTACCATTAGAAAGCTACATTATCCCCGATTAACATAAGCTATATTACTTTATTCCACGCGGACGAAGTCGCGCACAACAGCTAGTTTTATCATAAATGCGAAAGTTTTAATGGATGTACTCCAAAACGACTGAACGGATTCCGATGAAATTTTGCACAGATGTGGGCTTTTGTCTGGTAGAGTACATAGGCTACATACTAAATAAGTCGCGGGCGACACCTAGTTTAAGAATAACCTTATCAATTCTTCGAAACAGTAATTTATATCTATACCAAACCCCCATATGCAGCCGTTCTGGAGGTACCTTATAACAGACGTCCATCCGTCCAAGCTGTTTTTTTAATATTAAAACAGAAACTTTGTTAATTGTAGCACACGAATGACCACGGTGTTTGACCATATAGGATACTCATATTGCATTAATTGCGTTCAAGGTGAAACATGTTAAGTCATATACCTCGTCCCACTTTTACATTGTTTTCGTCTCGCTTTATTTAAATATTACATCTCTTTCGCACATTAATATTCAGTTTAATAATGTGGCGACAATCTAGTGGCATAATAAAAACGTATTTGAATTTTATTTTTGATTTGACATTGAATTAAAAAAACTGTTACACTCTTTTTTTAGTTTTTTCTGTTTTGGCTAAGACATTATTAAACCTAGAATAAACTAATTTAATTTAAAAAATATTTCACGTTATTTTTTGTGCCAATAGATGGCACTGTTTTAAATCAATGAATAGTAAAGCAATTTAGCAGCATTCAGAGTCGCATTGTACGTTTATTTCTCTGAGCTACGGTGGTTTACGTCATCATTACTTCACTAACAGCTAGTTACAAAAGCAACAAAGGTAATTCCCATCTTACTGCGCGGAGTGAAACAGAGCGTGATCATTTGTTCTTTTTTTAAACGAAAATAATTAATGTAACATGTGTAATTAATAAAACACATTATCAACTTTTTATCCACGTCCACACACAGAGTCATATAATGATGTAACACTAAAGGAGATTCTTAGTGACGATCAAACGTTTATTTCAGTATCATCATCATCATCATCATCATCATCATCAGCCTTTTTTGCCCACTGCTGGACATAGGCCTTTCCCAATGCCTTCCATAAAATGCGGTCCTCCGCCTTCCACATCCAACAATTTCCCGCTATGTGCACTAAGTCATCGGACCACCTGATTGGAGGACGGCCCACGCTCCTGGTTCCCCTTCGCGGCCGCCATTCGAGGACATTCTTCCCCATCTGGCGTCGCTGGCTCGACAGATGTGACCGGCCCATTGCCACTTCAGGCTACTGAATTTGAGAACTATGTCGTCCACTTTGGTTCTCCGTCGAATTTCTTATGTATTTTAGTGTGTTTTAAGAAAAAAAAAACTTTGGCACAACGGTATAACAGTGGTGTTTCAAAACACATGTAGAAATATCTTTTTTGCTAGATGATCTGTATTGAAATATGTATTTACTTAGCAGTGGAAATGTACGTTAAAATAAAAAATCTACCGCATTACGAGTCGATTATCGACATCGTCATTTCCTTAAAAAAAACCCGACAAAAGCGCCATCTGTTTACTGTCGTTTGATTTACGAGCGATATACAAGAAGTGGTCGAGTTTAGCATAAGATGAATATTATTTTTACATGATTTTATATCATTTGTCATACGAAATACGACTCTATTACGTTTGCATATGATATATTTTACTGTTTTGATAAAATGTGATCGTTTTTCATATTCCTAAGGATATTTATACTAAACTAGCGGTCGCCAGCGACTTCGTCCGCTTGAAGTTTAGAAATTCAAAACAAAGTTTTATATCTTATTTTAACCTTTATAAAATAAGTTTGAAGTATTAATACCCAAGTGCAAAATGCAATATAAAAGGAGAATGGGCAGAGTCCTAAGGACTTTGGTCTACCTAGTCAACAGCAACAAGCCATATATCGTTGGAAAGGTCTTTGCTTATACTTTATTTTTTTAAATTAATGTAAATTGTAGGTTATGGGGTTCTGGAGTTATTGTCAAAAATAATAGCAAAATGTACATTTTCAATTTGATTCTACTAAGAGTAGACTTACATCTATTGTACTGAAGTCTGTCAGTATTTACAGGTCATAGGGTCCCTACTCTAGGGTACTCGGGTAGGGACATTTTATTTTATTTTATACGATGCCAAATTACTAAACGGCGACCTACACTCGTCGAAGTAGCGAAACGATCGCCTAATGAGTACGGGAGGCTTAATGTTAGTCCACTTTACCTTCCCATTGTTATCTCATAAGAAAAGGATGGAAAGGGTAGGAGAATTTGGCAGGGTAGGGGACACATGGGAAGGGAAATATCATGTTCCAGTGAGTCCCCTGCTTCATCAGGACAGTAGAAAAAGCATCTGTAATAGCAGATGTCGCTTCGCTCTTTCGGCGAATCCACGTACCCGCTTACTAGTTTGCCACAGATTTTTTTTTAAAAAACTGTCCCCACCTCACTTCCTACTCTATTTCCTGCAAATATTGACAAACTTCAGGACACTAAATGTAAGTCTGCTCTAAGTAGAAGCTAATTGAAACTAAACAGTTTGCTATTATTTTTGACAATAACTCGATAACCCCATAAGCTACACATTTACCGTCATACACAAAAATAA
>QDHC01007347.1:83391-156434 GCA_013186455.1 Papilio dardanus tibullus | reverse complement strand
ATGAGAAACATATTTATTCATGGTAAAGAGCACTCATTCTAATTTTCATGCAATTCCGACAAAGGAATCATTTCTCTCCATACAAACTTTGGACCCCCATTTCGGACCCTTAGGGGTTGAATTTCGAAAAATCCGTTCTTAGTGCTCGGTTACGTAGTAACAGAAACCCCTATGCAAAATGTCAAGTCTCTAGACCCAGTAGTTTAGGCTGTGCGTTGATAGTTGAGTCAGTTTACTCTTTTATATATATAGAAGATTTGTGGTTAGAACGATGGGAAAAGATTTATCAGTGTAATACGTGTTTGATAATATCTGATATTATGCGTCTGAACAAATAACTAAACACCATAGAATTTTACAGTATTAGGGTGCGTACCTAAGGTTGACGTTACGCAGTGTAAAATGAAAACCACGTAGCCCAGGGATTCCATAACTATTTTAGACAAGTTTCCTTTTCCTTTTCCAAATAAACTGTTACCACAAACTCCCATTGCCAAATGAACTACCACCACCACACTGGCAATCCCTGACGAAGCCCATCCTACTCCGTAGCGTCAGCGCACCAGGTTTTTGTGCTCCACGTCAATCTATCCTCCGCCATCTCAGTCGTCACACCCTTGTTTATCATATCACCTTTCACGGAATCCATTTCTTCCCAAGCCAACCTCTACCGGTGTACCTCCACATTCATACTTAAAGCTCTCCTAATAATGCTGCTCTCTGTCCCGAAATAATTATACCATTTTCGTAAAAAAAACAGAGAAAAACAATGATCGGTTTCTTTTTTTTTATGTAGCCTATCTAGGTTTTGGGAACGCACTGTTGTAAAAGCCGAAATAGCGAAGCGACCGCTGCCCATAGACATCTGCAAATGCAGATGCGTTGCCTACCCTTATTATACGGAGGATGAGACGCACAGAAAAAGGATAATTCCTTCTCCTATGCGTCCCCTCCCCCACCAAATCCACTTCCCCTTCCCATCATTTCCTTATAAGAAAAGGATAGGAAGAGAAAGTGGACTAAAATTAGGCCTCCGGCACCACACTCGTAAGAGGAAACACGGAATTGCTTCCATTTCGCGCCTGTCTTCTGTGTGGTTGTGGTATTTCACCAGGCGAACTCGTGCATAGATGTTAAAGCGAGCTCTACTACTCTACCAGTGTGTTTAAGATTTTTTTTTAGCTTTAAGAACTGTTTTATTTATTTTCACATTTCAATATGATACCCATACATAGCGACATATTTAACGACGATATATTCAGAGGCGGAGGATTAGACCGGCCCTCACACCAGCACCGGCTTACCGTGTAGCCTAGGACTCCCCCTAGATGCATTTCATAAATTATTTTTTCAATGAGATTGATTACGGTTAAGGTATTTTGGCGGACATATGAGCAAATTGATCATACGATTTACAGACATCGATTGCCTTGACACTATTTTATGTAACTGGCCTTGATATTAACTTAAAAATGTATTATACCATCCAAACTTTATGGTACTCGTAGCTCAATCGAATGAAGCTACAAAAAACAAAGGACATCTCGACCCGGTAGCGGATTTACCAATAAGCTGAGAAGAATTAAGCTTAGAGTGGCCAATTTTGGGGGCGGCAAATTTGCCCCAATTATTTTGTCTCTTCTTTTAAAAGGACCTTCTGGACCATACCACTTACATCCAGTATCCCCGTTAATTCGTTTCGTCGGATACTTCTGTGTGCGTGCTCCCGCTCTGAACATGATTGCAGCTAACCACGAGCGGGCATTAAGTTTGATTCTTAAAATACTTGATTAAAATAAAGAACCGTGTACATTGTCTGACATTGATACGTCCGGAAATTATTTTGTATTAATTATTAGGAACGTCCGTGAGTTTTCTGCATTTAATTAATGCTTATTTATGTATTTCGTGACTAAAGGTAAATTTATGGATAGATATCACGTGCGTTAATGGAAATTGACCTTACTTTTTCTTTAAGGAATTACTTACTCTTGTTTTTATGTCGTAAATTAAAATATTATATTATTTGTGTTACATAATATAATTTGGTGATATACTTTTTTATACTTTAAAGTGACAAACGGACAAGAGAAAAATCGCTGAAATAGGGAAGCAACCGCTGTCCAAAGACATTTACAATTGCAGAAGCGTTATCTATTCTAATCGTTAGAGGAGACGCACAGCAAGAGTACAATTCCCCTTCCTATGCGTCCTCTTCTCCGCCATTTTCATAGTTTCCTTACCCTTCGTCTTCGTTAGTTCAAAAGGAAGGAAACTAATAGGGCTTATAGAACAAACAACCTGACATACTTTTTTGTTTTCATAGTTTATTCTCGTTCAGTTTTATATTCAACGTATATTTCTTTGTAATAGTGACATAAAATAGCTGATTCACTGTTGATTACACAAAACGTTACAGACGGACGACTTCTCGTCTGTTAAGTAACTGACCTTGATAGATATGGCAACTTATTTCTCGCAACAATTTACTGACCATCGAGTTATGTAGATTTAACTGACCATCGAGCCTACGCAAAAGGTAAAAAAAAACTAAATTACCCTACTTATTATATTTATAAAGCATCAAGATTTTTTTTTTGGATTGACATTTTATCGAAACCGGAATTTTCTGAAGACATTTTGACATTTATTGGATTTAATCATACTTTAAGGACAATAATAATTTATAACACACTTGCTAGCAAGACTGTTAATTAAGATATTTCTTATAAATAAAAAAGAGATTTTATAAAGAGAGAACTTTTGTATGTATTGAAATAAATTAAAAAGTACTGGACTGATTTCAAAAATTCTTTGACCATTAGAAAGCTACACTATCCCTAGTAACATAAGCTATATCTTATAATTCTGCGCGAACGAAGTCGCAGGCAACAGCTAGTTAAAATAAATTAAATAATAGGTAAAAAAGTATTACATTATCTTCTTTACGAAACTCACTGTCTAGCGACGCGCATCTATTTCAAAATGGCGTTGTTTGCCAAGATTCGCACTAAACGAAGACGTAATTTCCAACTTAATAAATCGTCTGTTTAGAAAATGATTCACTGATTTGAAACTTTTAAATTGACTCAGTTTGAAAACATTAAATAAATAAAAACTACTAGCGACCCGTCCCGGCTTCGCACAGGTGCAAATCGGTATAATTCTGATAGTAAATAATAATTTACTACAAAAATATGTTTGTATATACAACGTTCGCAGCTTTAGAACTAAAACCTCTAAATTATCAGTGTTACTCTACTATATTGTGAATGTATTATACATGAAAACCTTCCTAATGAATCACTCTATTTATTTAAAAAATCCGTATCAAAATCCGTTGCGTAGTTTTAAAGATTCAAGCATATATAGGGACAAACATAAAAAAGCGTTATTGTTTTATACTATGTAAGGAAAGGATAAGGATAGGTTTTCTTAGCATATCATCCTTATAATATAACCTCAAAGAACAAGACATTCTTGTCTTAAGAATATTAGAATACGATCACTTAACACATCGAATGCCACTAAGATTTTAATAATTAACTTTTAATATTAAAGTGATCTCTCAATGTACGACACAAAAAGTGTTAACAAAGTGGTTTATTATGCTAACCGAATACATATAACTTTTATGTCACTACTAGATTTTTTCATATCCACGTTCCCGCAAAATTAAAATATATTAATGAGCCGATGTATTCTTTATCCTGACAATGTTCTACATCTCGAGATCTGTAGGACCTGGATGTGGTGTATTTTGTTGTAGTTGAGTCATAATATTTTTTTATCGTCAGGAAATTCGTTTATGCACCCCTACGCGGGGCGGTGCAATGGCGTAGGGAGTGTGGGACTCGCCGGCCACAGAAGGTGACCAGAATACCCATTAAAACCTGACCGCCCTCAAACGTATTACGGCGGGACCGTGGGCACCTGTCGGTTCCGTCCGCGGCCCAAGCCGCAAGGACTGGAACGTTACAAGACCGTTCTGGAGATTCATATAAACATTCAAATTTATTTAGAAGTAAGATGTTTACGTATTACGGTATTACTCATTAAAGTAGTAGGAAATAACGAGAAACATCCGCATACATACTCGTAGATGCAATTAAACTATTCATTGTCTGAATTCATTTAATTCTATTTCTTGATATAGTTACAAAACAATAACTACTTATTGAATGATATTATTATACGCGGAAAAAGACGAGCGAACAGGGGGTTATCCATAGTACATACGCTAAAGCGATTCGATAGCGTAAATAAAAAATGTATGACAATGACGTTTGATATCTCACACGTGACAAGCACATGACTTATCGAATATCATTGTTAGTTTCATACATTTTTGATATCGCCAATCGAAAGATACTTTGGGTAACCCCCAGTAGTACCTTTATTACGTACTTAATGGTAAAGTTATGTTATTTCGTTACTTTTTTATATTATAAAGTGGCAAACGAGCAAGCGGCCACCTGTATTCGCTGAAATAGCAAAGCGATCGCTCCCCATAGACATCTGCAATTGCAGATGCGTCCTTAATCTGTAGAGGAGGAGACTCACAGCAAGAGGATAATTCCTCTTCCTATGCGTCCCCTCCCCAGCCATATCCACTTCCGATCATTTATAAGAAAAGGAAAGGAAGGGAAAATGGACTAAAATTAGGCCTCCTTCACCAAACTCATCAGACGAAACACGGAATAGCCATTTCACGATTGTCTTCTGTGTGGTTAGTAAATGGCAATTAATAATTAAAGTACACAATGTAGGGAAACCCGTTGTAATTATTCTTATATTACGTCTATACGTATAACGTACATTCGCTCGAAACCCTACTTATTATTCAGTGATTACGCATTTCATTGGCGACGGTTTCCGCGTCACCTGCTCTTTATCGAGATTTTATTAATAAACGAGACAATAATGGCACTTCGAAAAGGTTTTTAGTTGTTAGTGACCATCCCCGGATGTAGGGGGAGGCAAGCCGAAGGCGACCCGGGCGGCAAGTTCCTGAACTTGAAACGACCAAGTTTAACAGTGGTAGAGCCCGCTTTAACATCTCACGTATTGGGTTCACCCGGCGAAATACTACGACCACACAGAAGGCAGGCGTGAAATGGAAGCAATTCCGTGTTTCGTCCGATGAGTGTGGTGCCAGAGGCCAAATTTTAGTCCACCATCCCTTCCTGTCTTTTTGTTATAAGGAAATGATGGAGGGAAAGTGGATATGGCGAGAGGACGTATAGGGAGAGGAATTATCCTCTTGCTATGCGTCTCCCCCTCCGTATATTAAGGGTAGGCAACGCATCTGCAATTGCAGATGTTTATGGGCAGCGGTCGCTTCGCTATTACAGTGAATCCACGTAGCCGCTTGTTCGTTTGCCACTTTATAATATATAAAAAAACAGGTGAAAATAAAAATAAAATGACACAAATTACTACCAGTCCATTTATAGAGGTCAGAGTTGCGAATCGTAGAAAATTAATATTGATAAATCGTATTTCAGAAACTAATAACGTTGTAATGAATATAATAAGGAAAATTCTTTTTACGACAGCTGTAGTATTCAGTATACGCCATTTTTATCTTATACTGACGCCCGCGACTTCATCCGCGTGAATTAAATAATAATAATCTATATCTATACTTAATATTATAAAAAGAGAAACTTTTTATTTTTGTATTTTTGTATGTATTGAAATAACACAACAACTACTGGGCCGATTTCAAAAAATCTTTCACCATTAGAAAGCTACATTATCCCCGAGTAACATAGGCCACATTATTTTATTCCACGCGGACGAAGTCGCGCACAACAGCTAGTGGTAAATAATTTTACTATTATTATAAAAGCGATAGTTTGTATGATTGTTTCTTTGAAGATAACTCCAGGACGGCTGAAAGGTTTTGATAAAATTTTACTCAGATGTAGAAAATAACCTAGAACACAGAACATTTACAACTTTTTTAATTCCGCGTGGACGTAGTCACGGACGACACCTAGTTACAAAATAATGTTAAGCAAATTTTTGTTAATTATTATTAAAATTAACTAAAACTTGAAACACGTATTAATTCAAGAATAAAATTACAAAGCGTAACTTAACCGTTTATTTTCATTGACGAAATATCCATATTAAACATACATAAGCAATTATAAACCGTATTTTAAAGGCTATTAGGATCATAATTCTTTGTAGCTGTTTGCAATATAAAGGTCGGTGTACTGAGATACAGGCACAAAGTTTAATTGAAAAAAAAAACAAAAAACAACTCAAATTCAACTTGTATATTGAAGTCGATTAGTTATTAGCTGAGTATTTTAGTTAAGTTATAGATATAGGTATCAAATAAGTGACAATTAAAGTAATTTATTCGTTGCACTTAAACTAAGAGTAAGAGTACGCGTAACCGTCGTGTATGCGTAGATGTATGAATGTACAATAGAGGCGAGAGAGGTGTGTCAGGATCGTGCCAAATGGAGGTCCGTAGTCTCTGCCTACCCCTCTGGGTTACGTGCTTGAGTTGTGTTGTGTTGTTGTTGTTAAACTACAGATATTTTGGTCGCATTTTTAACTGCAATTAATAGCTATGTTACTAAGCTAGCTAATACCACTAAAAAATCAGGAATATGTTTATAGTTGTAGACACAGTGGCTAATTTTAAAGGGCAGGGTGTCAAAGTACAATTATATTCAAATAAGTTAAATATTTTTCCCTATGTAAATACCGATCTGATGATGCACTGGTTGATTGGGACACGCTCCATAGAAAAAATATATCCGTGTAAGATTTTTTTGAAAACTGAAATTATTAAATAACAAGCTGTTGTCCGCGACTTCGTGCGTGTGAAGTTAAAAAATATAGTCTATGTTACTCGGGAATTATGAAACTTTCTAATGGTGAAAGAATTTTTGAATTTAGACTAATAGTTTTTGAGTTATTTCAATACATACAAAAATATATAAGGTTTCTCTCTTTATAATATTAGTATAGATAAACGAAAAGTGTAATGGCCGTTGGAATTTGGCGTTCCTCTGTTTAATTAAAGCGCTCATTCAAGCCACATATAAAGTTACTTATAAATAAGTTTTTCAATATGTTTTAGATGATTTATTTGTTGCGGCGAGCACTGGCCACTACAGGCCACTACAGGCTCACTCCTTGCGTGATGCACGTCTTTTTTTCTTTTTTTAATTTTTGAATTTTATTTGTTTATTAACATTCTTTTATTCTTTCTTTATTTTGTCTTCTATATATTTTGAAATCTTTTGTTTTTTTGTAAAAAAAAAATATTGCAACTTTTGGACAGGATGGGCTCGTTTTCTTTTAAAACTCTTTCTTTGATGTTTAACATAGTAAATTAACAAATAGCTATGGTAGTTACTTAACATTGTTTTTTGGTTTCCTATTTTAATACGAAACACAAAGGAAGCAAACTTGAAAGGATTTCCTTAATAAAGGCTTGACATTTCAATATCGATAATTTACATGAAAAAGAAACAATATATTTTTTTTCGTTCCCCATTCTATTCTCCAATTTCCGCATACAAGATGACGTTTGAGAAAATATATTCCGCATTTATTCAGATATCGAGAAAAGGAGAAGTTAACGCTTCCTTACATTTTTCTTACTTTATTAAAAAAAAAACGAAAAAAGTATATTGAAATGTTATTTATAACTTACGGCCAAATATTGAAACGAACGGTTACCCAAAGTTTTTTTCGATTAGCGATATCGCTGATGGAATCGACAAAAATGTATGAAACTGACAATGACATTCGATAAGTCATGTGCTTGTTACGTGTGAGATAACAAACGTCATTGTCACTTCCATAAAGTTTTGATATTCGCTCTGGAATCGCTTTGTAGCGCATGTAGGGTCCTTCAAGAAACGAGCCTATCTATTCCTTAAAGGCCGGCAACGCATTTGTTTCCTCGAGTATTGCAAATGTCCATGGTAGTCGAAGATCACCTCGGTGATCCAACCGCTTGTTTGACCCCTTCTCTTATAAAAAAACCAGTAAACAATCTAACGAACTGTTTATTTTTATGGAATTTGGTGTTTTTAACGTAAAGGATAACCCTTTAATACACTGTTACAAATTAAAATGATGTCTCAGTATTCGTCAGGGATCGTCCATTAATCCCGGGAAGATGGCTACATGGCGTTGTCCCGAGTATTTTTTATATACAGTCGACCCTGGATTAGAGAGAAACCTCTATAAGCGAGACAAATATTTCGGTCCCTTGGACTATCGCTTAATGTGTTCGATTACATTTTTCATTTACCAATATCTCCTATACCATTCCAACTAAGCTCTTAAGCCTTGTACGCACTACGATAGTATTTAAGTCGAGAAGCAAGTTGCAAGTATCCGAACAAAGGATAAAGGTTAAAAGGTTAAAGGTTTTGACCCATGATGGGCTCCATTTTCCGCAACTCCACGACTAGCGCGTATTTTGCGTGAATACACATATCTTTGAATTTCTTCGCCGATATGTGCAGGTTGCATCACGATGTTTTCTTTCACCTAAGAGCGTCCGAACAAAGGATTTACTAATCTATTCTACTATAATGTTGCTCTTCGGAGTTAGTTACTAAATTAGTACTCTAGTGCGTAGGTTTAAGCTGAAACGAGTCCGGACAGTAGTAAATCCTTTGTTCGTATAAATGATATTGCTACTCGACTAAAATACTATCCTGGTGCGAACAAGGCTTTAGCTTCTGATACGTTAGGGTTGATAATAGTCGACCACAGGTATTAGAAACCTCGACCACATGAACAAAAATCCGTATTCACGATATTGGTATTTTACTTAGAATATTCTTGCTTTACCTTGCTTATACTAGAATCAACAGTCCTTGACTATAAGGATGTCTCCTAAATTAGTCGGCGGCCATATTTAAAACAAACATGTTCAACCTTTTGTCTATTTTATGATATGTTAAGTGTTGTTTGTTGTAAATTGTGGGAATTTTTATTTAAACAAGCCGTAACAATTTCAATTGAGACAAAAAACTCATTCTGATTTATTCCAAAACGAGAATCAGCGTTGTACTGTTGTACTTTCTACGTTTGGTAATGGTACATTCATAAAATTTATTCCAAAATACAGAACATCCTTGTTCCTGGTTGCTATGATACTTAATTTGGTCCAATGAGACCCCTGGTCTATCTTACTTAGTTCCGAGTGTACTCCAGTATCATATAATCGACGACTTATTGGTTCTCGTTTATCGCACTTAATACATTTTTTCGGAATAAGAGGGATTGACTTGATAACCTCCTTCTGTTGGAAGTCGGTTAAAAAGTAAGCTATGTATATTTTTTTTGTTTTCTAATGCTTTTTTTTCATAATAAAAATGATGATTAATTCAAGTAAAAAATATTTGTTTATTTTTAATAGATTTCCTTAGCCTAAAAGGTTTAAAGTTATTAAATAAAAAAAATACAGAGATATTAAAGGTTTATTATGTTAACTAGTTCATTGTAAACAAAATCAATAAAAAACATTATTGTATAACCGGTTTTGGTAATATTTAGTACAAAAAAACTTAAATAGGACCCCGCTGTTTGACGAAAATGTATCAAAATTATTATTAATATTATATTCCAAATTACCTATTGTAGTTACTGCATTAAAACAGGTTAAAAACCTAACAAATTCCCCCAAAAGGACCGAAAAATACTAAACGGGTGCTTTACTTTCAAAACACGTTTTACAACTTCATAATCAAGATTTAACTTTATAAGTATAAAACGTCTTTAATTCCGCTTACATAAAACGCTTGTTCAAAAACTTATTACCAACTTTTTTATAGCGTAAAGTGGCAAACGAGCAAATGGCCACCTAAATTCATAAAACAGACAGCATTTGAAGATGCGTTTCCTAGCGGTCGTGGTATTTCACCCGTGGAGACCAATCCTGACTGATGTTCCCAGCTCTACCATCTCTTACACTCTCTGTCTAAAAAGAGAGATACATATATCTTAATATTCGACAGTTCAATTTAATTCTTACAATTAACCCCTTTATCGTTAAGGAAAACATTACCTTCGCCTTAAAGGGTTTTTTACTTTAATAGTATTAGGAAGTTAACGAGTAAATTGCACAATAAGCATTTCCTTAATAGCTTTCATTTCCCTTGATACGAAAATTCTTGAATGCCTTTTAAAGGAGACATTTGGAAAACAAAATAATACTACTCTTTTGGAGAACCTTTAGGTCCCTAGACATACATTTTTTTTAATAATATAAAGAGGCAAACGAGCAACTAGTCACCAGGATTTGAATAGTTTCCATTGAACGCATGTCTTCTGTGTGGTCGTGGTATTTCTCAGGGCAAGCCGGACAATTTCTGAGATGATGTTAAAGCGGGCTCTAACACTGTCAACGGTATACGACCAAGTAACGACCTCTGTCAGATTTTATTCCAAAAGTATCTTGGTGACTAAAATCACGTACTTGCATATCCTTGCGGACGTGCGTAAATTATAACAATCATGTTTTTCATATATTAATTGTTCGAGGAAGATTTTGTTTAAGAAACAGAAAAAAAATAACGTTTACCGGAATTTCCACAAATTAAAAAACATCTCAATTATAATCTTTAATACACACTAATATTAAAACTGTTTACTTCTTTAATACCTAAACGACCTTTCTAAGTTCAATCTAAGTAAACGGATTAAGTAAGTCACATAGATTAAATATACTTCCTCATAAACTTAACCCTAACTATACTTACCCCGGGGACTTACGAAACTTATTTAACTTCAACTTAACTGTCAAGTTTTTGTCTATAAATTAACCGATAAGTCGTCGATTATACGATACTGGAGGACACTCGGAACTAAATAAGACAGACCAGGGGTCTCATTGGACCAAATTATGTATCATAAGAAGTACCAGGAACAAGGATGTTCTGTATTTTGGTATAAATTTTATGAATGTACCAGTCCAGTACCAAACGTAGAAAGTACAACAGTAATAATGCTGATTCTCGTTTCGGAATAAAGCATCAACAAGATAAGTTAAGACGTTTCGTCGATATCTTCAAACAAACATTTGTCCATCCATACATCGTATTCGTCGCATTTATAGTATTAGCAAGGAGCAGATGTAATAGATTGATGTATTTTCAGCACGTAAGTGCAAAAAAAATACATTTTATTTTACGACCAAACCTCCAACATACTATATTGTTTATAAGAAACGAGATTCTTACCACGATTTGAGCTGCCGAGCTGCCGAAATATCGGGAACTCAAACTGCTAAATCGTGGTAAGAATCCTGTTTCTTGTGAACAATATGCTAGTAAAAATCACGAAAGTTTAAAGTTATATATCTCCAACATAATGTTATATATACAAAGATATATTATACTATAGATGGAACACTCGAAGCCTAAAAGTGAGGCATTTTCTTTGACCTCCGGAGGTCTCACGTAGGGAGATTTCCCCTAGTGTTTACCTCTAAATTACAATATATTTGCCGACATAAAAAGTCGACCGAATGTAACCTCTTTTCTCAAATTTAAATTTTACTTCATAGTATTTTCTAAAGTTTAATATTATAATTAATAGAGACATTTTTAAAATGCTAATTAAAAATTTATAACAACCATAAAACCACAAATAGTCGTTGTTAAAAATTGTTTGGATTTAAATTGTTTTAATAATAATGAAAAACGATAATTAACATTTTAATGAATGTTTTAGTTCATTCTACTGTTTATTTAAAAAAAAAACAATTTCCCAAGCATGGGAATTTTTTTCATAATACTGGCAAGTTTTTTTAATAATTTCTTTCCTTGTTAAATTAGTATGGAGCGCTCCCTCTATGTATAATATATCTCTTTGGTTATATATTTCTAGAATAATCCGCTTGATACTTAGTACGTACTAAATATGGCCGTTTATGCAATTAACAGGCGTTTTATAATTATTATTAATTTAGGTTGGTTAATTGGACCCATTTTGACTTTGGTTAAAAGTTGTTAAGCTTTGTTAAACAAGACCCTAATTTTATCCATATTAAGTCTAAATGGGGTTTTATATCCTAAAATTATACCATTTAAACCAAGGCAGCCTTTGTATTATTCATCAAAAAAAAAAAACGAAGATTTTGTTTCGGCGTAAGGCCGTTTTATGATTTCAGTCTTATAAAGCCGTAGGGTAACTACAAAACAATGTTAAAAAAAGCAAGTTTGTATCATTTTTATAACTCTTCTCGGCATAAGATTTTTAAAACAGAAAAGTTGTAAATTATTTTCAGTCAAAATCGGAACTGTTTGGTGGCATAATGGCCATACGACCATTGCCTTTTGCGTATAAAAAATATAAGTGAAAAAACAGAAGAGAATCGCGCGAGAACATGTAACAACGATGTAGGAACGTAAAAAATAATTAAGTAATTTGTAAATATGTGTATAAGTTAAGAAATAGTTTAAGAAGATAATGTATAAACGTAACAACGAATAAATGTATGTTAGCTGCCGTGTTACCGTATCATTTTGTTCAAATTATCACTAGCCATATTCAATTCTGCGGTTCGCCCTTGTTACCAAAGTTACCGACTTTTACAAGGTTAAGGAAGTTTACGTTCTACTTATTTAATCTTTATTACGAGTTTTTCGAGACATTCTAGATACATTTACCAACATAATAACGCAATACCAACATCCAAATGCTTACACAATAACATATTCGCCGTAGAAAGAGAAAGATATAGAAATGGCTACATCGTATACGGTTGAGGGACAAAAAATGCCTTAGACTACGTCATAGGTGTGTTCTGTTGCTCACTTCACGGTTTAAAACCAATAATATCATGTCTAAAGCCTTTGCCTGGGACGTATGAAATTTTAATTCACCGAAAATACGCTTGGAAAGCCACAATACTATATACGTCACATTTATTTGGGTCCTATTTCTGGCCCCGAGCAAACAAAATCGTTTACGGAGAAAGGGACCAAAGATCTATGTCACTGTCTTGGTCACGTTAAGAATATTTGGTATAAATGTGTCTCAGTCGCTGTCAGTATGACATATGTCATGTCTTATCTGGTATTTTTAATCTATGATCGTTGCTTCGAAATTCAAACACTTTCAATTGCAACATGAAGGAACTTAGTACCCTAGAAGGGGGCACACATTATTTCAGACATCTTTTTTTTTTCACTAGAGAATGTAGAGACATCAAAAATAGTCGCGTGCCATCCTGGTTAATTGGGGGACACTTGTCCTGGGCAAGGCCGGAGCTGGTTTTAACCGACTTCCAAAAGGAAGAGGTTCTCAATTCGTCCCTATATATCCAAAACAAGCATCAATAGCAGATAAAGTAATGTTACTGGACATTTTCCAGTATTCAGATTTCAGTTGAGTTGTCAGGTTTAATGAGATACTTAAGTAAGCAAGTTATAGTCAAAATGATTGTCAACGAATACAAAGTAAAACACGAACGACCTTACAATAAATAACAATAAGTATTCCCTAGACGTGATCGAAGATTATCCGACTGAGAAATTGAATCGTGAGTTTACACTATTCAAAAACTTATACGAAAACATATTGTCGTCCCTTTCAGTTTATATGAATGAAACAGAGACAGGATATACTTTTGTTCAGAAGTAGAGACAGGGAAAACAAAAGGCTTTTGCACTGTTGCACGTGGACGGACTCGCGGGTGCTAACTAGTGTTAATACAAAGTTATTATCTTGCACATTGTATTATTTCGAGGGTATGTGCAGGCATCACGATGTTTTCCTTCAACGTAAGTAATCAAATAATATAAATTTTCGTGTAGAAAAAGTTTTAACAGAATTTTCAAATTCAATTCTAAGTAATATGTATGAATTTTTTACGCTTTGAAAACTTTGAATAACATATGTTAATCAATGTTTTCCAACATACAAGTAAGAAAAACTTGACTTGTAAAAAATGTACTTGGAATTACAAATGACGTACATAATAAGGTCATATACTAATGTTATAAAGAGGAATGATTTGTATTTTTGTATGCATTGAAATAACTCAAAAACTACTGGGACTTAAAAATTCTATAACCAAACAAAGCTTCATTATCCCTCAATAACATTGGGTATATTTTTTAATACCACGGGTACGAAGTCGCGAACAACAACTAGTGTTAAATAAAATGAGATAATTTATCTTTAAACTTTTATAAAAAATGCTTTATAATCTTTAAAGCCTTGTACGTACTAGGATAATATTTTATTCGAGTAGCAAGTAGCATTTATCCGAACAAAGGATTTACTAATCTATTCTACTAAAATGTTGCTGTTCGGACACGTTTAGTTACTAAATTACTACCCTAGTGCGTTGGTTTAGGCTTAAACGAGTCCGAACCGTAGTAAATCCTTTGTTCGGATAAATGCTACTTGCTACTCGACTAAAATACTATCCTGGTGCGAACAAGGCTTAAGTACGAGTAATTATAACGTGTCATTTCGAAATATCTTGTTCATTACTACCGTGATCTTCTTGCAAACAATATATGGGCATATTATGAGAAGGGAACATGTGAGGAGACTGTTAATCATCATCATCATCACCATCTCACTATTCATCCCCACCGAGGGCCGCAGAGCCTACCCTCTAAGCGGTGACTAGACCATAGTCAATCATACTGGACAATTTTTCCTTCATCTATACTAATATTAAAAAACCGCCTTCCAAAACCAAAAAAAACATATTTAAATAAAAAGCATAAAAAACTAAAAAGTACAAAATAACGTAGTATAGAATAAATTAATTTTATACACCTCTTATGCAAACCATTCAGACCTTTAATATTAATAAAATACTATTATTTGTGAGCTATATCTATTTATTGATAGGTTTGAGGTCGGAGCCAAGTAAAATATAATAGGGATACATAACACCTACGAGTACATGCGCTGTGAGTTAGGTTTGTTTACGTTGGCTAATCTCTAGTATACAAATTGTATTACAGTAAGTAAGCTGTATGTAATATTACGTTTTATTTTGTTTAAGGCTTGGCTCCGCCTTCAAACCTATCAATAAATAGATATAGCTCACAAATAATAGTATTTTATTAATATTAAAGGTCTGAATGGTTTGCATAAGAGGTGTATAAAATTAATTTATTCTATACTACGTTATTTTGTACTTTTTAGTTTTTTATGCTTTTTATTTAAATATGTTTTTTTTGGTTTTGGAAGGCGGTTTTTTTAAACGCAGTTTTTTTTATTTTATTTTAAGCTTTTTAGTGTCTTTAATAGGCTATTCTGTAAACTACAGTAGAATTTTTCTATCACACCATATACATTATAACATTCCGTTGTGTTTTATTATCTTAATATATGAAACAAAAAGTTTATTTTAAAAATTATAACTACGAAATGTGAAACAAACAAATTAAAGCTATTTAATACGAGTACTAGTTGTTGCGGGAGACTTCGTCAGCGCAGTTATTTATAACAAAATACTTAATATGTACTCCATATTGCGGCCATCCTCATCTGATTGGCCTACAAGACAACAATTATTATATCTTAATTTAATTATATACAATAGTCAAGAAAGATATGTCGTGTAAATACTATTACAACAAATATATTACATCGCCGCGAGCATATAAGTATTTCTATGCGCCCGCGCGCTTCTGTTGCATTTTCGAACGCGCTTAGTTTGTTTTAATTATGTAATATCTTCTAAACAATTGGTCAGAATCTTATACTGTAAAGGGCAATTATAATCTACGTTTAATACTCTAACGCAAAATCATATTTATTTGGATAAGGATTCATACCGAATACAAAATAATAGCGTCATAACTTGCCAAATGCATTTTAATTGAAAATTTTTTGAGAAAATAAATATTATTGTGATACAATCATAGATTATAGATAAATGCCACTAAAGACAACTATATAGCCAATTTCACTATGTATTGATCGCACATTATAGTTTTTATGTAGGTCTTATAGTTTAGGCTGTATACGGCAAGAAAACACTTGTCTCGCTTAATTTGGAACGTTTTTGTAATTTTTCACGTTCCGCGTGGTTTAAAACCTTCATATCTTCTAAAGTATTGGTCAAAATGATTACCTTCAAAGGTCAACTATAATCTGCATTAAATTCTCTTGATGTTGAACATATTTATTTGGATAAGGATTCATAGGGAAGTCTAATAATAGCGTCCAAAGTCGAGTAAAATTTTCTTATGAAAAAATGTTTTTTATGAGAAAACCATAAAAGATAGATATATGCCATCGCGGACTTTAAATTAGCACATTTAAAGAGCTACGATCTGGTAAAACCCAAATTTTCATGGGGCCTATAGTTTAGGCTACGTAAGCCGAGAAAGCAAAAAAGTCCCATTTTTTTTTCATGTTTATTAAAAATAACTCAAAAACTACTAAATAGTTTTTTTGAAACGTAAATATGGGACCAAATGGCAGCTATTTTGCATCGAGCAAAAAATGAATCACGTAAATCGGTTCAGAACTCGCTGCTCGACGTCCGAACATACATAAAAAAAAAAAAAACTCATTGACTTGATAACCTCCTTCTGTTGGAAGTCGGTTAATAAAGAGAGAAACTTTGTATTTTTGAATTTTTGTATTTTTGTTTGTATTGAAATAACTCAAGAACCACTGGACCGATTTCAAAAATTCTTTCACCATTACAAAGCTATATTATCCCCGAGTAACATAGGTTATATTATTTAATTCCACGCGGACGAAGTCGCGCACAACAGCTAGTTATAATTATATACATGCAAAAAACCGGTACCATGTAATTAGACCTTTAATCAAGAAATACAACTATTAAATATTGAATCCTGTTTTACGAAATACTTAAAAACACTGTTAAAATAATAATTGAATGCATTATTAAAGTCGTTTAGCGTTACCTTGAAATATTTATCTATAATGAGCCAATTATTGAAATTACTTCTTAACTAAAACTAGAAATAACTTATAAACTATTTAATTGCAATAATTATAACAGCAAATACATAAAAAAATAAAAAACAGCCACACGAATATGGCCTTAACACGATTTAATACAACTGAAATTCAAGAAAAAATACTCACGAATATTATTAAAAAAAATATATAATTTACATATGAAAATAACTATATTATAATAAACTCACCTATTTATAAACTATCCAAGTATATATAAAAAATATAACACAAAACACAGCACTAAAACGACGTATTTCAGAACGTAGATAAATGACGTAGCTACGTGCGCCGACCACGCAAGCTTGCCTAACACTGAACTTGAAGAATGCTCTTGCGCAGTTCCATCTTGCTTGCCTTCGACTATTAACAAAGAAAAATAAACTCTATACCAAAGCAATAAAGTGTAAATTACCTTGATAATTATCCATTGTCAAGTTAGAGTTGGTGACGAATAAGTTATTTGCTTATTCCTGTTAAGAGCTTCGCAAAACGTAATGATTTTATTACTTTTATCACATGACTAAATTAAAATAGTTACTTTGTAGTAACTATTTTGATTTTAATACTAGTCTATTAAACTTACTAAACTTTTACGTTTCCACCGAAGGGATACAAACGTAAACTAAATTTGGGGTGACTAGACTAATAACTAGAGTCCCCTATTTAATAATAGGATAAAAGACATGCTATGTCAGTGGGGGTTGACTACACACGACTTTGTATTTCAGACCTGATATGTGCAGCTTTCCTCGTAAAGCCTCTAAATTAATTCCAAATTTTATCACTCCAAATATATAACCAAATTCGAGACAGACGTGTCAGAATGTTTAATGCGCTCTCCTGTAAAATTAGCCTTTTGCACTTACATAAGTTTACGTGGTGACCGTCGATATGATAAAGGACCTAAAATGATACTTTAATCCTATAGCAGTCCTTTTACAAAATGGTGTAAACCAAAGGTCACATAATTACAGAACCTTGTATCTTACTGACGTCTTTGGAAGAAGTCATTAAAGTTTTTTATACTAGAATTTCCATCTTCCGTAGATTTAAATCAATGTTAAATAAAAAACGTAGGCACATAAATCTTTTTTACTTACGCATTTTCATTTCCAAACCTCCGATATTAATCTAAATGGATCCTGTACTATATATTTTAAAACCGGTTTAAATTATTTGAATTTATCAGACCTTCAACATTCAGCATCGTTGGCTCAAGGGTTTAGCTCTTAACTTGTAATCTGTAAGTCCCGAGTTCGAATCCCGCTCTGTACCAATGGTTTTTTCGATTTTAGATAGTAAAAATTAGCTGTTGTTCACGACTTCGTCATCGTGGAACTAAAAATATGTTACTCGGGGAAGCTTTCTAATGGTAAAAGAATTTCTGAAATCCGTCCAGTAGTTCTTGAGTTATTTCAATGCATACAAAAATGCAAAGTTTTCCTCTAATTAGTAGATACAAACCCCCTTATTTCGAAAAAATGTATAAAATACTGCTGTAGACGAGGACCAATAAGTCGTCGATTATTCGATACTGGAGGACACTAGGAACCAAATAAAATAAACCAGGGGTCTCATTGGACCAAATTATGTATCATAAGAAGTACCACAAACAAGGATGATCTATATTTTGGAATAAATTTTATGAATGCACCAGTGCCAATCGTTGAAAGTACAACAGTAATAACGCTGATTCTCGTTTTGGAATAAAGCGGTTAGTTTTATAATAAAACAAAGATACACTCAACTAAGATACAAATCAAGTTAATTTAAATGTTGTAAATAAAATTATTTTATATATCTTTCACAATTCAGCACAACCGTCAAGGTCTTGCGTGTATTTTCACACATTCTGTTTAACATACGTGACAAGAACGAACTCGAGTCCGACCTCGATTGAAACGGACATAAAATGCGTAGAAAGAAAAAGATATAGAAGTGGCAATAGCGTATACGGTTGAGGGATAAAACATGCCTTAGACTACGTCATACGTATGTTGTGCATCACTTTACGGTTTTAAACCAATTATATCATGTCTCAAGCCTTTGCCTGGGACGTATGAAAAATTAGTTCACCGAAAATGCGCTTGGAGCACCACAATACCACGTGATATGTCACATTTATTTGGGTCTTATTTCAAGACCCAAACAAACAAAATCGCATACGGAGATAGGCCCAAAGATCTATGGCACTGTCTTTGTCACGTTACGTATCTTTCGTATAAATGTGTCGCAATCGCTGTCAGTTTGACTTATGTCATGTCTCATCTGCCTTTTTCGATCTATGGTAAAATGCAAACGCTCAATCCAGAATATTTGACTTGTGTAAAAAAAATGGCCAATAATTATTATCTCTATCTAACTTACTTCGCTCTAATACAGAGTTTTAGGATACATACCTTTTCTGGGGGTCACCCTACATTCGCTACGAAGCATATATTTTGTTGATTCCATCGGTGATATCGCCAGTCGAAAAGTACTCTGGGTAGCCCGTCTGCTATCCTTAGAATATTAAATCAAAATCTTACTAATATTATTAAGAGAGAATCTTTGTATTTTTGTAGGTATTGAAATAACTCAAAAACCACTAGGCCGATTTCAAAAATTCGTTAATCATTAGAAATCTACTTTATCCCCGAGTAACATGGGATATATTATTTAATCTCACGCGGACGAAGTCGCGCACAATAGCTAGTCTAGTAAATGTTAAAGTTGCGATGGATGTATGAATGTTAAATGTTTGAATTTAGTAAACGGATTAACTTAAGGGTTCTCGTGAAATGTTGTCTGATCGAACACAGGCTTTCTATGTCCTTTTAGTTCCGCCTAGACAGAGTCACGGGTGATAGCTAGTTGTTTATAAATGTTATATAGATTTGACAATTTATGCGAACGTTTGGGCCTAAAAATACTCTTTCACCCTAAATATCACCAAATCATTTGTAAAGTTATTCAATGACTAGCTTTTTTTCGCGACTTCGTCCGCGTGGAAATAAATAATACAGCTTATGTTACTCGAGGATAATGTAGCTTTCTATTGATGAAAGAATTTTTGAAATCGCCCCAGTAGTCCTTGAGTTATTTCATTACATACATACAAAAATAAAAATTTTTCTCTTCATAATTTTAGTATAAAGGTATAGATTTGTTTTATTAATTGTTTTAATTTACATCTCTAATGCTTACTTAATGCTTTGTTTAAAAGTCCAGCGTCCACAGTAACATTATGTTTACAGTGACTTTCTACTGTTTTACTCCCTTACACATACATGTTGTTTTCTCAACTTTATCAAGAAGTACGAAAGGGATGACGATATATATTTGTATCAATGTTTCGTAAGTGGAAACCTAGATTCATTAATAAGTTAATTAAATGTGGCATTGCATTGTTGAAATTATAAATGTTTCAAAACGGAAAAACCATCGTCCTCGCTTACAAATAGCGCGGGAAAATTCCGCTCAGCCATTGGCTAATATTGTGAGAACAAATGAGTCATGTTGACAATGACATTTAAAATCAGCTGTTTTAACGCAAAAGCGTAGAAAGAGAAAGGTATAGAAATAGTATTGCGTATACGGTAGAGGGACAAAAATGCCTTAGACTACGTCATACCTGTGTTGTGTCCATCACATTACGGTCTTAAACCAATAATATCATGTCTTAAGCCTTTGTCTCAGACATATGAAAAATTAGTTCACCGAAAATACGCTTGGAGCGCCACAATACTATATGATACGTCACATTTGCTAGGGTCATATTTCAGGATCCAAACATACAAAATCTCATACGGAGTCAAGGACCAAAGATCTATGTCACTGTCTTTGTCACGTTACGTATATTTCGTATAAATATGTCTCAGTCGCTGTCAGTGTGACATATGTCATGTCTCATCTGGTTCTTTAATCTATGTTTAAAGACGATAATAATAGATTAATTATTCGATTGCTATTGCGATCTTTACATCAATTTTCAATTCAAATTGATTGAAAATCATAATTAAATTAACTCTGGATTAAAAAGGATCGAATACTAATTTAGGCCGTGAACTATTCGACAATGGAAGCCCACGGTTATGTAATACAAAGTTGTAGAACAAAACATTTACCTCAATTAGAGTAACTTGGTCTAATTATTTTATTATTAGACAATTATAATCGATTGTTGCACATTAAATAAGCCAATGTGTCATTATAAAGCAAGGATATTAGAATTCGACGTTAATGACATTGCAGACGTGTTAATCGTATAAAATATAAAATTAAAACCGTCTTAACTTCCTTCTTACTAATCTTACAAAATGCGAAATTCTTACCGCTTTATTCCGAAACGATAATCAGCGTTATTACTGTTGTATTTTCTACATTTGGTACTGGTACATTCATAAATTTTATTCCAAAATACAGAACATCCTTGTTCCTGGTACATCTTATGATACATAAATTGGTCCAATGAGACCCCTGGTCTATCTTATTTAGTTTTGAGTGTCCTCCAGTATCGTATAATCGACGACTTATTGGTCCTCGATTATCGCAGTACTTTATAATTTTTTTCGGAATAAGAGGGTGATGGTGCTTTATGAAGCGAGCCTATCTATTCCTTAAAGGCCGGCAACGCATTTGTGGTTCCTCGAGTATTGCAAATGTCCATGGGCGTCTAAATCACCTCGGTGCTCCAGCCGCTCTTTTACTCCATTATTTTATATAAAAAGTTCGTATGAACGGAGCCGCGGGCGATACCTAGTATCTAGTTATAAATAGCTATGAAAGAAAACAGTAAAATATGTTAAATGTAGATTCATAAGCGAAATTAATGTTTTAAAAAACATTGTAGCAAAAAGTTATATTAAAATAATAATTTTCGAATGCGGTAATTATGCCCATTGTGTGAATTTCCCGCCTTTTTTTGACAGTTGAATGATATCAAAACTTTTCGTATTAATTATTCTCTAAAACGTAATAAAAAAATTTACCACATGACATTTGAACTTTTTAATGTTTTTTTTTTACGAATGATATTTTTAGGAATTATAAGTTGGCAAATAATCAAATCTGCATAAGCGACAGTCCAAGGGACCGGGATATTTGTCTCGGTTATAGAGGTTTCTCTCTAATCAGTTTCTCGCTTATGGAGGTAGCTCGTCGGGACCAGAGAATGCCTCTCGCTTATAGAGGTTTCTACCTTATCCAAGGTCTCGCTTATCATTATTTTCTTCATACCAATTTCGATTATTCTGATTTAGAACAGTAATTTCACTTTTGATTCACTTTGAAAAAATACAAAAATACCCGTAATTATTTTTGGTGACGAGCAATTTGATAATAAATATTCAAAAATCTGTAGAAGTACATATTTATCTATTCTAATATAATCAAGAGAAAATATTTGTATTTTTGTATGTATTGAAATAACTCAAAAACTGGGAA
The DNA here is from genome assembly GCA_013186455.1 of Papilio dardanus tibullus. Classification (NCBI taxonomy): domain Eukaryota; kingdom Metazoa; phylum Arthropoda; class Insecta; order Lepidoptera; family Papilionidae; genus Papilio; species Papilio dardanus. The sequence continues at coordinate 134,042 of QDHC01007347.1, read as the reverse complement.
GATTTTAAAAATTCTTTCACCCCTAGAATGTAACATTATCCCCGAGTAATATTAGATTTTTAATTCCTTGCGGACGAAGTCGCGTGCAACAGCTACTAACTATTGCGTTTAAACAAAGAACAATAGACGCGCTAAATTGTACATACATTCTACACAAGTCGCAGTGAGGTAAAATATGACAGCGAATAAGGTCAGGCAGCCATCTTTGAAGGCGATGTCCATGATCTCCAACCTTGCATTATACAAATCTATGCTTCTGTTTAGAATAAAATAAGTACTTAAAATACAGTGGTAGAGCACGCTTCAACATCTTCGCACGAATTGTCCGGCTCGCCCGGTGAAATACCACGACCACACAGAAGATAGGCGTCAAATGGAAGCAATTCCGTGTTTCGTCTGATGAGTGTGGTGCCGGAGTCCTAATTTTAGTCCACTTTCTCCTCCTATCCTTTTCTTATAAGGAAATGATGGGAAGGGGGACGTGGATATTGCGGGGGAGAGGACGTATAGGAATTATCCTCTTGCTGTGCGTCTCCTCCTCCGTAGTTTAAGGGTGGGCATCTGCAATTACAGATGTCTATGGGCAGCGGTCGCTTCGCTATTTCAGAGAATCTAGCCGCTTGCTCGTTAGCCATTTTATAATATAAAAACATATTGAAAATAAAGTAACAATTATTTTTGTTTTGTAGTATTACAAGTTATTTGTAGTATTTCACATAACATCAGATGGGATCGTGTTCGAGTAGTTCAACATAAAAAATCGGACATCGATCCTTAGCGCCTGACAATTAAGAATAGTCATTTTACCTCTAAGTTTATTTGCCCTTCAAATTCTACAGGAGCTTTAAAAAGGCACCGAAGTTTGACCAAGGAACTTCGTTTTAAAATACTATAAGCACGATTATTTTGCTTGTTCTTGAAAAAATTACCATCTCTAAATATGCAAAATGAGGGAATAAAAGAGGACAAAATAAGGTAATAGGCATGTCAACGGACTTTCTGATTCCAAGTTTGCACATCTTAATTCAACTCATAAATAAATACATGAAAACATGAGTAACAACTTGACATGTAGTATGACCATGAAATTACGAGAAATCTTACTAATATTATAAATGTAAAAGTAACGATGGATGGATGTTTAATAAAAGCATCTCCGTAACTAATTAACGTGTCTTGGTATTTGGTATAAATGTAGAACACATCCTGGAAGGACACATAGACTACTTACTGTGTTTGTTTTTAGTTCGCTCGCGAGTCGCTGGCGATAGCTAGAAGAAAAATAAAACGTAGTTTTATCTATACTAATACTATAAAGAGAGAAGCTTTGTATTTTTGAATTTTTGTATGTATTGAAATAACTCAAGAACTACTGGCCCGATTTCAAAAATTCTTTCACTCATAGAAAGCTACATTATCCCCGAATCACATAGGCTATATTTTTTAATTCCACGCGGACGAAGTCGCGAGCAACAGCTAGTATTTCATAAATTTATAAGAAGCTCATTCGTTAATTGAGTTTGTAATAAATCTGTGTCCAGGGTATTAAAACTAAACAATAAAATAAAAATATAAAATTTTATTCAACATTTTTGTCCCAAAACCTCTATAAATTATGGTAACAATTACTTCGACGTGGTTCCACATAGGTCGCTAATAATGACGCACGTGACTTGCTTTAGAACTACGTCAGGTGTAGTTGAAGAAGAGTTGCCATTACTTAAAAACATAATACAATCAAAACCTGCATAAGCGAGACGTGGATAAGCAAGAAACCTCTATAAGTGAGACTCAATCTATGGTCCCGACGAGCTACCATAAGCGTAATAAGCGGATTAGAGAAAAACCTCTATAATCAAGACAAATGTCCCGGTTCGCTTGGCCTCTGCTTATACAGATTTTACTATATTAGTTATCAACGGATAAAAAGAACTTAATGAACTATACTATCGAACAAATCTCTATAAAAACTGTTTAATCTTACTTCTCTTTTACACACAAACTCTTCGGTAGTGACACAAACTGGATAATTCCCATCGAAATAATTTGAATTATATTCAATTCCAAATCTTTTAACTTCTTTCAACAACTCTTTTAAGCAAGCACATTGCCACGGATTGTGGTCGAAGAACAAACCCTTTAGTCTGGCGCCCCCGTTTGTCTTTAGCCTGGTGAAATCACGTATCAAATACGTCAGTCTGTTGTGAGCAACATTTAAGTTTACCAAATTAGTTCTTTTGAATAAACCATCTTGCAAATCTGTTACCATATTATGAGATAAATCGAGTATAGATAATTTATGTGCTGAACTAAATAAAGTATCGGGTAATGTTGTCAGCAAATTATTACTCAAATTAAGATATGTTAGTTTCTTCATGTTTTCAAAGGCTTTGTCATCGATATTTTCGATCTGATTTAATGATAAATCTAGACTTGATATTGAATCGAAATTCTTTGAAAATATATTTTCGATCAACCAAGTGTAATTTGGTCGTATAATTAAAATGCTATCATTCATAAAATTAGTTGACATTAAAAATTTTGGTATTTCTTTAAAATCAAAATTCTTTACGTTGACTTTGATTAATTTTTGAAATGGATTTAACAAATTGTCAGGAGCGTCGAGTATATCATTATCGGAAAATTGTATATTCCATGTATGTACACTACTTGACAGATCTAAATTATTTAAATTTAATAAATTATCGAAAACCCGAGTATTTATGCGAAGCATTTTGTTGCGTGCTAAATTAAGTTTTTTTAGTTTAACATTGTACTTAAACAAGTCAAGCGGTATATCTTCAATATTATTATAATATAGATTTAATTCTTCTAATTCAGTTAATGCATCGAAAGTTCCTGTAATATTTTTCAAGCCGTTTTGTGACAAGTCCAGACTTTTCACTGTAGGCACTTCTGCGAAGACGCCATCTTCAATATTTGATAAAGCACACCACTGCATTGACAGAATGATAACTTTCTTATAAGGCGTTAGTACTCCTCTTTTCAGTACATCATCACTGTAGAAGTTATTTGTACAATTAACTCTTTTACCCTGATCATCTTTGATTTCGCAGGTGATTTCAGCAAAGACTATTCTTAACGCAAATATATTTATAATAAGAAACCAAGCGTTTTTTGTTATCGCCATATCTGTGAAAATAATATAATGAATTACAAAAGTATTTAAAAAAAGGAGAATATTCGATCTGGCTATCTACTCAACAACAACAAGCCTCATGTCATTGGAAAGGTCTTTGCTTATATTTTATTTTTGTGTATGACAATAAACGTGTAGTATATGGGGTTATCGAGTTATTGTCAACAATAATATCAAAGTGTTTAGTTTCAATTCACTTCCACTTAGAGCAGACTTACATCTATTGTACTGGAGTTTGTGAATATTTGCAGGGAATAAAGTAGGAAGTGCGGTGGCGACATTGGCTTGTTGCTGTTGAGAAGTAGACCAAGGTAGATAGGTCTTTGCCCATCGTTCTTTAGTTTTCTTAGGTGTAGCGAAAAATGTGGGCGAACTTGGGGTCATCGCATCACCTTAATATTCTTTCTTATTCAGAACTCCTCTGCAGCTGTGAAAGGGATGACACTTGTATAGTCATCTCTTTCTTCTCTTCGACGAAATGGAACAACAATCCTACATTTACTAATATTATAAATTGGGAAGTTATTATGGATGGAAGCTTGTTTGAAGGTATCTCCGAAACGAGTAAAGGGATCTTGGTATTAGTTATAGAAGAGAGCATTCTGGAAGAGCCTATAGGCTATTTAATAAGTTTTGTTTTTAATTTCAAGAGAACGAACTCGCGGTCGACAGCTACAATACAAATATCACGACCGATAACCCTTAAAAAAAAAAGTTAAATAAGTACTCACCAAAATAATTCAAGGAAATAACAAATACTCTCAGTATGAATGTGTAAAATGTTGTTTTACGAACAGTTTGCAGTCTTCCACACAAATATTAAACTAAATTTAATATTTGATTATAATGTTTGTGTCCTTGAAGAGTTATTGAAAGAACATTTTTGAGGTTATTAGTTAAAAAATACAGATACAGTTGTGTCGGAGAAGACCTGATATATACTGACGCACAGGTCATCTAGCTGACTTTATCCTTATTTTATAAAAAAGGTAGTCAACAACGTATTTTGGCACTTTGGGAGGGTTGTAAACAGGTTTTCTTGTTTAATACGAGTAGTTCTCAGACTTGTCGTGCCACTTTCTGCCCGGCGCCAAGAACGTTCGCCTCACGCGACATACCCTAACTGCTGCACTATTTCCAGATTCGGTGCTAAGAACTTTTTTTTTAAAGATTAAAAGGTAAGCGCCTACCAAAATAAAATAGCAATTTTTGTTTTCTAAAGATTTACATTTCATTAAAATCTAAACCTCTGTAAGCGAGTCATACTAAGGTCCCGACGAGCTACCTCTATAGGCGAGAAACGTGGATTAGAGAGAAACTGCTATAAACGAGACAAATATCGCGGTCCCTTGGACTCTCTCTTATGCAGGCTCGACTGTATTTTTTTTGTTACATATTATTATGAGAGTGACATCTATACAAAAGTTTATATACCACGACAGTTTTGTTGATACGTAAACAATTGTTTTAAATGGTTGCCCTAGATGTCGCTATTAAATAAAACTAAATAACCGATGCACTTAAAACAAAGAAAAAACAAATTAAATACTAAATGAATAATTACGGCATATTGTAATTATCGGTAACATTGTTTTGTTAAAGTATTTTTTTATTTATTTAGTACATTACATTATTAGATATTGTAAAACAGACATAATACGATTTACATTATTAATTTAAATATAAGCGTAAAGAAAAACTAACAAAGCGTTATTATGAATAACTAGCGACCCGCCCCGGCTGCGCACGTGTGCAAATCGGTATAATGCTGATACTAAATACTGCAGCGTTTGCAATGTAAACGCTAAAAATGTGTTAATTTACGACATATTACACATATTAAAAACCTCTAAATTATCAGTGTTACTCTTCTATATTGTGAATGTATTAGACATGAAAACCTTCCTTATGAATCACTCTATCTATTAAAAACACGCATCAAAATCCGTTGCGTAGTTTAAGATTCAAGCATATATAGGGACAAACATAAAAAAGCGTTATTATTTTATACTATGTAAGGATAAGTACAAAACAATAAAACTACGTAAATAAAAGCTATATAATCACTAAGATTCACACAAAGAGATATTATACATAGAGGTAGCACTCCATACTAATTTGACGTTAAAAAGCGTGCCAAGAAATAAATTATTAAAAAAAAAAACTTGCCAGTATCATGAAAAAAATTTCCAAGTTTGGGAAATTGTGTGATTTTTTTACATTTTTAAAATAAACAGTGGAATAAACTAAAACATTCGTTAAAACGTTAATTATCGTTTTTCATTATTATTATTTTATTTAAAACAATTTAAATCTAAACAATTTTTAACAAAGACCATTTTTGTTTTATGGTTGTTATAAATTTTTAATTAGCGTTTTAAAAATGTTTCTATTAATTATAATATTAAACTTTAGTAAATACTATGAAATACAATTTAAATTTGAGAAAAGAGGTTACACTCGGTCGACTTTTTATGTCGGCAAATGTAATTTAGAGGTTAACACTTAGGGAGATTTCCCTACATTGGACCTCCGGAGGTCAAAGAAAATGCCTCACTTTTAGGTATCGAGTGTTCCATCTACAGTATAATATATCTTTGGATTCACATAATCTTTCGCACATTTGTATGTAGGCTGTGTGAATTTGGGCATATAATAAATAATCTCTATTTACTTACTCGTATATGCTAATGTTATTATTTTTGGATGTTTTTTGACGAATTCGAATTAAAAACGAATAAATGATATATGGTAAGTATATTCAACTGCATTTCCAATCCACAACTTCAGAAGTTTTGTAATCTGTTTGTTTTATAAAGCTGAAAACATGTTGCATTTTTAAATTTATTAAAAAAAATAAACTACTTTGCCGGTTTTAAAAATTCTGCCACCATTAAAAATCTACATTATTCCCGAGTAATATAAGCTATATTTAGTTCCACGCAGACGAAGTGGTGAACAACAGCTAGATAAAAATAAATTAAAATAATAATTATGAGTCGTAAACAAAGATATTAAGATACCCCATACAAAGAGCTATCTGACATACTGACAATTAGTATAGGTAACAAAAACATCACCCAAAAAAACTGAAAAAAAAACAGAAGATCCTTTTCAAACATGAACGAATGAATTTGTAAAGTTCGGATTTGTGTAGAAAATTAAAAAAAAATTAAGATTAAAATAAAACAAAAAAAAACTTCAGTGGGATGGGACCCCGTAACTAATAGTTATTCAATTAAAAATAATGTTCTATTAAAATATTTTTTTTATTTTATAATGATATTTTTCATTTTTTTTTATAAAACGCAATTTTCTATGCCACAAGCAGATGATCAATAAATTATCCGATGCATTGCATTCCGAAACAATGACAGAGAAAGGCGTCTTTATGACGTCATTGCGAACTAACACTACATACCTATAAACAATTAGATTGGTCACATCTTACTAATTAATATTATAAATACGAAAGTTACGATGGATGTTGGTTTCAAGGAATCTCCTAAACGGCTTAATGGATCTTCGTGATTTTTTTTACAGATATAGAACATTGTAATAATAATTGGTTCATAATTTTAAAACATAGAAACGTAAATAAAAACTAAAAAATCTAAACATTTGTGTAAAGCTGTATATTTGTAGCATGCAAATCTTAACTTAATTTTAATTTCCATTAAAAAAGAACGTAAGTAAATATTGTTTTGTTTTTTAATTTGTACTGATTTTATTAACCCATTAATCTCTTGTGAGCCTCTATCCCATGTATTAATTGCTTCATTGTCAAGATAAATTAAGTATACGATCAAAATTTTTAAATTATTGCGCTTTAGCAAATAAACATCTAATGTATAGGCCGATAAAACGAGCCATATATCAACATTTAATTTATTATAAATCTACGTGAGATGGCGTATCTTAACATTCTTTGCACTTCGTTCAGGTACAGAGAGAGTGATCTGGCCGATTGCTGGCAGTTTCGTTTTGGACTCGGACACGACGCGCGCCGCTCTCGTGTTTTCAAAAGTTCAACGTTCCATTTTCGAACGATTGACAAATCGCGCGCCCGTTTAAATTTGACGTTCTAATTCTTATTTGTTATTTTTTTATTGTTTTTAAATTAAGAACACAGATTATATTTTTTTATTGTGTTTGTGAGTGGCAGTTATAAAAAGTAAAAGGAGGTGGCACTTATTTTGGTAAGTCATTGGTTACGTTTTTGTAATGTTAAGAAAATTAGGTTATGTTAAATCGCTCGAAATAAACCGAAAGGTTTTATTTTTATTTGTAGAATATTAATATTTCTGAGTGCTAAAATATCTGACAACGCTGTTATGTCAAAGTTAAGTAACACGGTCTCATTTAAAAATTAACGTCATGCTTAGTTATTGTGCAATAAAAACTTTTACATAAACCACTGTTGATGTGTTTATTTATAACATACTAGCGACACGCCCCGGCTTCGCACGTTTGCAAATCGGTATAATGCTGATACTAAATGCTGCAGCGTTTGCAAAGTAAGCGCTAAAAATGTGTTAATTTACGACATCATATTAAAATCCTCTAAATTATCAGTGTTACTCTACTATAGTGTGAATGTATTATACATGAAAACCTTCTTTATGAATCACTCTATCTATTAAAAAAACCGCATCAAAATGCGTTGCGTAGTTTTAAAGATTCAAGCATATATAGGGACAAAAAAAAACGTTATTGTTTTATACTATGTAAGGATAAGGATTTACAATGTAGTTATATTTATATATACATTTTTGGCTTCTAAAATTTTATTATAATCATAGTCGATTAGAATAGTAACTAACAATTAAAAAACGAAGTAAACTGGCGAATGTCTGACTGTAATGGAATTATTTCAGACGCCAGTTTTCTGTTTTCCTTTAATATAAATTTTAACCTTTTTAATTAATTAATTTTAATGTTTTTTTGTTAGAATGAACAAGTTAATGTGTACTAAACAGTCTTTAAAGTTTTAATAATCTTTTTTACTAATATTACAAATTCCTTACTAAGTTTTCTAAGAGTCTCAGTCTCAGGTGACATCTACTGTTTAATACTCGTAATATAAAAAATAAAATGTATTTATTTTCCCAAAATCATTTTTACAAAAAATGGCTATGGCTCTGCCTCCTGGGGTAGGTGAGAGTCTGTGTTCCAGGAAGCAGCGTCATCTCGTTATTCTAGATTCTTTATATTTTACTAATTCTCATTTACGAAAGAATTCCCACTGGCAAAAAAGTAAAATCTTGTCAGCATTTTTAATTGGTCGGTCATAACTTTTTTTAACTCATTTTATTATTCTAAGAATAGTCTTTAGTTCTATTTGTTATTTCATTAATATGGTGAATATAAGTACATATATAAATAATTACATAACATATACTAAAGTATCTGTAAATAGACCAAGGTCTCGTATGACTTCTTTCAAGTATTCTTTAAATATACATTAAGTTATTGAGTATTATAAAGTGCTAAATACACAAAGGGTACAGACGTTCAGTTATTTGACTGTACAGTTAAAACTGACGTACACACAGTGGAACCGTATAGGGGGGCTATCCAAAGTACATTCACTACGAAACAACTCTTCGAACGTCAACAATATATGAAACCAACATTGACTTTTGATAAGTCATGTGATTATCAAGTGTAAGATATCGATCGTTATTGTTCCATACATTTTTGACGTATGCTATAGAATCAATTGGTAGCGAATTTGGGTAGCCCCCCTGTTCTCAGTTTTGTCTACACACGTTAGTTCTGCACAGACGAACTGTACAGTTAAAACTGAGCGTCTATTTAATTAAATTTACTTAGTAACTTGACCGTGGGTTTCTACTACTAAATACTCGTACAAAATATCGTCATCCTTCTCATTTACATTTAAAAAACTAAGATAGTTATATTGTAAGCGCAGAGAAAATTCAGTGATCTCTATTCTCTACTTCTCTAAAGCCTTGTACGCACCAGGATAGTATTTTAGTCAAGTAGCAAGTAGCAAGTATCCGAACAAAGGATTTACTAATCTAATCTACTAAAATATTCGGACACGTTTAGTTACTAAATTACTACTCTAGTGCGTAGGTTAGGCTTAAACGAGTCCGAACAGTAGTAAATCCTTTGTTCGGATGAATGCTACTTGCTACTCGACTAAAATACTATCCTGGTGCGAACAAGGCTTTATAACCAAGAGGTCGGAATTAGGTACAATTATTTATTTACTTATGCTGATTTCATACAGTAAAAGAATAAAAAGGATATACCTTAAATCAGAGGTTGAATTTTGAAGATGATAAAAACCCGTAATGAATTAAATAAAAAAAGTTATTTATTTTCACACGATTTAAGCAACTGGTTTAAAAATAGACGATGTATGAGAATTTGCTTGAGATTAAGAAAACCATTTGTATTGTGAATAAAAGAAATACTTTTGAAAACTGAATGTTATCTTTATTTTTATTCTTCTTACGTCTGAGGTTTTTATTAGTATTTCTGTATAATTTTAATATATATTTATAAATAATATTTACTTCTAAAGAGAGAAACTTTGTATTTTTGTTTGTATTGAAATAACTCAAGAACTACTGGGCCGATTTCAAAAATTCTTTGACCATTAGAAAGCTACATTATCCTCGAGTAACATAGGCTATATTATTAAATTCCACGCGGACGAAGTCGCGCACAACAGCTAGTTTGTAATACTGTTGGTCGCAACTCGCACGGGATTTTCCATTAAAAATCATATGAAGATTTATTTTTCATATAATTTAAGTTATTGTAAGTCTTCACACAATTGTCATGTAAATGGGAAGTCCTCGTCTCCTTATATACAGTTTATACTAGTTAAGGAGGCGAGGCAACATTGATTTATATGTACTTTTGAGCGTCCAATAAAGTTTTTCATTTTCATATTATTGTAATATTACCATTTCTATGCAAATACATTAACTCTACCTTCCGACCTCTATTTAACGTATTCGAACGAAGTTACGAGCAACAGCTACTTAAATATATTTGCAATATCCACAGAGTATTGCGAACATAACCACAAGACAAGTGATTATAAATCTACTATCAAACGACATAAACATAGGAAACTTTATAAGACGTAAATTGGAACACTTCTAGAAGACCAAACAGAAGACAGGCGACAAATGGAAGCTATTCCGAGTTTCGTCTAACGAGTGGTGTCGGAGGTCTAATTTTAATCCACTTTCTAAGGAAATTATGGGAAGGGGAAATGGATTGGCGGGAGAGGAGACGTATACGAAGAGGTATTATCATCTTGCTGTGCGTTCAGCGAATCCTGGTGACCACTTGATCGTTTGCCACTTTGCATCACTAAATATATATATCAGACCATCACAGATGTCATTTTTTAATCTAACGATGGTCCCCTTACTAAACCCCCTCGGTTTCCATCCTTTAGTCTGACGAAGGTCCCGGGATCTCCAATAAAACACCGAGACCCTCTGCACTGAGCTTCCGCACAACCCCTGTGATGCATTCTTGTGCCTGCGCGACTTGCAATGGGACCACACCATGTTGCCGTACTTAGAGATCAGGAACCCTTCTTTTTCCAAGGTGGAATCACGTTTTGGATCCTAGTGCTCACTAGGGGAGCACATTTTGGTATGTGGAGATCTGCCTCTTTTACTCAGTTTCCCTAGCGGGAAGAGGCATATCACACTAAAGCACCTTGTTCCCTCTTGGCCATTATTATGGGCGCCGCGGGTACGGTAGTAACTTCCGCAACGCCCACTGGCCACCTCGGTGAGGTCCGTCTTCTTCTTTTTCTTGGGCCACTCCACTATTGAATATTGGCCGTCAACATAGCGAACTTCTTCCTGTCTAGTGCCAAGCGAACCAGGTCTTCGACGCTGGTAATGTTGGTCCACTCCCTGATGTTCCTAAGCCATAATTTCTTCCTACGTCCAACGCGTCTCTTCCCTGCAATTTTGCTCATTACTATAAGTTTGGAGGTCCGTCACGTGTCCTAAAAAGGCCGCTGTGTCCGTAGACGCTCCTCGGAGACAGCACCGTGCAATGAAGGTTTGGTCGAGAGATCAGGTACCCACATTAACCGCAGCAATCAACTATAGACCCCTAATTATCAGCAAGCAAAAACTTACGAATAATAACATCATTTTTCTATTTTAAAATAATCAAGATTCTTTAAGATCTTTCCGGAATAGAATTATTATATAAGTACTGTTTTTTTTAATCTGTAAGTATAACAATGGATTCTTGCGCTAACTATTCTATGATTAATATAAGAACTAAGATTATTTTAATTGTTTTATTTACTAATTAATAACATTATAATGCATTACATCAACCAGGATATAACTAAGGGTCCGTTCAGATAGACTGGAATATAAAGCCTGTATCAATTCTTATGTGTTAGGTATATTAATTTGTTAGGTTTTACTGTAAAAAATAACGAAATAAGAAAAATATTTCAGTAATAAAAGTCCCATACAAAATACGTAAACTAGTAATTCACGGTTGTTATTTGTTAAAGTGGATCTGGTTCCGAAAAGCGAAAGACCTTACTTATTTATATTCACAAGATTTTTTGATATACGCTTAGATAGTACTAATACTTGCAGGGGGATATTGTAATAGTCCCTTGAGAATTATATGTAAAAATCAGCTTTGTGAATGTACGAGTATGTAAACTTAAGTATTATTTACTGCAACTTCGACGCGTGATTTCGCGAAACTGCCCAACTGGACAGGATAATGCCCATTAGCTTGGTACCATACGAGTACTGTCTAATCGTATATAAATTAAGCTTATGAATAAAAGTGAGGTCTGCCGCCTTCAGGATCCCCCTCTAAAGGAGATGTTAAAAGTGATACTTTTCTCAAAAGTCAATAAACAGGAAAACTTTCATTTACAAAATATAAAGCATAAAAAAACAAAGAGGAAGAATATTTTTTTCAAGCCTGCCATTCATCAACCAATTAAATTTAGACGGAATTCTGTTAATTCACAGAATTATCTCCTATACAAACATTAGACAAGTCTTATCTATTTTTATATCGCTTTATAAAATACTTTATTTATTTAATTATTAAAATTTAAAAAAAGTTTAATTAAGATGTAAATATAAATAAATTAACTAGTTTATAGAATTAATTATGTACTTTATGGAAATAAAGGCTTTTTTTATATTTATTTTATTCATAGTATATACTTACTGTACAGCTGATGTGGACGTCCTCTGCCCCACTTCGATGATATAGGACTTTAAAGTAAAGCAAAGTACACAGCTGATAAGGAAGTATAGAAGAGTAGTATTAAAGACGACCGCCAGACTACGTCGGAAATTTGGCGCTACGTCTTTCCCTTCCCGGTCGCAGATCGAGGGGCAGACCAAAAACAAGGTGGAAAGACGTAGTGCTGAAGGACATGAGTGAATGCCAAGTCTCAGACGAGAATGTCGACGATCGAGTGAAGTGGAGACAATCTATTAGGAAAGCCGACCCCACCACTTTTTTTTTTATATTATAAAGTGGCAAACGAGCAAGCGGCCACCTGAACTCGCTGAAATAGCGAAGCGACCGCTGCCCATAGACATCTACAATTGCAGATGCGTTGCCTACCCTTAATCTTCGTAGGAGGAGACGCACAGCAAGAAGATAATTCCTCTCCCTGTGCGTCCCCTCCACCGGAAAATCCACTTCCTCTTCCCATCATTTTCTTATAGGAAAAGGATAGGAAGGGAAAGCGGATTAAAAATTAGTCCTCCGGCACCACACTCTTCAGACGAAACACGGAATTGCTTCTATTTGACGCCTGTCTTCTGTGTGGTTGTGGTATTTCACCGGACGAGCCGGACAATTCGTGCGAAGATCTTAAAGCGGGCTCTACCACCAGATGGGATTAACGGTAGGGAGAGAGAGAGAGAGAGAGAGAGAGAGAGAGAGAAGAGTAGTATTACTGTGCCGACCCTCTACAGGGTCAAGGGCAGGATGATAGAATATACTGTCTACTACATACTGTCTGTTACCCCACGGCTTCATTAGACCGATGCCACGTAAAAAATGGCATTAAACCGAAACAAAATCACTTTTTTCTTTCTCGAACTCGGTCTAATAACGCCCTATAGTTACCGCCGGTTAGAGTGCCGCCACCATCAAATACCAGCCTTAAGCCTTGTACACACTAGGATAGTATTTTAGTCGAGTAACAAGTAGCAAATATCCGAACAAAGGATTTACTAATCTATTCTACTAAAATGTTGCTGTTCGGACACGTTTAGTTAATAAATTACTACCCTAGTGCGTAGGTTTAGGCTTAAACGAGTCCGAACAGTAGTAAATCCTTTGTTCGGATATATGATATTGCTACTTGACTAAAATAATATCCTGGTGCGAACAAGGCTTTAGTAACAAATGTGTTAATACCCGGTAGTGAGTATTAAAAATATTACAATAGGTACTTTCAAAGACAGTATAAATTCGATACGAGACTGATCAATACAAACTTTGTCAATTATCCATTGTTCGGTTTACAAGGAAAAACATTATGTCCGGATGTTTGCACGTTTTTGTACGGCAGTGTACAGTGTACAGTCGCGAACACTGTTTATAAAACTGTAGACATCTAGTGAACTTGATTCATAAATATCATACGATTTAAATAACAAAATTTGATATTATAAGTGAAAATTACAAACGATAACTTTAAAATGTGTCATATCATATGCGTATTCCTTTAAAGAAATAAAAAAAAAAACAAATAATAAAATGCATTTCTCGCACATCTATAAACATTATAAACAACATTCAAAACTGAGTAACCCAACCTATTGAATCTGTTGTGTATTTAATAAATAAATAAATAAAAAGCCAACGCTTCTAATATGATTGTCCCAGACGGGTTCCTAATCAACTATGAAGTTTGTATCAACACTTTCTTAGTAGCAGTAGTGATCTAGGGAACCCTTGGGACCATTGGTGATTGGGAGTCCTGATCAGCCATAGCGTGGCCGCTTACGTCTCCGTAACAAGAGAGAATATCAGGTTATATGGTGCCGAGGGTTCCAGTGAGTTCCTAGGAGAGCCTGGAACCCTCTTAGAACACTCGAGGACGGCCACTAGTAGGATTTAAGTGGATATAACCCCACATACGAATAACCCTGTCTTCCCCCAGAAGGCAGGGTATTTTTTAAAGATTTCCCCTTCAAAAACAAAACAAAGATGGTCTTTTTTATAAGTAAAGGGAAACGAGCAGCGGGAACACCGAGGTCAACTACGCCCATGGACATCTGCAACACCAGAGGAACCACAGATGTGTTGCCGGCCTTTAAGGAGGTGATACGCTCACTTCTTGAAGGACTTTTTTTTTTTTTTTTTATAAGAAAAGGGTTTTGGGAAATTGGTAGTTTTCTTAATATCTTTTAGAGTTGCAACGCATGCTAGTAAATAAATGTTGCTTCAGATGTAGTCGAAACAATTGGTTTTGCAAACAGTAAGAATACGTGCAAAGTGATCGCAATTCATCTCTCCAGCCCCCACACGTCTTCCTAACACACTTATAGAATATATATCCGCCATTTTGTACGTTGCGAATGCACCTTACCAAGGGCACTCACATTACACTCGAATACCTGAGCTGAATGATTTATATCCAAGGTTAATTTCACTAGATTCGAGTATTGAATATAAAAATCTCGATCGTGCATACCAATGGCAAATGGTAGTGGTTATGAGGTTGATTGAACTTTATTTTCTTAATATTATGTAATACGTTTTTAGGTTATAATTAAATTGCATTTAAGAAAAATGAAAGTAGGTTTACGCGAACCTACTTTTTAGGCTCAACGTTAACATTAGTTTCCATTACCAAAACAACTTTACAATTTACAATACTAAAATTTATTCGCAAGTTCCTTGTGCCGGAGGCCATAGTTTAGCTCGTTGTCGGTCTATATTTCTCGAAACTTCGGTTCAGCCTATTTATGTTTAAAACAGAACTACATATGTGGTATAGACGTTCATTTACTATTACATAAAGCAACATACTTACGCACAAGACGCCCCATAGTTTACTTCCGTATCTTAAATCCTTCCGGTATTGTAACACATTAGATCAACTACCTATGTCACATATCAATTGTTAACTCAGACAGTTTAAAATCGTACTAAAATTAATAATAACTGCACTTTGAAAGGAATAAATCATTCTTCTTCTTATGCCACTTTACTATTGAAGGTTGGCCGTCAGCGTAGCAAATAAGTTATTATTTATAAGTGTTAAGAGGCTGATGATTGCATACTAGAATTAGTTACCCCCTCCGGTTATGTACATTTATTCAGATGAGTGCAAAGGGTGCTAGCTGAAAACCAGCGCAGGGACGGTTTAGGCCGTCCCTGCATATGCTGAGCTGGCTCCCATTGACACGCTTTTTTTTTACTTACTTACTTACTTACTCCGCTGGCACAACGACCCAAAGTGGGTCCTGGCCTCCAACACAAGTAACGGCATTTATAGAAGAAAAGCATATTCTTCCAGATATACAATCAGGATTTCGAAAGGGTTTCAGTACAGCGACAGCCCTGTCTCATGTAACTGACGATCTCTTGTCCGCCAGCGACGAGGGGATGGGAAGTATCCTCATTTTACTTGACTTCTCCAGGGCTTTTGACTGCATCAATAAAAAAATGTTAATTGCAAAGCTGTCTTACTATGGATTTTCCGCAGAAGCTTGCCAATGGTTTTCGTCTTTCTTAACTAATAGAAAACAATCGGTGGAGTGTGTTAATGACGAAGGAATGCCGATTTTGTCAGACAACCGAAGCGTGCCACGAGGAACTCCTCAAGGTTCAATACTGAGTCCTATATTATTCGCAATCTATACGGCAGACCTACATAAACAAATAAAATATTGTAACATACATTTGTACGCAGATGACACACAATTATATTATTCTTTTAATCCCAAAGACACTAACTTAGCATTGACACACATAAATGAAGATTTAAAGACTATGGAAGAATGGGCGAAGAAGAATAACTTAATTTTGAATCCTATAAAATGCAAATATATGGTAATAGGTACCAGAAGGCAACGAGAGAAAATTGAAAGTCATCGACCGCTACTGAAACTTGGTAACAAACTCTTAGAGAAGGTGTATGCTGCTAAAAATCTGGGTTTGAATATGGATAATGAACTACGCTTTGTGGAACACATCAACATGGCTATAAGAAATGCGTTCTACCGGCTTAAAGTGTTATATGGTGTGAGAGGCTATCTCACTGAGAGCGTCAGGCTAAGACTGGTGGATTCTATAATATTGTCTGGGTTCAACTATTGCGACGTAGTTTATGGGCCCAGATTACTGCTAAAAACTCAGCGAGCTATACAGAGACTGCAAAATGCTTGTATGCGCTTTTGTTTTAACATACCGAGACGTGAACACATCACTCCATACTACATTAAATACAATATATTAAAAATGTCCGATCGTCGTCTTTTGCATCTAGCTAACATGACTCGCAAAGTGGTTATTAGTCGGCGTCCGAAATATCTTTTTGATAAGTTGGAATGGAGAAAAGACACTGCAACCCATCTTACTAGATATACTGTGCAAAACAAATTAATAGTTCCCAAACATAATACTACTGGCTTCAGAGGTGGTTTTAAGTTTTCAGCTTCGAAGATTTGGAACGACCTTCCACCACCACTGAGCCAAATTATATCTCATGCAGGTTTTGTAAAAAGATTCAAAATACTTTTACTGGAGTCACAATTTAAACAATAGTGTAAAAAACATAGAACCACAGTTATTTTTATTAATTTTTTATTTATTGTGCTTTTATCACACTATATTATTCCTTAATCTATAGAAACACAGTTTGATATGCATTCACTCTTTAAACATATTTAAATATTTCTATTTCAAATTAAGTGCATGGAACATTTTATTAATTATAATTATTAT
This sequence comes from Papilio dardanus tibullus, assembly GCA_013186455.1. Classification (NCBI taxonomy): domain Eukaryota; kingdom Metazoa; phylum Arthropoda; class Insecta; order Lepidoptera; family Papilionidae; genus Papilio; species Papilio dardanus. The sequence continues at coordinate 116,908 of QDHC01007347.1, read as the reverse complement.
TTTTTTTGTTTTTTATAACCTTGCTTATTAAAATTGGGCAAGATTTTTTTTTTATTTAAACACTATTTATTTTTCTAAATTTCAATTACATTTTTTAGGTTAAGTTCCCTACCATCTTTGTATAAATAGTCTCAGTGCAAAGGGACCAGTTGAAAACCAGCGCAGGGATGGCTTCGGCCGTCCCTGCACATGCTGAACTGGTCTCCTTTTGCCACATCTCTCTTTTTCATATGTACTAGTAGTAGTAATTTGTAAATTGTTTTTTCTTTTCTGTATTTTTTTTTGTAAATTCTTATGTGGCAATAAACGTTCATTCATTCATTCATACAAGAGAGCGCCATCGTCGCCTGTCCTGAGCGGTCTCCTGCCAATTGTTCCCTTTTCAGGTCCAGCTCCTCGGCGTCTCCCCAACGATATTTGGGGCGGCCGACGGGTCGGCGGCCACCTACTATTTTTAATTTGTTTTGTGTGGCAATAGATGTGTTTTCTTTCTTTCCTTCAAATCCAGAAACATGTCTTCGACGTAATGTTAGTCCACACCATGTTCCTGAGGTATGATTTCTTTCTACATTTAACGCGTTTCTTTCCTGTAATTTTGCCTATCATTATGATCGCGATATTGGTATTTCTCGTGTCGCAAAAAGTGAGCGACTTTCCTCTGCTTGATAGTTTGCAACAATTCGCACTACTTACCGACGCGTAATTATACTATTTTTTAGAATGATTAGTTGGATTTGAATGAAATGTTGTTTTTGCATATGTACGTTTAACATATTTGCTTTTATTACAGACTTGAGCCTAAATTATTGTATCAATATCGACGAGTGATATATCTTTAAATTATTATTCGTCCCCTGAATGTCATAAAGTTACAGATAGACGGATAGTCGGTTTCTTTGTGAACTTTTCAAATTATTTTTATTTATACTATTTTTTGTGTAATTTAGTTGTTAATTAGTCCGTTATTTTGCCCTTTGAATGAATTAAATGAGTTATTTTTAATTAATTTATAATATTCGTCTCCTGGCTGCCTGTAACATAAGTATATAAAATGAATACATATAACCACATAGTAATCTCAGCCAGACCTGCCCCCTGCTGAGGGGGTTTTGTCTGGAATTGTTATAATTTTAATGATATAATTAACATTTCAAAAGACATTTTTGTATCATTTATATTCATATTATGGCTTCATTAGGCAGAGTTCGCGATTTTGTTTTTGCTTTGCCATTAGGTCGTTTTACCACTCTGTATAATAAAGCAGGGTAGGAGTCATGGTAGTGGAAAATTATCTAACATTTCATGCATTACACATCTTTATTATTTTAAACCGCACATTAAACATAACACACGAGTTACGACACCGCTATAAATTTACTCAGAGTTTCCATTGCCGAAACATTCATCGAAACATAATGCCGTCACTTTCATTCTCTCATTAAAAAATAAGATAGCAATATATTCAAGGACATTTTTTTTATTAACATATTGACAGTTAAAATACAGGCTATAAATGATAGCTACACAGATAGCAAAAAAAGTATAACGCTAGTCTGCAATATTAACAAATCAAAAATATTGTAGTAGTACAGCCTTACCAGTTCCTCTATCGACCTCCATGAGGGACAAGGAACCCCAAGAAGACATAGAACCCAATGTGATAAGGATCTCCAAGGGGACAAGAACCCCTAAATGGGACATGGACATTTAAGAAGACATGGACCCCCAACGTGACATGGACCCCTAAGGGGATACGGACCCCCAAGAATACATGGACTAAACTTTGTCGCAGACGCGACCCCGCCGTAATTCGTTTGAGGGCCGTAAGGTTTTAGTGGGTATTCCGGTCACCTTCTGTGGCCGGCGAGTCCCACACTCACTACGCCATTGTACTGCCCGTAGGGGTGCGTAAATGAATTTCATGACGTTTAAAAAAAATAAAAAATAAAAACTTTGAGAGCCAGTCCCATAAATTTCGTTTAATGGCTACCTTCCAACAATAACAATGATTGACGTCAATGAAATTCATTCTATCACGAAACCTTAACTGTGCGAGTATTATATCGTTTGTTACGATAAATAAATATTAATACTTAATATTACAAAGTGTCGAGTTTACATTTTATTAGTTTTTTTTTACGTCTTTTGTTATTAAATCAGTGATAGTGTGGACCTGTTGCTAGTTTATTTCGAAATGTAAGCAATTTATACATACCTCTGTTTTCTAATAACATTGTAATATGTTTCTATAAACATTAATTATTTATTATTATTTAAATAATATAGAATACAATAGCTGTGTTAATTTAATCTATAATCTTACTATTATAATTAAAGTCTTAAGAACAATTAAATGAATGTAGAACACAATATCTGTGCAAAAATTCCGTCTATTCTTCTACAGAACCCATCAGCTACTTACTATAATTTTTGATTCCGTGTGGACGAAGTCTGAGAATAGAACCAACCGTGACAGCAGCGCCTCTATCGCCGGTTCAGATACTTATTTGAGTATAGATTAAAAAAATACAGCAACGTATTTATGACCCAAGTAATAAAAATAATAAACCTAATGTCTGACGCCTTCTTTATCTTGACCTTTTGAATCTGAATTAAACCAGGTCCAAATGTTAATAAAAATCCCCAAAAAAAACTGTAGATAATTAAATCTCAGAAATGTTATTTTAATAAACTTCACAGTGTTTTTTACAGATTTATTTATTTAAATTGTTTTTTTTGTTTGTTTGCAGATTTTTTACACGAATCTGTTTTGATAAACGGCGACTAGACTTCAAAAGGTAATTTCTTTAGTTATTATTGCATGTTGTTTTTTTTAATAAGCACCGTGCTGACGTCTATGAAATCGAGTTTCGTGTTTTTTCTAATATTTAAATACTAGCGACCCGCCCCGGCTTTGCGTGCAATGCTGATACTAAATACATAGCCGGGGCGGATCGCTAGGTATACAAATAAACCTTCCTCTTCAGTCACTCTAAAACTTTATCAAAATCCGTTGCGTAGTTTTGAAGATTTAAGCATACATAGGGATATAGGAACAGAGAAAGCGACTTTGTTTTATACGAGTACTACGTAGTGATTAACCACTAAAATGATCTATTGATTTGTCTAAATTACTTTTCTTCAATTGGTACCATGTCTTCAATTCTTATATGCCCAAAATTGTTATGTTCTTTCTCCTAAAGCTTCGTACGCACCAGGATAGCAAGTAATTTGTAACTAAATGTGTCCGAACAGCAACATTTTAGTAAAGTAGATTAGTAAATCCGTTCTTCGGATGCTACGTGCTACTCGACTAAAATACTATCCCGATGCGAACAAGGCTTTAGATATAGGATGACTGGTAGAGAATGCCAGTAGGCATTAGATCCTCCAAGTACTATATATATACTACTAGCTGTTGCTCGCGACTTCGTCCGCGTGGAGTTTAATAATGTAGCCTATGTTACTCGGGGATAATTTAGCCTTCTAATGGTGCAAGAATTTTTGAAATCGGCCCAGTAATTCTTGAGTTATTTCAATACAAACAAAAATACAAAGTTTCTCTCTTTATAATATTAGTACAGATAAGTATTAAAGTTTAAAATAAATAAAAATACAAAATCTCTGTGATGGCGTACTTTGTTTAGTATGTTAACAGTTCAGGAAGGATTGTAATGTATTGGCTATGGTCTGGTTGTCTCTGGGTGCTTCGAGCATCACGCCATGTTGACAGTCGTGACTGACGTCATGACCGCAAGAGGCACGTGTTGGCTACGATTATATACGTGGTGCAGTGATGGTTAAGACACTTAGACACAACCAGACCATATCAAATACACCACAACAAACTTAACTGTACGTCTAAATTAACTCGAAAATATTAGATGTCTCAATTAGGATATCGTATTTTGAACTTTATAGCGTTGAAAATAAAGTGTACAATCAGAATCTTTTGTGCAATATCAAATAAATCAATCATCAAATATCTAGTACGTGTAACGGAATCAAGAGGTCCGTTAGTGTACGCTTGTGTTCTGACATCCTTTTTGTCAATAAAAATTAAAATTCACACCTGTACACTAAAAAAACTATAAAAATGTGGTTTTAAAACGATTCCGGTACATAAATACACTCTTATCATCATCATCATCATCGCCCAGCGATGGACAAAGTGTTTTTCCTGCAGGTTAATCTATCTTCCGTCTACTAAGTCGACATTTTTGGACCATCTCACCTTTCAAGCAATTCATCCATTTCTTCCCGCTTGTTAGTTGGGAAGATGATATTCTCTATCACAACTCAGACATGTAGCTGATAGCTCATCATCATCATCAACTAGTAAGTTGATAGTGTAATATCGTGAAACGTATAGTGACACGTCTCCAAGCCTCGGAGCCTACACTAAAGCCTTGTTCCCACCAGGATAGTATTTTAGTCGAGTAGCAAGTAGCATTTTTTCGAACAAAGGATTGACTACTGTTCGGATTCGTTCAAGCCTAAACCTACGCACTAGGATAGTAATTTAGTGACTAAACGTGTCCGAACAGCAACATTTTAATAGAGTAGATTAGTAAATCCTTTGTTCGGATAGTTGCTACTTGCTACTCGACTAAAATACTACCCTGGTGCGTACAAGGCTTAAGTTAGAGTTGGCAATTGAAGAAAACGTGTCATATTCATTAATTTTATTGTCAATCCTTGGCTTAGTTTTAAATCATTATTGCAAACTAATAAACATAGCCAACACAATATAATTTACGAACACGCGACTTTTTGGTTACACGCAATGAAACCGGTTAAAAAACAATAAGTCGGTCTATAGATAACGTGACCAGACGTCCCGTTTCGAACGGGACTGTCCCGTTTTACAGCCATATGTCCTGATGTCCCCGGAATAGATCCAGAGACGCCAAATTGTCCCGTTTTCGTAAACCGCACGAAAATTTGGATAGTTGAGCCGGCCGAGCCTGGCGTGGCGATCCGGCCGCCCGCACCGAGGCCAAACACGGGTGATGTGCGAGGGCGAGACCGCATCGTTGGTCGACGCGACGATAAACGGTGGGAGCACGACAGTGGCGAAAACGTTATTACTCACGCTTTGTTGATTAGTTCCATGCTTCGCCCAGTTCACGAAATTAGTTCTAGAGATGGGCAAAATACGTGATTCGTCGGTACCATGAAATGTTGATCACAATTTGCTCCTCCTCCTTACATCCGGGCCTGATAACTATACTTGTCCCGTTTTGAGTCCGTGCCTTTTACACTGACATACTAAATTGTGATAGGTTCAAATTGTAAATATACTCAGTCATATATCCTAGATAATATTCATATTGCATACTAAATTAAATACTTACAATAAAGTTAGTTGCCTCATATTAAGTTTAAATATAAAAATAGGCCCGTCTGTCCATTAAGTGATGTAATATAAAAGATACATAAAGTGACTCTTGCTGAATATTTAATGCCACATTATATGATAATGTAATAAACTATCAGCTGCAATTCATATGTTGAAAGTAACATACTAGTAAATGCCCCTGACATAGTTCATGAAAAATTTCAGCTTTCATATTAATAAGAAAAGGAATAGTTTTTAGTTTAGCAATTTAACTTAAGTTTTAATTTGAAACTCATTTAAGTGTTACTTTTAGAAATTAACTTAACTTGAGTGTTACTTCATAGAAACTATAAAGTCTGGAAAATAGGCTAAGCAATAAGTTTTTTTAATGCCTCTAAGACGGAGTCGCGGGCGTCACCTAGCGTCTATACAAATAGTAATAAGAGGAAAGAATTGTATTTTTGTATTTATTGAAATATCTCAAGAACAACTGGGCCGATTTCAAAAAATCTTTGCCCAATAAAAAGCTACATTATCCCCGAATAACATAGGCTATAATTTTTAATTCCACGCAAACAATTTCGCGAGCAACAACTAGTATAATTGTGAAGAATGCAAGAACAGCTATACTAAACTTACGGTCTATGACCCAGTTACGAACCGTGTCATGGAAGATGTTTTACCTATACTAACACTTTCACCCACTAACATTCAAATAATCAAAACCAGAACGTAGAAGCCGGTATTTTTCAATAAATAGACTAAAAAATAACAAATTCTCATTTGCATAGAAATATCGACAGAAGATTTAATTGCATTTTTAGGGTTAAATGATCAGTTCTGGTCGGGTTTTATATTGAAAAAAAAAATCATTGTAAAAAATCAACTAAAAATGATTCAACCAATCAGATATAAGTCTTTTGAATTGATTGCTCGTTGAATTAAACTTCTATTTACAAATCTACACTATTATATAAAACAATAACGCTTTTTTATGTTTGTCCCTATATATGCTTAAATCTTTAAAACTACGCAACGGATTTTGATGCGGTTTTTTTAATAGATAGAGTGATTCATAAGGAAGCTTTTCGTACACTACAGAAAAACTATAAACGTTGATTATAACACCCGTGCGAAGCCGGGGCGGGTCGCTAGTAAATAATAAAGAAATAAACAGCTCGTTACCCACTAACTAATCCGGTCAGTAACTATAACCTTTGAACTTTAAATAAACTAAAGCTGGCTGCAGACGCTCAGTTTTAACTGTACAGATCGACTGCACACGTAAAACTGACGTGTGTAAGCAAACCTAAGAATTGTTCAGTTCGACTATGGAGTAAGTAAGTTCTGCCAAGTTGGGATCATAATTCTTAACGATGTTTTATTCGTTTATTTTATATCTTACACACATTTTATACAAAAATTCATAACTAAATATTATTTTTTCTCCGCTTTTTTTTCTTTTTTGTTTACGAGGGAGAAATCTTCCCTGTCTTCTGGGGGCAAAGACGTTATGTATGACTCACTAAAACCCCCTTGGTGGCCATCCTCGAGTGCAGTAAATAGAGTTCCGGGATCTCGTACGAACGCACCGGGACTAATTTTGCTGCGCTTACTTGATCTAAAATTATTTTAAAAATGATTTCGGAAAATCAAACTAAGTTTAAACATATTTTTTTCATATTAAGACATAACAATTAATATTAACGTGAAAATTTATGTAGTTTTGCCATTGTTCTTTGTGTTTAATTAATTAAAACATAATTAAATAGATACTCAAAAAAAGTCCAAATTGACATATGTACGTCAGTTTTAACTGTACAGTCGAACTGTCCAGTTAAAACTGAACATTTGTATCAGGCTTAATAGTAAGGTTAGTCGATATTATTAAATGTCTATTAAAAATAAAATTATAAAGGTCGTTACCCACTTGTGCGTACAATTTCGCCGGGCGACCGTTTCGAGGCCGCGCGGATGACGTAACCAAAGGTTGGCTCACACTGCGCTGTTCCGGTCATCCGAGATCGCACGTAACCAGTTGCGTCAAGATAACACGTTCCCATTGGCCACGACACAAGTATTGTGGCGATTTAATTTTAGCAAAAAGGACCCCTCGATTATATCGCTTTTATATTTTTTCAGACAACTTTTTCTTTTTTTTTCTTTTTTTGGTTGCTCTTTTAGATCTTTCTGGACATTTTATTATTTTTGTTTAAGTTGTTTTTTGTTAAGTACATTAAAATAACCAGTAATCATTATCTAAAATTATCACATTTTAGTAAATTTATACAGAAAACACACTAATTTACTTCATTCGAGAATAAGCATAAATTATTATTAAATATTCTATATATAAAACAAAAATATAATGTATTTCATTTTAGTAAAAAAAAACTAAATTTAAACATTTGTATTCAACTTCATATTATACAAAAAATATTAAAATCTTAATTATATTTTATTATTATACATATTTATTATGTCTTAAATTATATCTTTATAGCGTTTTAAATTCAAATGTAATATGGTAATATTAAAATTCACATGTTATCCGATTTTGTGTCGACAATATGCTGACAAGTGGTAAATCGCAAACAATCCGCACACATGCGCATTCATTAAGAGGTGGTATGAACATGTGTGCGTACAGTTTTGTGGGACAACAGACAGGTTCCACTGTCCGGAGTCATATGACCCCCTTTCCGTTTCTTATATCGTACAAAACATACAAAAATATGCAAAACGAGATATATAATATTTAGCACTCGCAAAAAAGTCAGAAGAGCTAAACCCCAGAGCGTCGGTGGCTCAGTGGTTTAGCTCTTGACTTGTAAACTCCAGGTCCCAAGTTCGAATCCCGCCATGTATCTATGTATTTTTCGATTTTCGCTTTACATATGTACCCGACGCTCTTACGGTGAAGGAAAACATCGTGATGCCTGCACATATCGGGGGAAGAAATTCAAAGATGTTAGAACTCACGCAAAATAAGCGCTAGTCGTGGAGTTGCGGAAAATGGAGCCCATCATGGGTCGAACTACACACACACATACTTGCAAAACAAATGAAAACATATCTTAGTCGTTATCTATACTTAATATTATAAAAAGAGAGGACTTTGTATTTTTGTTTGTATTGAAATAACTCAAGACCTACAGGGCCGATTTCAAAAATTCTTTCACCATTAGAAAGCTACATTATCCCCGAGTAACAAAGGCTATATTATTTAATTAAACGCGGACGAAGTCGCGAACAACAGCTAGTAATATTATAAAAGCGAAAGTTCCGATGAATGTTTGTTTAAATGCATCTCAGAAACATCGTAACGTATTTGGAAGAAATATTACACAAATGTAGAGTAAAACATGGTCTGGAAAAACACTGAGGCTACTTTACTAGTTTTTATTTTAGTTTCGCGCAGACGGAGTCTCGGGCAACTGCTAGCTTTCTATGTTTATCTATTTACTCTTTTTCTTACATTATATTTCTCAAAGGTTAACAAATAACCGACTTGACCGTCATTGTAGCTTAATGGCGGGAAATGTAAACATAATAAACCATAATTATTTCTTAGTTCAAAAGTCACTTCCTATTGTTATAGTCAGTTACGTCAGTTTTAACTTCGCAGTGGAACTGTACAGTTAAATCTGAGCGTCTGTAGCCGGCTTTACATGTAATTCTTGTAAATAATGTCATATTTTAAAAGTTAAAAATGTCAATACCAAGGTTTTATTTTTAATTATTAAGACTCAGGAAGTTAAACTTATCAAGAGATATAATTAGAGTTTACTATTACCTTGACTTTCCGTTGTCACTTGCACAATGCTATTGTTTATTTTTTTCTAATCCTACGGCTTCATTAGACCGAGTCAGCGATAAAAACGGACCAACGCCGAAGCTTAACAGTGGTAGAGCCCAGAATTAAATTAGTGCCTTTGCCTTAATAATATAAGATGAGTATATTCTGAACACATTTCGGCAATATCAAATCGTGGTTTTGCATTATAACATGCCAGGAACATACCAATTTTTTTTTTTATTATTAACAAATTTATCCTCGTTTGACCAGTCAGCCACAAATAACAATAATTATTTTCGGCCAGTTCGTTCTGCCGAATTTATAATGATTTAATAGTCTACGAATCATTTCCTTATAACATGCAAGGCATTGATCTAACTGTTAATATTATAAATGAGAATTTACGATACATGTATGGATAGATATTAGTTTAGTTTGTTTGAAGGTATCCCCAGGATTGTCCAAAGCATGCGCTACAAAGCGATTTAATAACGAACATCAAAAATGTATGGAACTGACAATATCGTTCGATATCTCACACGTGACAAGCACATAGCTTATCGAATGGCTTTGTCAGTTTCATACATTTTTGTCGATTCCATCAGCGATATCGCCGATCGAAAAGTACTTTTTGTAGCCACCCAGAACGTCTCAATGAATCGCGATGAAATTTTGCACAGATGTAGAACATCGTCTGGATAAAAATATAGCCTAGTTATTTTTTTTAATTATGCCCAGACAGAGTTGTGGTCGACAGCTATTACTTAGATGTTATATCTATGAGTTCACCATTATATCTTGACGTCACCATAACAAATCCATAAGCGACATTGTTCTAACCTCTAACAATTTAAAATATATTAAAAATTTTTTAGACACATCATAAATTATTTATTAGCCATACAAAACAATGGTCTATAAATTAATAATAGAAATACCTATAGCCAAAGATATATTATACTGTAGATGGAACACTCAATGCCTAAAAGTGAGGCATTTTCTTTGACCTCCGGAGGTCCAATGTAGGGAAATCTCCCTAAGTGTTAACCTCTAAATTACATTTGCCGACATAAAAAGTCGACCGAGTGTAACCTCTTTTCTCAAATTTAAATTGTATTTCATAGTATTTACTAAAGTTTAATATTATAATTAATAGAGACATTTTTAAAACGCTAATTAAAAATTTATAACAACCATAAAACAAAAATAGTCTTTGTTAAAAATTGTTTGGATTAAATTGTTTTAAATAAAATAATAATAATTAAAAACGATAATTACCGTTTCGGTGAATGTTTTAGTTTTTTTAATTTTTAAAATAAACAGTAGAATAACTACTGTTTATTTTAAAAATTAAAAAAAACACACAATTTCCCAAACTTGGGAAATTTTTTCATGATACTGGCAAGTTTTTTTTTTTAATAATTTCTATTTTGGCACGCTTTTTAACGTCAAATTAGTATGGAGTGCTCCCTCTATGTATAATATCTCTTTGCCTATAGCTATAAACTTTGTCATTTGTCCACAGATAAAACATGGATTCACATTAGAGCGGGCACGTAGAAAAATCCAAGATGGCGACGCGTCCCGCCGCCGTAGTAGTGGAGCGCGCCTACAAGTATTATGGAAAAAAGGATAAGCCAGATTACAAGCCGGTGCTCAATTATCTTGATATGACAGTCGAGAAAGGGATCATGTAAGTGAATAAAACATTATTTTTCCCTTTTTATTCCATCTTTGACTGTTGTTATTTCTACCTTCTAGACTCGCACCGTGTTTTACATACAAAAGTGGGTAGTTAAGAAACCCATCTTAGTGTAGATTTTTAGAATTAATACACACACACTGGTTCAGACACTTAACCTATAGGTCTACAAGGATATTATGGCACTCGGAAAAAATGTGAACTAACAATGGTAAGATGACACAGCGCCATATTTTAACCAATCAGGGAAAGGCAGCTGAGGGATTTTGAAAGAAGTTAGATTTTTTTTCATTTTGTTATCACTATAAATGTGTAGGCGCCCCCCTGTCAATGTCAAAAAAGTGCCATAATATCCTTGAAGGACTATATCACTGATAAGTTGAAAATTAAAACTATAGTCAAACAGGGATGTCAGAACCTAAGCGTTTTTAGCAGTTCACCTCACTATGTAGCTTAATTTATAGATGTGGTCTGTTAAATTGGCTTAATTATAAATTCCTAATAACTGAGGAGGAAAATCATATTAAAGTAACATAACATAATATAAATTATGTTATTTTGTTTAAAATGCGTGCGTACGTCAACTCATTATCGTCATAAAATGACATTTAACAAATTAATTATTGTAACATTCTGTTGATAATAATCTATGATTAATCAAAACGTAGAGCTATGACAAATTCGGTGCGGTTTTATATCCTCGTTTAGGTTTTTACGTTCCATGATATTTTTGGGTCCTTAACCTTGTAAAATGACGCATTTATTACAAGTTTTTAAAATATTCACACGATTAAATTATTTTATTACACCCTTTAAATGTTCTTGTTTCTTCGATAATTAAACTAGTCTAATTTAAGTCATATAAATTTAATTATGCCGGTTGTAAAGAAGTTCGCTTAAAATAAACGATTATTTTAATTAAACATCTAAATTGGGGTAATAGAAATACATTAGCCCGTAATAACATCTGCATGGCAGTTCGGGCTCGTCTGGTGAAATACGAGGAATTTAAACAGGCGTAAGATGGAAGCCATTCTTTGTTTCATCTGATGAGTGTGGTGCAACGCATTTGCACTTGCAGACGTATTTTTTTAACGTCAGAAAATCCATTTACGCACCCCTTCGCCGGGCTGTGCAATGGCGTAGGGAGTGTGGGACTCGCCGGCCACAAAAGGTGACCGGAATACCCACTAAAACCTGACGGCCCTCAAACGTATTACGGCGAGGTCGCGGGCACTGCGTTTCGTCCGCCATAAAACGTGTAGACGTTTATGGACAGCGGTCGCGACCCTATTTCGGCGAATTCAGGTGGCCGTTTGCTAATTTACCACCTTTTCCTATAAAATTTAAAAAAGATTCCATATATGGCGATCATTATGCTATTTCATTTTTACTGGAAATCATTTTGAAACTAAGGAATAAAATTATTTGTTTCAGATATGGCCTTCTAGGTGCCTCTGGTTGCGGGAAAACAACACTGCTCTCCTGCATAGTGGGTAGACGTTCACTGGACGGGGGTGATGTTTGGGTCTTGGGTGGAAAACCTGGAGAAAAAGGGAGTGGGGTACCTGGACCTAGGGTTGGATATATGCCACAGGTAATTCAATAAGACGAACCATATACTTTCCTCATAAATGTGAAAGTTTGGATGAAAAATGGATGGAGATTGGTTCGAATCTCTAGTAGGGCTAAACGGATCTCCATGAAATATTGCATTTGATAGGAATAATTTTATTTAAAGGTAGTAGTGTAGTTCGACCCATGATGGGCTCCATTTTCCGCAACTCCACGACTAGCGCGTATTTTGCGTGACTTCACACGTATCTTTGAATTTCTTCGGCAATATGTGTAGGCATCACGATGTTTTCCTTCACCGTAAGAGCGTCGGGTAATTTTTTAGAGGTAGGTCACAGATACTGTAGCTTATTTTATAATCAACTAGCTGTTGTGCGCGACTTCGTCCGCGTCTAATGAAATAATATAGCCTATGTTACTCGGGCATAATGTAGCTTTCGAATGATGAAAGAATTTTTGAAATCGGCACAGTAGTTCTTGAGTTATTTCAATACATAGTAAAATACAAAAATACAAAGTTTCTCCCTTTATAATGTTAGTATAAATTTAACGAACACAAAATTTAATAAATAAATCCCTTCTATCATAGGATATAGCATTGGTCGCGGAGTTTTCGGTGCGTGACGCGGTATTCTACTTCGGTCGTATCTACGGTATGCCGATGAATAAATTAGTAGAACGCTTCGAATTCCTCACCAACTTACTGGACCTGCCCAGCGGTGGACGATTGATCAAGTCACTGTCCGGCGGCCAGCAAAGAAGGGTGTCATTAGCAGCTGCATTGGTACATGAACCAGAGCTGCTAATCTTGGACGAACCAACTGTCGGCCTGGACCCTGTTTTACGAGAAAGGTTAGTCTTCTAAGCGTGCCTAATCGTCTTACTACTAATGTTTTTATTAGGTTAGGTTATGGTAGTTATATTTTTTAATAGGTTAGGTTAGAATGCTAGTTAAATAACTAAACCAGCAGTATATTCTCGGTATTTCTGTAGTCTATTTTAAATAAAGTTTTTACATTTGTTGTAAAGTATACTATACTACAGTTTAAATGAGTTTTACAAAAACAAAATAAGTCTCGTAAGGTGAGTAAAATATTTCACAATATTATATTTATGTTTATTAGTAAGTATGATGTCATAGAAAAAATATAGTGTATATTAAAAAAAGAACATATCTGTTGCGGCGAGCACTGGCCACTACAGGCTAACTCCTTGATCGCCGTACGTCTTTTTTACTTTTTATTTTTTTACATCTGTCATTGTTTTATTGTCTTTATTTTAATTCTTCTTCCTTCTTTTCAACATGTGTTGTTTTTAAATTAATATATTTTGCATAAATGTTTTTTTCCTTTTCAATTAAATATAATTTTAACAAATTACAATAAAAGTCACCTCACACAAGTACAAGCTTAATATTGTATAAAATTAATAATAGATAATCTTTTGAATAGCAACCTGTATCTATTCAAAATTAATATTACTTTAATATGAGTTTATAAAAAAATCACCCTTCATTATACATGTTTTATGCCAACACGTGATTTGCAGATTAATTGAACCATTCACGTTTTTAAAAACCGGTACAACTTTAACATCTCGTTTATAACAGTAATAGATTTGGTAATCTATCAAAATAATTTTATTTTATGACTTAGCTTTATATAAAAAGATTGATGATAAATAATTATTTGTAACATTTAAATGCGTCAATAGAAAACCAAAAATAACGTGAATTATGGTACAGTTATGTGGAAAAGTGCATAATTTTACTAATATTATAAATGCGATAGTTTGGATCGATGGATGTTTGAAGGCATCTCCAAATAAAAAAAACTTTTAACAAAAAACAAAAACCGCCTTCCAAAACAAAAATCCTCCAACAAAATGCACTAAAAAGTAACAAAATAATTTCGATTTTGTGGCTAACTTTAAGAAGCAGGAAAGTCTCTTATTTCTTGTAACTATTATGTCTATAATGTACAATAACAATTGTTATTTTGAACTCGGTGTCAGCTGCAATATTCAGATACATGACGCATACTATCATTTTAAATCGCAATTTAACGCATACAACTAATTACTTTTAAAATCTGGGTCTTACTGGAACTTTGCTGACACCGACCTTATTGTGAACTGTCAGAAAATTGTGATGTTTCCCATTACGTCGATTATATGCATTCTATCTTTCCAACGGTAAACCCCCTAGAATTATATACTAAACCCAATCTAAGTCCACAATTATTTATTATGTCTTAAAAACTTAATTAACATAAAAAAACCTGTTTAGGACATACGTAAATAGATAAATTCAGTATAATAAATTACATCTCGCAGTTTTTTTGTACCTAATATAACAAGATTTCTACATAATTACAATGTTTCATATTTAAAACAATATTCTAAAAATAATTATATGAAATACTAGCAGTTGCCCGCGACTTCGTCCGCGTGGTGTTTAATATTAACCATGAATCTTATCTTCGGATAGCTCATTGAGTCTAAGGCAAAGGTAGCTGCTAGGAAGCTCGGAGTCCTTACCAAGGACTTCACACCGGGAAAGCGTTTTATTCTGTACATAGCACATATCTGGCCGTGTGTGGAATACTGCTGTCACATCTGGGCAGGTGCATCCAAATACCAACTCGCACCCCTGGATTCAGTGGAGAGGCGGGCCAAAAACTTTATCGGTGACCAAAAACTAAATTTAGTCAATATTAAGCACTGGCGTAAAGTGGCCAGTCTCTCGGTGTTCTACCGGCTACATTTTGGAGGGTGTGCGCAGGAATTACATGAAATAATTCACTATCACCATTCTACCATCGGACGTTCAGCCGTACGACAGGAATCTGAACACTGAACTGGATCATCTAAGTAGCGTAGGTATCAACCTACATTGTGAAAACACAACATTATACTTTGATCGCCAAACTGTTAGTATTTAAAACGGAACACTGTCGAAATTTTTAACCATTTTTTTTCTATTTGATGTAAGGTCCAAAGATTTTGTTATATTTTACGGAATTAAAAAATCATGTCTAGAACAAAAGTTACAGACAATGGCTACTAACAGTAATAATGGATGCTTCGAAATGAACCATTTTCAAACCCCCACTTCGGATTGTAAAAAATGTTATACTTACTTGATATGTACTCAATTAAATATCAGAATTCTTTTGCATTTTCTACCACGGCCGGCTCGTGAGATGATTTTTCGGTTACCTTTATAACTTGTGTTCGTGATATCTTCTAAACTATTCGTCAGATTTAAATACGGTCAAGGACGATTTTAATCTACATTAAATTCTCCTGATAACAAACACATTTATTTGGATAAGGATTAATATTTAAACCAAAAAAATAACGCGGCAAATTAAGTGCATATTTTAATTGATTTTTATAAAACAAAAAGTGATTATTGTGAGAAAACCGTAAAAGATAAACATATGCCATCGCTGACTTTTTTGTAGAACTTTTTTAGATCTACAAATGTCTCATATATCATTTTTATATAACTCGAGCGGTTTAGCCAGCGTAAGCCAATGAAAAGGAAAATTTAATGAAATTTGCGACAGGGTCCAGAAATGCGCTGTTTATTCCTATTTCCTAAACTTTTCTAAAAATAAATTATAGCCTATGTTAGACACAAAGAACGTAGCTTTCTAATAGTGAAAGAATTTTCGAAATCCGTTCAGTAGATTTTGAGTTATTTCAATACAAACAAAAATACAAAAATCCAAAAATCCAAAAATACAAAAATACAAAGTTTCTCTCTTTATAATATTAGTATAGATAAAGTATTTTTTTTTGTCAAAATACAAAAAGCTCTTACATATTTTGAAATAACACGTCAGTTGTATCCGTGCCAAGGATTTTTTTATATTTAAAGATCAATTTTAAAGTGGGCCTTCATTGATTTACAGAGCATTAAGATGGGTCAACACCTATAAAGGAGTAAGCAAACTTATTCAAATATTTCACAACTTTAACAAACAAAAACAACCTTTACAGAGAACGTTTACAGAGAATAAACAAGTCAAGCAGAATATTACAGTGGTTTTCCACTGTCGAAATAATACAAAATCGCCACTTAGACTAAAAAATAAACTATTATTAGATATGCCTTAGTGTCTCTTAACCTACGGCTTCATTAGACCGAGTTCGTGCAAAAAACGGATATTTTGCTTCGACTTAAGCCACTTTATACGTGACAGAAGTATTGGACCACATAACGTAATGTGGAATGGAAGAATATTTACAAAAACAACCTCTTTTATTAATGCTAGTTACTCATTTAAAATTAAATATTAAAAAAAAAATAAACTTACAAATTCTTAAAAAATATTAACAATATTTATATATAAAAATAAAATGATAATTTTTTAACCACACGTGAAATAATAGTGATTTCAAAAAGTCTAGTTTCCAAGGAAATCTCGAAATGCGAGCATTTATGTGCCTTTTCCCGTACGTAGGATCGGCACAGTATTCTTCCATACATATATTAGCAGTCTATAGTCCCAAAATGTTATAGCTATTTGGCCTTACTTATTGTGACCATACAAAATGGTCACTTAAACATACACTTAATGCAGTTGCCACACCATCGAGCAATGCGATGCAATATTAAGAAACTCACTACGTTTTATATCTTTTTGTTATTCACAACGCACGTCTCTAACCGATCTTTGCTTTACCCAACTTTAATGCAAGTTTCAAAACTATAGAGTTTTGTTTGTTTTATACATTATATTTAAATAGCGTTGGGAAAATACAAATATAATCGATTTCTTTCCATGAAATTCATCTTCGATATTTAGATAAGCTTAACTGATAAGATTGCTGCACTATTGTCCTATTTTCTTCAACAAGCAAAGATTTATAACGTTGTCTATGGGCAGCGGTCACTTCTCTATATTTACGATGTCAGCGGGGCTATCCGAAGTATTTTTCGAATGATATCGCCGATGGAATCGACTAAATTATATGGAACTGACATTCTTATTCGAAATGTTATAGAATCGCTTATTTGCGATTGTACTTTGTATAGACCCACTGTGATGCTTGTTTGTCATCTATTTTTTTTATATTCTTTCAATTCACTTAGATTATTTCACAATGTTAATGTTTGTTAAGCTGTAATATTGGGTACCTGGGATTAAAAAAACAATTAGGCGCCTTTAAAATTAAGGCGCCTACTACCTCTTCCCTGCGTCTGTTCCTCCCATATTTTCACACTGGCGGCCCTGATAAATCTACACTAAGAGTAGCCAATTAACTACTTTGAATAATGTAAGAGGACATGACAATGTCTAGGCTGGAATTACACCGCATCGCATGTTGCAACTATATTATTATTGAATTCAAAATGGCGCCGGTCACGCGATGTCGGAAGAAAATAATTAATGTTTTACAAATTATTGTCATTCTGAATGTATCCATTGTTTATTCTTTCATGTTGATAAACGAGATTTATAATTGTTTTATAACTTTATCAGTTTTTATAATTTAAATACTTAAAGTAATATAAGCAATGAATTAATTTCATGGATAAAAGGATGCTTTTACAACGTACGAACTGTAACCTTTAGTTATATAGGTGTAAAAGGGGGCCATTTCGAGGGTGGGTGTTTAGTTCCCTTTTCTTTTTTCTTCCTCCCTTCTCCGTCTTTCAGCTTCCTCCCTCCTTCTTTGGGAATCGGATAAATGTATAAAAATAATATTGAAATACCTAGATCATACTAATAGATAGGTAACTCAATAACGACTTGTCAGTTTTTAATTAACCCCTTTGAAATCAAATTGTTTCTACTATTAGCTTGTTAACTAACGTCTCTCCGTTCCCAGGATCTGGGACTTCCTTGCCGAGCTGGCGAGAGGAGGCTCCACAGTCATCATCACTACACATTACATCGATGAAACCAAACAAGCTCATAAGGTAAATAAAATATTTATTTACATTAATTATGGCCGTTTTCTCCAACAATTTTAGGTAACCCTTAACGCATTTAAATGTCACCTAACACTACTTTTGTTAACCAATAGTTAAGTGTCACTTTAGACCGTAAGGGGTCCGTTAGATTTAGAGAGATCGTTAAGCAAAAAGTGACCTATCTAAAACTACTTTAGGGGTTGGTGAAAACGGGCATTAGTCTTCTTTTATACTTCACAAGTTGTCTTATTGTTTTGTTATGCCTAATTATGTTTGCACTATTTCGCTTTTCTGGGGGGTTACGCAAAGTATCTTTCGAATAGCGATATCGCTGAAGGAATCGACAAAACGTATAAAACTCACAATGACATTGGATAAGTCATGTGCTTGTCACGTGTGAGATATCGAACGTCATTTTAGTTCGAAAC
Source organism: Papilio dardanus tibullus (assembly GCA_013186455.1). Taxonomy (NCBI): domain Eukaryota; kingdom Metazoa; phylum Arthropoda; class Insecta; order Lepidoptera; family Papilionidae; genus Papilio; species Papilio dardanus. The sequence continues at coordinate 98,134 of QDHC01007347.1, read as the reverse complement.
ATTTTTGATGCTCACTATCGAATCGCTTTGTAGCGCACGTACTTTTAGTTGTGCCATGCCTATTTATCCTTTCCAGCTAGTCCCGCTGCTATAGAAATGACCACTAAATGTACGGCCTTCAATTTTATAACCTAACTAGCTGTTGTGCGCGACTTCGTCCGCGTGGAATTAAATAATATAGCCTATGTTACTCGGGAACAATATAGCTTTCTAATGGTGAAAGAAATCAGTCCAGTAGTTCTTGAGTTATTTCAATATAAACAAAAATACAAAAATACAAAGTTTCTCTCTTTATAATATTAGTATAGATTGTAGTGGAACTTTTTATTTCTAGATCGGTCTACTCCGCGACGGCCAACTCCTAGCGGAGGACTCGCCGAATGAAATCCTACGCAAGTACGACTGTGATACTTTAGAAGATGCCTTCCTAAAGATGGCGCTGCGCCAGCACGAAGTTACCAATAGGAGACGATCCAGTAAGTTGTATAAAATCTACTCAGAGTTATATAATCAATCCTTAAATATAGATTTATTGAATTTAGTGTACACTAGTGTTAGTGCCAAAGCCTTGTTCGTACCAGGATAGTATTTTAGTCGAGTAGCAAGTAGCATTTCCGAACAAAGGATTTACTACTGCTCGGACTCGATTAATTCTAAATCTACGCACTAGGGTAGTAATTTAGTAACGAAACATGTCCGAACAGCAACATTTTAGTGGAATAGAATAGTAAATCCTTTGTACGGATACTTGCTACTCGACTAAAATACTATCCTAGTGCGTACAAGGCTTTAGGGAGGCTGTAAGTGTAGATTGCACTAGCTATATGTGAGAAAACCTAATAATGGCATACAACCAACATGTTTTAGTCATAATTTCGTATATTTCAGCTCTCACGTCATCACCTGATGTGATCCCGGCGAGCAGCATTGTATCAAACCCCGACAGTCGGTACCAGTCGAGAGACGATTTTAATATTGTCACAAGCAGTACCGATGTAAGTACCCAATAAACAGTAAAACTAATTTAAATTGAACTAGTAAATTGTGTTAACAAAACTATAATGTTACTAAATTGAATTTTATAAAACTTTTTTTTTAATTGAACCTATTTAAGGATCTGAGTACTATGCAAATTCAACCTGGAAATCATGTATTTACCACTTACTGGTATGTACGTAGGGGCCGCCGTTATTACTCCAATTGAATACCTAAAATGTTGTAAACAAACTTCAAATAAATAACATGGCGGCTGATACGCCATTTTATTTTATTCATTTTTTAAAAAAATCCCATAAAGTGGAACAGTGGGTAGGCGCCAAATATTTTGACAATACTTATCGAATACATTTTACATTTACAGATGCTCAATACCAAAGAAAAACCATCGAATTGTTCAAGCAAATCCAAAGCGAGATACAGAGCTGTGTTTATTAAAAGCATCCAGCAGTTCTCCAGGCATCCTGGGTAAGAAAAAATAGATATTAGTTTTTTAACTTTGAATAGGTGCATACATAAGTAAAATCGTCATAGATTAACTGAGAAATGAAGTGGTCTCTTTGTGAAATAAAAAACATTTAGTCTCTGAATTAGTTAATTAGACAACATCTTTGATAATTTATGTTTTTTAAAACACTCCATAATAATTTTATTCTGTTTATGAGATAAAAATAAAACGTACTCATGTCCTTCCATACATAAAAGTAATACAAAATTGTAAGCTATTCTAAAACGTTTCAATGAATAAGGAATAGATGACGGTAGCCATACTTAGATAATCGAGCCATATCTATGTCACGTTTCCCGCCAAATTGGTCAGCCTTAGACGTGATCTGATTGTTATTACAATGATAAGATATAGCTGGACCCGTGACAATGACAAAGTCAAAATACCTACAGAAATCTAAATAATTACACTGCAAGCAATATTACGCAAATTTTAGTTTAGGCATTTGGCAAAAAAATATTCTGTAGAAATAAAAAGCACTTATTTTGTGAATCAGTTTATTCTAAACTAGCTGTTGAGCGCGACATTGGCCGCGTGGTAAATAATATAGCCTATGTTACTCGGGGATAATGTAGCTTTCTATTGGTGAAAGAATTTTTGAAATCGGCCCAGTAGTTCTTGAGTTATTTCAATACAAACAAAATATCAAAAATACAAAGTTTCTCTCTTTATAATATTAGTATAGATAAGCACAGATGATATAATCTAATAACAAAATATGTAGTATTAATGTTGTTTTTTTAATGATTACTAGTATTTTTTTTACTTTTAACTATTTCCTGATAATGTTAGAGGGTTAAAGACTCTATTTTACCAAATCCCATTATTCTTTTACTCTTTTATATCATTATAAATAAATAGGTGCACACATTTAATTGTAGTAGAGTTAGTAATTAGCATACGTCACATGTTTTGCATGTCAAGTACGCTCCAGTGAAAGTGTGAAAATTATATTTTGACATCTGTCAAAGTAAAGATAGACTTTTGATTACTAATTAAAGTTATACAATAGAAATTAATTTCTCTAAGAACTTGTTTATTTATATTATGGTGTGTTACAAAAATAAAACAACATAAGTTTTTTAAATAAATTCTGAATAAATCGTAACGTGTCATTTTACTGTAAAGAAAACTAGAGGGCGCTTTTAAAATGTATGTCACTGTAAATAAACTAGATGTCGTTGTTTTAAATTTTCAAAATATCTAACTACCTACTGATTTTTTTTTTTTATATTACAGCGGCTTAATATTCTCTGTGCTGTTCCCCATCATACAAGCGGTGGCGTTCTTCATGGCGGTGGGCAGCGACCCGCGCGACCTTCACGTCGCTGTTGTTAACGACGAAGCGGCTTCATCGCCATGTAAAGTATACTTTGTTTTAATAGATTTATTACTGAATCCAGTATAATTGAGAACGATACATTTAGCCTATACTATTGTCTATTTGTGACTTATTCTGTATATTGTAACTCTGTGGTCATAAATTTTAGCGCTAAAAACGGTGATTTTGCTACGGCGTAAGGTCGTTTTTCCTGTGAACCTGGTCTAATGAAGTCGTAAGGTTAGGATTAATTATTCGGCTCTATTGTACATGTGGCGATCGATCCATCATTAGACCGAGTTCGCAGAAAAATCGCCGACTTTCCTTCATCGTAAGGCCGTTTATAGCGTGACATTTTTCTAATGTAGTCGTAGGGTAAGGAGAAGGATATTAATGAGTCATTTTTTTACAATCTCGTTTCAGACGGACTAGATATATGCAAAAACAGTAGCTTGGTGACTGTAATACGACATGATGACGACACCTGTGACCAGTATATGCTGAGCTGCTGGTTCTTAGAGGAGATGGAGAAAAGGAGACTCTTTCAGGTGTGGACAATTAACATTTTGTATGCTAGTTACTTCCGGACAAACTATATCGGCTATAAGTAAATCTGAATAATTAAAAACAATTGAGACGGGAATTAAAAAAATATAGACACAAAAAATTGTATACCAAATAATAATAAATCAAAGAAAATATGTAGTTACAACGATGCTAAAGTATCTTTCGATTGGTGATATCGGTGGAATCGACAAATGTATGAAACTATATTTACCCGACGCTCTTAGGTGAAGGAAAACATCGTGATGTCTGCACATATTGGAAGAAATTCAAAGATATTTGTGAAGTCACGCAAAATACGATCTAGTCGTGGTGTTGCGGATAATGTAGTCCATCATGGGTCGAACTACAACTACTACAACTGTATGAAACTGACAATTCCATTCGATAAGTCATGTGCTTGTCACGTGTGAGATATCGATCGTTGTCAGTTCCATACATTTTTGATGTTCGATATCGAATCGCTTCATAGCGTACTTTTGGTGTAAACACACAAAACAGAAGTCCATCAACAAGCCTCGGCAAATTGTGCCTTTTAAATTATACCAATTTTTCTTATTCTACCCTCAGATAGCATACAATAGCACAGAAGCTGGTCAGCGGGCGCTGGAAACTCGGCGCACGTATGCCGTGCTGCACTTCGCGCACAACTTCAGCGGAGCGCTCGGCGCGCGTGTTCGCGACGGCGACGTACCCGACGATATACTGCAAGATAGTATTATCAGCGTCTGGCTCGACACTGCTGGTATACCCTTTATTAATCACCCTACGCTTTTATTAGTCCGCCGTAGGGTTAGAAAAGGGGACAAACAAGTAGCGGGAACACCGAGGTGTTCATCGACGCATTCGCAACATCAGAGGAACCGCAGATGCGTTGCTATTTAAGGAGATACGTTTGCTGTTTGGACCCTAAGTTGTAGCGGTTTGAAATTTGCTAAACATTTTGTTCTATACTAGCTGTTGTTCGCGACTCCGTCTACAAAATTTAGATAAACTTAGTAGCATATGTGTTCTTACCGACTGTGTTTTACATCTGTACAAAATTTCTTAGAGATTCTTTTAGCCGCCGTATTTTTGAATTTATAATATTAGTAAGATGATGTTCTTCATTGCTGTTGTAATTAAGTTTTATATAATTTGTTGCAGACTATCAGATCTCGAACTTCATCAAGATGCAGCTGCACAAGGCGTACGAGCAGTTCACGCGGCGCGCGATGGCCGCCTGCGGACTCAACGAAGACCTCGTACAGGTAACTAAATACTAGGCACAGCTACAAACTTATATGCAATACTGTTTTGCTCTCCACGTAGACGTATGGGTGTTTTTTTTATATTATAAAGTGGCAAACGAGCAAGCGGTCACCTTTATTCGCTGAAAAAGCGAATCGACCGCTGCCCATAGACATCTGCAATTGCATTGCCCACCCTTAATCTACGGCGGAGGTGACGCATACCAAGAGGATAAAACCTCTTCCCATGAGTCCCCTCCCCCGCCAATCCAATTCCCTTTCTCATCATTTCCCTATAAGAAAAGGATAGGAAGGGAAAGTGGACAAAAATGAAGCCTCCGGCACCACACTCCTGAAACGTAACACGGAATTGCTTCCATTTCACGCCTGTCTTCTTTATGGTCGTGATATTTCACCGGGCGAGACGGACAATTCGTGCGAATATGGTAAAGCGGGCTCTACCACTGTTGGAGGAGACATAAACGTAGACGTAAAAATAGGCATAGACATGATGAGGGCGTTTACGTAAACTTAGAAATGGGCGCTGACATAGTCGGGAGCATTGTCGTAGTTGTGAGAGTTGAGTTATACAGAGACTTGGGCGTTGAAGTTGAGATCAGCGTAGACGTAGACGACGTAGATGTAGAAATGAGATTTGATGTATATTTAGGCGTACAAGTAGACACTGAGGTAGGCGTTTGAGATGAGGTGCCTAGAAACATGGAAGCTGTTGTATTTGTATACTGATTAATATTTTTAGATTCCCGTGCGCTTTGGGGAACCAGTGTACGGGTCAATGGAGACTCAAATGGTTGGCTTCATGGCACCGGGAATTATGATCACGTAAGTATAAAAACTAGAATGACATATTTAATTATCAACTTCTAGGTCTACGGTCCTGTGATCTGCTCCAGTAAATATCCACTTCAGTCTATCTATGGACATGGTCTATCAATTTTGTGTCATTTTGTGTCAAAAAATGTTCGCAAAAACAGGGTACAGACCTGAACCTTCTCAGTCAGGATCTGCTCTCACTAATCGCCGGTCTGTTTAAAAGAAGCTTCATGTCACAGTTAACACGTTTACTGTCGACATCTGGCCCTCTTGTCTTATTGACGTCGTTTATCTTGCAGTATAATCTTCTTCCTGCCTGCGATCGTAACGTCGACGCTGATGATCTCTGACCGGCTGGAGGGCGTGTGGGAGCGCAGCGCGGTGGCCGGCGTGCGCGCGCGTGAGATGCTCAACGTGCACTGCGCGCTGCAGTCCGTTGTTATACTTATGCAGGTAATGTTTTAGTTGCAGGTGAAGTTTTCATTTGTCCAGATCTAAAACAGCTATAGTATTGACTACGATACCAATTTAACTCTTGAGAACAAAATATTCGATCACTATAACAATAAATCATGTTTTTCGATTACTTTTGCGGACCAATGGTAATTTATACTAATATCATAAAGAGAGAAACTTTGTATTTTTGTATGTATTGAAATAACTCAATAACTGGACCGATTTTAAAAATTCTTTCACCATTAGAAAGGTACATTATCCCCGAGTAATATAGGCTATATTATTTAATTCCACGCGGACGAAGTCGCGCACAACAGCTTGTAAGAAATAAACTAATCATACGTGGTTTCCAAAAATCAATTATTAAATTCGGCCATTTCCTATACGTTATAGCTTAAAATGTCATTTAACCCTTTTACTGCGATTTGAAGCTAAAAAGGCCCTTATGCACGATTGTGGTGTTAATTCTACTTATCACATCCAGACGTTAGAGATGATGGCTCTAGCGTACTGGGGCTACAGCCTGCCGTCGCGCGGCTCGCTGCTGGCGTGCGGCGCGCTGCTGTTCCTGCAGGGCCTCTGCGGCATGTGCTACGGCTTCCTGCTCTCCGTGCTCTGCTCCAGTTACACCGTCTCCTTCTTCGTGGCTACAGGCAGCTTCTATCCTATGATACTGTTGTGTGGTAAGTACAATTCCCAACTGAAGGGCACTAACATAGAGAGTCTAAGCCTTAGACACTATTTTACTGTGGTTTGGTTATACAATCCATTCTCTAACATAATTCCAGTGGTCCAAAATATCCACTCTGGTTGTCATGGAAACGGTTTTAATATGAATTGTCGACGCATAAGCGTTTGTATTTGCTATTTCTAATTTTAAAACTACTAGGGTTCCAGGACCCGGGGGAGTTATACGATGTCAGGAAATAAATATCTAGCAGCAGATGATTGATGATTGAAACTCAAAGTACATGCGCCACAAAGCGGTCGAAAGCGAATATCAACGATGTACTGACAATGACGTTCGATATGTCACACATGACAAGCACATGGCTTATCGAATATCATTGTCAGTTTCATATATTTTATACTATGAAAGATACTTTAGGTCACCTCCCTGATCTTCTAACTTATTGTAAAATATTGCAATTTTGTAAGAACTCTAACTATTACACCAAATCATCAGTTCACTTTATTTACATGGCATTGAAAGTGTTAAATCATAAATAAAATCCGCAGGTATCCTGTGGCCTTTAGAAGGTATGTCTGCAGGACTCCGCGCGGTCGCTTTCGCGCTACCTTTCACTCTCCCTTCCAAGTCTTTGAGAGACATCATGGAGAAGGGGTCCTCAATCATAGAGCCTGCGGTATACAATGGCTTTCTCATCACAATAGCGTGGATCGTGGTTACAATTAGCTTATGTTTTTTGAGACTTAAATATAAGAAGACGTAGATGAGTAAACCCGGGTAGCTTGTATATAGCTTTTATTTTGTAAGGTAGTGTTTTTGTATGTTCTTTTATAAGATTAGTATAGGAGTATGCAATATCTCTATTTTTTGGGAAATTTTTTATGTATTGTCGTGTTGAAAGCCCTTCATTAGACCGATGTCACGCAAAAGCGGACTTACGCTGAAATAAAATCTTCGTTTATATCGCGAACTCGGTCTAATGAAGCCGTAGGTTTATCCCACTTTATAAAGCATTTAGATTTAAAATATTTTTATGCAAATAAATTGTATAATCATAGTTCTTGAAGTTGGAAGTTAGTTTTGTTTTTTTAAGTTACATAAAAGTGGATCTTTGGAGTGTTTTTAGGATTGGAATAAGCTATGATGAAATGCATTTGTAAATATTATTGATTTAAAAAATTATTTGCTCAAAATTACAATACTATTGTTATTTTCTTGAGTTACCATTTCAGCCTTTGTTTAGTAATTTGTAGATTTTATTTTATATAATTTAACTACAAAATTATAATAAAATTGCGCTACAAAACTATTGTAAACTGATTCTGAAATCCGTAACCCTTTTGTATAAAGGAGTGTGATTTCAGAATATTTTAATTTTTAACCGTAAAACACATATCCTCTTACGGTAAAGGAAAACATCGTGATGTCTGCGAAGATATTCAAAGATATGTGTTAAGTCACGCAAAATACGCGCTAGTCGTGGAGTGAAGGAAAATGGAGCCCATTATGGGTCGTCAACACATATTCTCTGAATGTTGCGTCTGTAGAATCTTTAAATATTACAACTTTTTGCTAACCCTTTTTAAGGCAGAGGCGATATATTTACCACCAACAAAACAAATTGCTTACAGTACAATTAGGACTCTTTATATAAGGAGTCCTAATTAGGAGTCCTAAACTACTGGCAACTAGGAGGTATGTCTAATGGTAATAATAATATTTAAGAAAAAAAATACAATTGACATATTTTTTCTTTGCGCCATTAGCTGTCAAAAATTGCGCCAATTTTGAAATAAAATTTGTTACTCCGTGAATCCATCTGCCTTATAAAGAGTTTATTACTAATAGTTAGTTTATTTTAGTACTAATGTTGTATAATCTTAAACATATATGGATTAGGGCATCTGAGATGCATGTGATTTTTGGGTATTTATAAAATACTTTTTGTATTAAATATTTTTGCATAAAACTGATTTTATTACTATCCATTCCGTTATATTATAGTCCCTTCGTACACCAGCCAACTCAAAACACTGAAATAGTGAAGCGACCGCTCCCCATAGACATCTGCAATTGCAGATGCGTTGCCTACCCTTAATCTACGAAGAAGACGCACAGAAAGAGGATAATTCCTCTCCCTATGTGTCCCCCCTACCCCGGAAAATCCGTTTCCCTTTCCCATAATTTCTTATACAAAAAGGATAGTGAAGGGAAAGTGGATTAAATCATTTTAATCCAAGCCTAATGGCCTCCTGTCACTTACGGCCAAATGTTTTAATGCCATTCAAGTGTAAGCGTCACTTAAAATCTAACTGGCTACAAAACTAAACGAGATCGTCATAAAATTTGAAGTTTCAGCGTGGACCTTACACGTAAGACGCTCTAAAATATTTGAGTGGAGTTTGAACATTCGACCGTTAGAGACTAATTTTGAATCCTTGATTACGCCTTTTCATTTAAAAGTTGTAAATAAAACAATTATTCAGATATAAAAATTTATATTATAGGAAATATTTTGGATTCAACAACTTTCTTTCCTTGCGAACCAGCGCGCCCTCTGCCGCCATGGCACAATGTCGTACAGATTAAAAATACACTTAATACAAAATGGAAATTAAAAACTTAGAAACATTAAGTACAATTAACACTAACATTTTTAAAAGCTGATTTTACTGAAAAAAATACATTTTGAGTTTACAAATCACATGATATGCAAATTCAAACCTTAATTAAAGTCGTTAAGGTTGTAAATGCGTTGACAAATTTTGCAGCAACCCTGGATAAGCGATAGTCCAAGGGACCGCGATATAAGTCTCGCTTATAGAGGTTTCTCTTTAATCCGAGTTTCTCGCTTACGGAGGTAGCTCATCGACAATGACTCACGCCTAGAGGTTTCTTACTTATCCAGATTTGACTGCAATACAAATTTTGTTCTAATCACAGAAGACAACAAAGAGCTATTAAAAATTGTGTTTTGTTTTTCCACTGAAAAAACATCCGGCAAAAATTAAATACTCAAGTTTTAAAGAGAATTAATGCAACACAATATTTTTGACTTGTAGCAGTGAAAACTTAATTTTACTTTTAATAGTTCTTCGTGATTTAAAATCAATTACTATATCAATATTATACATGCAATAGTTGAAATCATTTCGGCGCGTGATGAAGCCCGGATTTTTTGATTAAGGAGGCCGGGCCAAGCTGCAGAACACGCGTCAAAATGTCTCAAAGTTAAGGCGAGGGCGCGCAGTTCCATACTTCGTTGTCAACCGACCCACTCGAGGTTCCCTGCGACCGTATCACATTGAAGCAAAACTCATTGATCCCTCGACGTAGGTAAAGAAAAAAAACTGCATTATTTTTTTTTGTTTGCGTTCAGTTTTCGCCTATCTAAGACCTAAACTTAAATAATCGCAATCACACCACAACCGTCTCACTCTAACGCGCCGCACATACAGAGCTATCTCACTCACACCCGGGGTCTTCGTCAATTCCAAACTTTCAATTTGCTTCCGAAGCAATCGTAACTTAGCTCGCGAAGGCATATTTTTCGATATTTATCACACATTTATCACTAACAATTTTTCTATCGGCCAATAGCATCGTGTACTAACTAGCGGGGAATTGACTGGGCCCCTTACAAAGTATGACAAAAAAAATATTTAAAAAAAAACTAAAACTCAACACATCCTATACAAAAAAAATCGTTAACATCAAAAATGTCATCCGAGATTTTTTAATACGACTCAGCTATTGTTATAGACGAACAAGGATATCTGGCCCGGTGAGAGGCCAACGACTTTAATTTTTTCAGAAAATATGTAAAACCTACTTAGACATCGAAAATGATATAAAAGAAAAGACAGTCACTGATCTGTATGGATAGGCGATAAGCCTTCATTTCATTTTAGTGCTTATTTGATTTTGACATTCAGTAAACTTATACGTAATTATTAGGAGTAACTCAAAAACTACTGAATAGATTTCTTTTAATGTAATAATGGGACCAAATGGCAGCTATTTTACATGAACAAAAAAAGATCACGTAAATCGGATCAGAACTCGGTGCGTAATTCTTGTACATACATAAAAAAACTTGATAACCTTCTGTTGGAAGTCGGTTAAAAATACGTCGTTCATTAAAATGAAGATATCGGGTAAATTACCAGCTCGTCTAGGATTAAGTAAGAACGAAAAAAGCTGTAATTTCAAAGATAATCTCCTATTCTATTGATTGATTTATCTCTTGTGTATGGCTCCCGCTTTGCGGTTTAGGCCAATGTCGAGTGTTTATGGTTTAGTTCTATGGGGGAGACTGGCAACTATACTCTGCTATTTAGTGCTCCTATTCTATATTAGATCTTGTGACAGGTGTTAGTGAGCTGTCATAGTTTGACACAGCCACCGAGCCAAATATCCTTTATTACTTTTACAAAAGTTGCATGTATTTATTATGGACGTACGCCTAGTTCAGGCAAAACTACATAATGTTTATACAAAACTCAACAAAAGGCGAACTACAAAACTTTCTCACAATATCAGCAAACATAATTTTACATAAGCTTTACACAATTAAATTACAAATATATATATTTGTGTATATATATACAAATATATATGTTTGTATATATATAACTGTACAGTAATGTATTGTGACAAAATATTCTATATTTATATTTGTTGAGGCCTCTCCATTCCTTCACTATATTTACAATTTTTTTATCATTATTTTTTTTAAAGAAGCATTAAAAGATAAACAAAAAAAAACTTAATCACAAATGTACGAATTTAATTCAATATAAGTATATGCCCGGTGAATCCCATTTTGTACGAAAAAATCGATATTTTGACATAAAATCGATGTTACAACAAAACTACATCAATACTGTCCAATGTGACAAATTTATAAAAAAATGAAATGAATAATTTATATTTCATTTGATAGCATTTCATCGAGTCTTTAATTATTTACAATTAACATGGCTTTTTCAATTTTTAAATTTAATCAAAGAAACATTGATAATTGATCTGAAAACGATTTTCATCTATCGATAAACATTTGACATCGATATTTTCTTTCATTTAAATCTGATTACATTAAACCAGTCCAGCGATCGCAATATTCACTGAACAACTGGATTGCTCTAGGCAGATTCCAGGGGGTTACTCAAAATACATTCGCTATACGAGGCGATATTATAGCGAACTCCAAAAATGTATGAAAATGACCATAACGTTCGATATCTCACACGTGTCAATCATATGACTTATCGAATGTAATTGCCAGTTTCATACATTTTTGTCGATTACATCAGCGATATCGCCGATCGAAAAATACTTTGGGTATCCCCGCAGTGCACAATCCAGTGTAATCCAGCATGGATAGAGATAACTGGACTGGAATAATAAAAACCTGGCATAACTTTAACATCGTTATTTTTAATCGACAATCGAAGTTACTGTTTTAATACTCTCGTGTTGGAAACAAATTAGACTCATACAGCCTGACAGGAAACACAAAAAACCCCATTTCACGGAAAAATGAACTAATTTCGCATACTTTTATAATGTGAAGGTGATTGAAGCTGTCCATGTCAGGTTTTCTATTTTCCCGGTCAAGCTATATTACATTTAAGAGTACTACGTCGTTACACAGATCAGGTAACATCGGATATGAAATTGTAAAGCTTAAACCATAAATGTAAAAAAAAAACTAACCACTAAACTACTTGTAATTCGCTCAGTATTAAGTGGTTTTAAACTTAACTAGTTAAAATGTCAATAGGATTGACAAATACAATTTAAAATTAAAAAAATCAAGAAAAAAATACTTTTTTTTTACTAGATTCAAGTGTATTACACTATTTTGCTTTTATTTAAGTTTTTATATCAAAAAAATTGGTTAAAAAATTAACAATAATGTAAATATTTACTAATCATAAACTATTTGTTCGTCACATAATCTATACTAATATTATAAAGAGGAAAACTTTGTATTTTTATATGTATTGAAATAACTCAAGAACTACTAGGCCGATTTCAAAAATTCTTTCATCATTAGAAAGCTACATTATCACCGAGTAACATAGGCTGTATTTACCCGCGCGGACGAAGTCGCGGACAGCAGCAAATGCAAAATATAAAAATTGGATGTGACTTGTAACCATGGCAACTTTGATACATTGCTATTATTATTATTTTTCTTCAATGTACCCACACCCTAAGTTTAATTGTTTAAAAACATAAGCCGAACCTTTTATGCAAGAGTCCCAGGGGCCCGGAATATTTGTCTCGCTAGGTTTCTCTCTAATCACGTATTCCAGTAGGGTTATCCGCCGGGACCAGAGAATGATTCTCGGTTATATAAGTTTTATCGTTTATCCAGGTTTGACTGTAGCTTTAAATATTTTGAGTGTATGGTTTTTGTTAAAAAAAAAACAAAATGTACTCTAAATACTGAGAGCTTTATTACCCCAGGGTTTCTCGCAAGAAACGGTTTTACGCCGAAGCAAAATTTCCGTTTTTTCGGTCTAAAAACAGTTAATTTTCGTTCGGTTCCGTCATGCCCTAGGGTTAAAGATATAGATAATTATAATAATTGAGATCAACTATTTAATTTCTCTTTAAAATTATACGTATATCATCCTAAGATACTAAAAACAAACAAATACCAACATATTAAAAAAAAAACAAATTGAGAACATTTTGGAAATCGGTTAAAAACTAAAAATTCATTAAACATTGTGCGTTACATAAAAAAAGAAAACTTTACTAGCTCACAATTTATTTAAAAAAATCCAGTAAATTTTAAAACCACTTAAAACATCGAAACGAGACGTCAACTTAAACAAACGAGACATATAAAAAAAAGATCGCGAACCACAAAAAGGTTCGCGATCTTTCAAAAGGTACACATAATAAATAGTACTATAACAAAACTACATACATTGTAAGGCCCCCGCCGCGCCCCGCACTCCGCCCTGCGCACGCACGCGCACGCACGCGCACGCGCACGTATGTATGCCCATCTTTACTAATGTTACCTGAAACAAAATACATTTAATAAATTACAATAAAATATAATTATTAGCCAGTTTGTCCTCCGTGTCAGTGTGTCGATTGTCACTATAAACAACTTAAGACAGTGTGTCATTAATTGCAGAGTTTGTGCCATTGTCATTAGCATCAACGTGTTTGCGTCAGTGCGTCATTCGTGTCAGAAATGATTGCATCATGTAGGCGTTGATGTCAATGGGGCACTTGTGTCAGCGTGTTATTAATTCCAGTGACGTTTGTTGGTGTTTTTTTTTTAATGCGTCGTTTATGTCAATGCGTCGTTCGAGTGAAAACAACGTTTGCGTCAATGCCTCATTTGTATCTTATATGCAATTTGTGTCAATGCGTCATTTGTCTTAATGGGTCTTATGTCTCAACGCGTCAACATCAGTGCCTCATTTGTGTCAGCATGTCAACGTGTCGTGTATGTCAAAGCGTCACCGGTGACACGGTGTCATTGTGTCAATGCAAGTTACCTATAGGGCCTGTGGGCGGTCCGCTAGAACTTGTCCTGGAATATGAAGAGGTTGTTGGTGGCGGCGACGGCGATGACGCTCTCGTGCGGATGCCACGCCGTGTGCAGGATCTTCTTATTGAAGTCCAGGCAGTCCACGCTTATCTCGTCCTACAACATACAAATTATTTATAAAGCTTGGTAGTATTTTTGTAGCCACTACCACAGATAATACAAAACTAACGATTAAAATAAAATAAAAACTATTTATATGCGTGGGTTCGGATGGGACACCATTTTTTTAACCACGGTGAATTCTCATTTTCCTTCTCAAATTCCTAGCGGGAAAGTGTTTGGGCATACCGGATTAAATCACCTCGTTCTCTTTGTCCGTTATTATTAGTTATTGTGGACGTTATGGACACGCTTACGTTCGCCAAGTCCACAAGCCGCCTAGAAAGAGACCTAACGAACGCCCTTAAAAGGGGAAGCACCTCCTCCTCAGGGAGAAGCAACTTGCAATCCAGGTTTTGTATGGGATAGCAGTAGCGGATTTTTATTTTTAACCCTCCGCATGCCGGTGGCGTGCCTATCACGTCATAGAAATCCTGGTAAGAACTTCCGAGACGCATTA
>QDHC01007347.1:58710-83151 GCA_013186455.1 Papilio dardanus tibullus | reverse complement strand
CCGCGCTCGAATATCCTGACACAGACATATTACATTCAAAGATATGTATATTCCCGCAAAATACGCGCTAGTCGTGGAGTTGCGGAAAATGGAGTCCATCATGAGTCCAAAACCTTTAACTTTTTAAATATTGTCTAGGACAAGGACTTAAGTCTTGTTCGCACCAAGATAGTATTTTATTTTAGAAAGTAATTTAGTTACTAAAAGTATCCGAACAGCAACATTTTAGTAGAGTAGAGATTTTGCTTCGGCGTAAGGCCGTTTTTGCGTGACATCGGTCTAATGAAGCCAGTCCAGCTGAATGTACACAAAACACAAAGTAATATTTCATTAGCTTACCTAAAGAAGCCATTGTAAGATCCCGTCATAAGTCGTTGATCGTCTCCACTCCAGCAGCACTCGAACTTATCAAATATACAGTCGTTCTCGTACAGCGAGCACAACTTCGACCGTAGATATTCGTGCACCTACAACACAATTACCATTTATACCAGAAACACTAAAAATCATATAAATAGCCAAGAAAATCGTATTTTATAAAGTAAAAATTGTATGAAAGATACTCACTGGATATGTTTCTACAGGTTTCGTTTCCATTCTAAGATCCCATACTTTTAAACCTAAATAGTCCCTAGACATCATGTATCTGAAATTAAAAAATACATTTATTTATTACTTGTTTTTTTTTTAATATTTTACAGCAAAGGTCTTTTATCTACACTAAGGGTCTTCTATCAATACCAAGGGTCCCTCTATCTACACCAAGAGCTTTCTATCTACACCAAAGGGCATTCTATCTACAACAAGGACATTCTATCTACCTCAAAGGGCATTCTCTTTACACAAAGGGCATTCTATCCACGCCAAAGGGCATTCTATCCACACCAAAGGAACTTCTATCAACACCAAAGGGCATTCTATCTACACAAAGGACCTTCTATCTACACAAAGATCATTCTATCCACACCAAAGGCGTTTAATCTACATCAATTACATGTCTCTTGTGTGTTATGAACACCGACCTGCCCGAGTTGCTGAGCTTGACGTCACTAATTGAGGAGATGATCTCCGAGAAGAATGAACGCGCGTGAGGATCCTCAGGCTCCTCGAACAGCTTCGCGTGCCGGTCGCACAGCGCCGCCGCGCGCATGTCGCATAGCCTTATTGTACCTAATAGACATATGAATAAAGTTCAAAATACCTTAAACTAATGTACATTTAACATGTTATAGAAATATACTCACCCTTACTACTAGAATATACAAAGAGATTGCATTCAGTCGGGTGGAACTCCGCGGCGGTTATAACCTGAGAAAAAAACGATTGTGACGCTCAGGCTTCATTACACCGAGTTCGCGATAAAAGAGAGATTTTATTGACGTGTGTCTATTTTTACCGAAAGCTCAATCAATGAAGCCTAGGCATTGGATAAAAAAAGTCTTACGAATCTCCTCCCACCGAATTCGCTTCCACCCCCATTCTTTTTTTATTTATAAACTAGCCGTTGCTACTACCAGACTATACTCTATATTTCATCAATTTATATTCTGGAGATAATTTCTATCATATTTATAATATTAGTTAGATGGTGAGAAGGGGAAGGTGACAAGAAGAGACTGTTGCGGTGTGTGATTGGTGGGGGCATTGTCGTGCCCACGGCATACCTCTGTGAGTTCCTCCATATTGGCGGGCTTAATGTCGACGATATTGAAGCTCTGGTCTGTGATCTCGAGGTGCCAGAGATTGATGCGGAGGTCGTCCGCAGACAGATACGTCTCCTGGTCCGAGTTGAGCGAGATCGAGTTGATGTGGTACGTGTGAGCGTTCGCGAATATACGTCTGTACAAATATACAGCTTTACAAGTACACAACGAAACGAGAATTCCGTGTTACATTTGAACTAAATGTACTAAAATATTGCGGAAAAAAAGTATCAAAAGTCAAGGTAACTTCGACCAAAGATCATTGCGAGATGCAATAATTCTGTAACTAAAATACCGCGAAGCCGACTGTACTTATTACGTGTGACAAAAAAAAAAACAACTCTTTACAAAAACAATGTAAGTCGGGGTGTTTTTTTTGGTGACTTCGTGAGGTGTCACCCACAGAGTGACATGGGCGGTAAGTGATATCATACCTGGGCGATGCTTCGACCATGAGCTCCGCGGGCCGCACCGTGGGCACCCGGAGCTGCGTGACGCGCGCGGGGTGCCGCAGCCGGCCGCCCTCCTCGCGCGTGTTGTACCCTGTCACTCGCTTGTCACGCTCAGACACCTGGAATATTTAACATGACATTTAAATTTGGGACAACCCTAAGGACCGCGTGTACCAATCAAGAGAATACCCCTATTACCGCCTTTCAATACTAAAACAGTTTTATAGAGTCGCTCTTGTCACTAAGATTAAAAAACCATTATCAATAAAATACTTACTGTCCAATTTTTTTTAATACTAAAGTGTGTTGTGCTATGAACACTAGCTGTTGCTGACGACTTCGTCCGTGCGTAATTCAAAATATAGCCAATGTTACATAGTAATAAAAAGCTTTCCAATGGTGTAAGAATTTTTAAATCAGCTTAGCTTAGTTTTTGAGTTATTTTATACAAAAATAAAAACTATTTTTTTTTGTACCAATATAGATTAAATAATTGTTAATTAGCAAGATACGAAGTAACACAATTTGATACATACCTTCCAAAGCTTAATCGTCTTGTCATTGGTTGAGAGTAGGAAGTGCGCCTGGTTCTTCCGTTTCAACCATCGTATCTTGTTGATTTTCTCCTCTATCTCCAATGACTTGAGGTAATCGAACTCCGGCTCGTGTGATTGGAACGTTGAGTATACGTTGTATTCCCCTTTCTTCGGTACACATTGCTTCGATGCTGGGTCTCTCTGGAAACATATATTTGAAAGTTACTAACAGCTATAAAGGGAGTAGGTAAAGGGTATATTTGTTGAAGACATTGCCACTTAACCCTTAATAACCCAGAGCATCAATTTTGATATCAATCTTTTAAAGTAAATGTTCACATTACTATTAGTTTTTTTTATAGGTTCGCTGTACGTATTTTACTGTTGTATAATATTCTTTCAAACGAAATTAAAAAAAAAACACTTTCGTAAATCAGGCATTTAATGGTTAACCTTGTTTTACACTTTTTTAAGAGTTCTTTCTTTAAAGGACCCTTTCAAATGTTCAAATACAGTTGAACCTGAAGAAGCCAGTTCAAGGGACTGTTTTTGCGGAAAACAGTGTCCGTGACCCCGCGGTAATACGTCTGAGGGCAGTCAGGTTTTAGTAGGTATTCTGGTCACCTTCTGAGGTCAGCGAGTTCCACACTCCCTACGCCATTGCACCGCCCGGTATAGGGATGCATAAACGCATTTCCTAACGTTAAAAAAAAGACCAAGGGACCGCGATATTTGTCTTGCTTATAGATGTTTCTCGCTAATCCAGGTTTTACGGTATATTATAAATATCCCTGGGGACATGTAGCATACAACGTACCTGAAATATAACAACTCTGCCGCCCTTGTCGCCGGTGGCTAACAGCTCGCCGTCGTGGTTGAATTCGACGCAGGAGATGAGATCGGCCTCGGTCACGTCGTCCTCCAACGTTCCCTTCACCTGACTAAAACACCACGTCGTCTCCCCACCATTGCCTGAAATCGTACATAATAATTGTAACATTTCAATAAATGGATAGCGCAGTGTGGTTAAGTTCAGAACTTATATGTTTGGTCCATTTAGATCTGGGTTCGGACTTCGCATTGTATTTTTGTTTTTTTATATAGGAGGAGGATATAAAACGACTGTTGTACATTATATTTATTATTCGGATTCGAGGTTTACAAGCAAAAAATAGGAAAGTTCTTAAGTACATTAATGTTACGAAACAAATGCGATTAAATATTCTGATATAAAAAATCAGTAAATACTACATTACAACCAATTTATTACTATATTTAAAAAACTACTTCATTCTGTGGCTTCATTACACCGATGTCGCGCAAAATACGGTTTTACGCCGAAGCAAAATTTTCGTTTTTAGCGCGAAATCGGTCTAATGAAACCGTAGGTTAAGAAACAATAATCTTATTTGATCATGCCTGATTTGGGATAAAATACAAACAACAAATAGTACGAATAACAAAACTGCTATAAATCTTTGACAAATTACTTTAAAACGATGCAATAACACAGGTATTTTAGTAAACACATCTGTTAGCACCTACATAACATTTTAAAATTAGATAAAAGTCAGACGAGCGTAGCGAAAATATCTATTGGCTTCATCAGACCGAGGTTCGTGATAAAAACGGACATTTTGTTTCGGCGTAAATCTGTTTATATCGCGAACGCGGCCTAATGAAACCATAGGATTAGAGAAGAAAAATAATTGTCAATGTTTTAGTCTACAGTTTGTTTATGTTTTAATTTGTTCACGGGTTGTTTATGATATTCATAAGAGCACAAATGTTTTGGCATCAACTTTGAGAATTGC
This sequence comes from Papilio dardanus tibullus, assembly GCA_013186455.1. NCBI lineage: Eukaryota > Metazoa > Arthropoda > Insecta > Lepidoptera > Papilionidae > Papilio > Papilio dardanus. The sequence goes on along the minus strand of QDHC01007347.1, from coordinate 78,646 downwards.
AAGAAAAAAATATATTTAAACACACATTACAAGATCTTATTTATTTACAAGGACATTGAAATATATTTGGCATAGATTTAGAAAACAATTTTAAAACGTGAGAGGGGATTGAATTCACAACATTATTTTTTTCCATACCATCTAAATATTGAATTAACTCAAAACATATTGTTAAAAGTATTATTATTAAATGAGAGGAATTATTTTCGACAATTACGACAGTGTAAACCCACGGTTTTAGAAGAAATAAGCTATGTTTCGAACTCTAGAATGGGAGATGTCACGACCTCATTATTAACCTTACCTTTGTAACCTCAGAATATTCTCTCGTATGAGGGAACATATTCTCCCAAAGAGAGGTGCAAATGTAAAAAGAAATAATCTACGATGGCTGTATTACTGGTTCTCAAAAATTAAAGAAAAAATCAAAAGGGTCTGCAGAATTTTGCCACGATTATTTGAAAAATACAAGCAAAAAGTGTTTATCTGATCTATCGTGCATAAATTGGAGTCTAATATTATATTTTAAAATGTTTAATTTATTCAAAATACGATTCCGCAAATAAATGCTTCATTGAATTGATCACATTATATACATAAACATGAGTGTAGTCACCATAAAATTTTTGACATTAAATTGAAAAAATATATCTTCATAATAATTAATACTCTTGCAAGTAAATAAATCTCAAACGATTACTGCATTTCCGTACATCTGACGTAATATGTGACGTCACTAATCATACGACCAGTTTAATCGGACCTTTCTAGCAATGTTTGCATGTCGAGGCACGTATCTAGCTTTATTGGTAATGTATACGATTTGATGAGATGCGAGGACATTCTTATTCTGTCGTATCTTAATATGACTATTTAAACTCGTGACCTGAGTAATTGAGTGATCGACTCTACGTCAGAGTTTCTACGATCGAATCTAAATACATAATAACATTCTCTCATAGAAAAACGATAATATTTATCGATAACGGAAATTATCACTAAATTGTTCTATTTGATTTGATTATAAACTATGCAAATTAGAATAGCTAATTACATTATTTAATCAAAAAGAATTCACAATAAAAAAACTAAACTCTATAAATAAATATAATTTAATACAGGCTAGAAAATAAAGGGACTACTTTACTATCAATAGGTCAAAAATTCTTGCATTTTCAAGGACTAATTATCCTATTCTATAGAACCAAAAATCATTGTAAAACAATATTATTAATTCTACAAGATTCCCAGGATCAGGACTATGAAACTTATAAAAAACTTGCTCGTCGACATACCTATGTGTACAATGTTTTTTAATGTTAATTGACTAGTTTTAAACAAACCTCTTTTGTCATTTTGTTTGGGTAAAATATACTATGAGAGTCATAAGAATGATTTATTAAAATGTTATATGAAAAAAATACTTTAAAATCAATCTTTAAGTTTGTATCATTATACTGTAGAGTTAAACAAAGGTTTTAAGTTTTTGAATCTGTGGAATAAATAGAAAACCCAAAGAAATGTTTAGTTAACAAAAAACTTAATATTCAACTTTATTCTGCATTAAAACAATTTGTCATTTATTTTTATATTCGCAAAGCACATTTTTATTTGTAAATATTAGTTACTTTAGCAGTTAGTAGGAGTTAAAGATAGAGTAAATGCAATGTAAAAGGCTAGAAAGGAAGGCTGTAAACAGGGAAGATAAACACAAAAGTTCTCCGCATTATTAAAATAAAAAACTTAGGATCTTCTGTAGATTTAAACTAAAAAAACTTGAAAAACCGTAAGTCCATAGAAAATCTGAATAATTAAAACACATACAGTCACAAGCTGCATTCCAATGCTTGCAGTTTGACCTCCAATCCGTTGCACCATGACCTCTAACTCGATGGCTCGTATACCACGACTCCTTGCGTTTTAGCATCACTCAACACATTAGCAACCATAGAGAATTACACACAAACCATAGACGAATCACACTTTAAATATAGATAGCACTAATCGCGAAATATCCGCACAAACGACGCTCCATAAGCATCGTAAAATCGGAATGCAAAACAAAAGTAAACTCAAAAACCAGTTTTGGTGCTATCAAGCAGTAATCTTACGCTCTTGTATGGCAAAACCTGTTGGGTAACAGAACACCCGCCTTTTATGTGGTCGGTGAAATAAAAACAATGGGCTAGTAAGGATGAATCGGCTTGTTACGCCGCGAAACAACCAATGGCGAACGATGACTCTAATTGGTTCAAAGACTCAATGTTATAAGTTAGCTCTCAATCTGAAATTGATTTTAATCTTTTATAAAAATACCTAGCGACCCGCTCCGGCTTCGCACGGGTGCAAAACTGATACTAAATACACTACAGAAAAACTATTGTACATAACAGCCATACTAACAATAATTAAACCCGTGCGAAGCGGAGGCGGGTCACTAGTTATATGGATAAACCTTCCTCTTTAAACACTCTATCTATTTAAAAAAACTGCATCAATATCCGTTGTGTAGTTTTAAAGATTTAAGCATATATAGGGACAAACATAAAAAAGCGTTATTGTTTTATACTATGTAAAAATATTTTTTTGATAATGGAATAAGATAAATTAAATAAACAGACTCAATTGAAATTAATTTCCAATATCATTCTATTACACTTACAATCAAAATATTCACGGTTTTCTATTAGTCACATTTTTGTATTGAAAATGTTATGTATGGATTTGTATGAACTTCTCTAGTTTGGGTTATATATTTAGGATTTTTTTAACTAAGAAATCATTACATAGAATAACATTTCATAGTCATTTTTGTGGATGAAATATCTTAAAATAGTGATGACATCAGATACCTTATCTCACAATGTTTAGTTTCTAAAACAAAGATGAAAAGAGATAAAACATATGTGAATAACTAATATTCTTTACTCCAATCATAGCAGTTTTTTATTTAAATTCTGCAGGTACATGTTTCAGGCAAAAGCTAGTCTATACTAATATTATAAAGAGAGAAACTTTGTATTTTTGTTTGTATTGAAATAACTCAAGAACTACTGAGCCGATTTCAAAAATTCTTTCACCATTAGAAAGCTACACTATCCCCGAGTAACATAGGGTATATGACTTAATTCCTCGCGGACGAAGGCGCGCACAACAGCTAATTTTAAATAAAGTTTGTTACAAATCACTATTTGTTTTAAACAAATTGTTTGACAAGTACATATGTAACATTATTTTTTTTTAAATATTACTAACTTGACCTTCATTTGAACTGTTACAATGTAGAATTCAAACATATCAACAAATGCAATCTACATTATGCTATGTTTACATACAACATGGTATTCATATGATAAGTACCCCTAGAAATATATTGAGCACACATTATTTAGGCCTTACAAAAAAGAATAAGTGAAGTACTACATAGAAAATCATAGCTTTATTTGCCATTATTAAAATTATCTATCATCAAGATCTTGCCCTTGTAGAGACCCTCCATCTCTATGGAAGGTCCTCACAGTGTGTACTACACCTCCATAATTCCCTATTAGCCGTCATTTTTGAATTGGCCCCTTTTTTCAGCATATCTTCCTGCACACAATCCATCCAAACTTTCTGTAGCCTTTCTATCCATCCACATTTAATTTCATTACTTTCTATTTATGTTTTTCATAACTTCATAACATTACTATACCACACTAAGCATAATAATATAATGTAGAATTTCTTTAAACAAATAGATTCTAAATTTTACAAAAAATATCTTGTCTGTGATTTTTCAATGCTCAAACTATCGTTGAAAAAGTTCTAATAATGTTTTAGAAGAGTCTCACCTTACCATCAATAAAAGACATGTAACCAATAGATATTTAAAAGAAAAACAATAAATTCAAATACAATCCCGGCACTGTAAACTTCCAGAGAATAATATAAATTAGATATACAAAAGTACTAATCCCTCAAATATTAAAAAACAACTAATGTCAAACTTGGATAAGACAAAAACCTTTACAAACGAGGCATACTTTAATCCCAACAACAACCTTCATGAGAAACTCAGATAACAGTCAATACTGCTATAAGCATGATAAATATAGCAGTACTTTAGATCCTCTCTTATCCAGGTATAACTGTATAGATAATTGTTTAAAGAATTTTATCTTTACCCATAACACTATGATAGAATATGATTTAAATGATAGGCACCAAAATTAAACCTTCCGTTAACCGTTGGCGTAACAAACATACAAAAACATATCAACATAATGTCGAACCTGAGTAAGAGAGTCTCAGGGACTAAATATTTGTCTGACTTATAGAAGTCTCGTCCAACCAAAGTCTCGGGAGCACACCATGACTCTCGCTTAAAGAGGTATCGCTAATCCAGGTTCGATTGTATATAAACAGGATCAATCTTCTTGTAATTGTATAAATTAAAACTTTTAATATTGATTGAGTTTCAAGTCAAGTATTTTGTTGTAGATCACAAATGACTATCATCAAAAACATGTTAGAAAATCTGTCAAATATTAAACTACAAACAATCCAATTTCTAATGTGTTTGTTATAAATATATATCGATTTTAAAGTTATAAACAATAATTTACTTTCAAAACATTTCTAAATAGTAAAATAATCATACTTTACTTTATCTAGTATAAAATTTACTTTTACATAAACTAATTATAATTTTTATTAGCAATAACAATCTACCCTGATTAGGACACTAGTTTTGTACACTTATATAAAAGGTAAATAATTCTGTGATTGTTTGTTGATTGAATAACAAAAGTTAATGTTCCTATTGTCAACATAGAAGACGCTGTTAACATCTATGTAACTTTAATTTAAACGTAATAAATGACGTTGTTGTTCAAATAGATTCGTTAAAACGCAAAGTGGGTATGCAAAAATCGTCATCTCACCTGATAAATATCTCATTAGTAATATCCCCGTAGGCTTGTTCTACCATTTGGTAACGATTCCAAGTGAATTCTAATTGCATAAATCTGCGAAACACATCAATTTGACCTTCGAGATGTAATCAACAACCGAGATCATCTGATCGCACAAACATTTAACAATAACCGCTTACGACTCGAAGTTTATTTGTTTATTCGTTAAATATAAGACGGAGAACCTTTGCGAGAACTTTCTTTTTCATATAAATGCAGCGCAGCAGTGAAATAATCAGTGTAAAAAGTTAAAACTATCGGCTCAAACATTACAATAACCAAACACTGCCACTATGCTATTTATTATATTAATACACTAAAAACTAATAACCAAACTAAAGACAAGAACATTGCATTTACCGTCGGAGTTCGAACGATAAAACATCTTCGATTTATTTCCGATTCCCGAATCCGATTCGCCCTTGTCTATCGGGCGCTAAAAGTCACCACTTACCGGCCATGACAAAGCCCAGCACAAAAACTTTAAGAAGTTTGATAGTTTTAGCACACAATCACTTCTATATTTTGTTAAAACATCACACACAACTGCAGATGAAAACCGATTAAAATCATTTCAACATTACATCGGTAAAAAGCAATGGCGCTCAGAAAATTCAGAAATACACACAATAATTACTGCAGAGAGCAGTGTTGCCACTGTTCTACTAATAAAATTTACCGTGTTGTAACAAGATTGAAAATATAAGAAATAAAATATAAATCTTAGATAATTAACTCTATAAGCTTATTTTCATTGAAAAAACATAATTTATAATCAACTCCAATGTTTTTCCAACTTTAACTGTCAGTTGATTCGGTTAAAAACTGTAAAATTAAAACTCTTCTTACTTTAAAATTATGGAAGTTATATCGATATGCAAGTTTGACGGATAAGCATCATAGTATCAATACATTATCATATTTTGTAACAAGGCTAAGTCAAGACTATATTTTACTTGTCTCGAGTGTTGGTAAAACTAGTTTGCTTTGTTAAATATTCGTATTACAAAACATGGATATTAAATTAAAGATAAGAACTGTTTTTCTTTGAATAATTTTATTATTTTTCGAAAGCCCGTTATTGGACACCATTTAAGATTGTACTCATAAATTCTACCGAGCCGGAAATTTTACTTACAGCGAGCAACACTTTTATCACAACTGTCAAAATATTTGAAGCTAATGATAAAACAGTCCGCAAAAAGCACGCGTTTTATGCGACACACTGTGCTGCCATCTGTTGTTTAATTCTTAAAACTTTTACCGACAGCCTGGTTGAGTGTTATAAAAATACAACAAATAAGTCAATGCAATTTATTATGTTAGGTACTTAAATATGTAACCCTTTTTTTCAACTATTTCAAGGCATTCCGTTAGATTAAATTAATGACACAATTACAAAGAGCGCAGAAAAGAAATGACACCAAAGTCCGTTAACTATTCAAATATTAAAAACTTTTTTATCGTTGACTTAAAAAAGTGTTGCTATACTTTATGACATTAAATTTAAAAACAATAAAACTGTTGAAAAGTCTTGAAAAGTCATTTTAAATTAACGATTTTCGCAGAAATATTACTTTGCGAAATAGTAATAATATATTTAAAGGTATATCTTGAATAATGGGTGACAGTGAAAAACCATTATTCGATCCCGTATGTATAAAAAATCAGTAATTTTTGTAGTTATAACTCTAAGGCTTCATTAGATCGAGTTTGCGAAAAAAACTCGAGATTTTACTTCGACGTAAGCCCGTTTTTTTGCGTGCCATCGGTCTAATGAAGCCATAAAGTCACAGTTATTAATTCCATCTGCCGCCATTTCTACCATTTCATTTAACTACCATCTAATTTTTGTTTTCTGATTTCGACATGTGTAAAAAGTTATGTTGAAGTACATTTATTATATTTTAAATTGATTATTTTTTTAATTGTTTTGTTTTATTTATTTAGTAGGAACTGACACACAACTGTTTGTTCATTTTTGTTCCTTCCTTTATTACAACTGCAATTTTATTTACATACAACTTTGCTATGTACTTTAAGACTATCAAATTACGACATATTTTTTCCTTGTTCTCACTGTTTTCATCAACAAGCCGAAACCAAACATAATAAATTCATATGTTATCTACCCCTGAAACCTATTTGAACAGTTATCAGCATTAGTGATATAAAACCTCTTTGTTTTGGTACAGTAATGAATTTTACGAATAGATAAAGTAAACCCTGTGTGCATGGATCAAGTGAGAGAGGACATGCGTAACAGAGATGCCTGTCTCTAAATCCTTGTACGCACGAGGATAGTATTTTAGTCCAGTAGCATGTAATTTAGTAACTAAATGTGTCCGAACAGCAACAATTTAGTAGATTACATTAGTAAATCCTTTGTTCGGATACTTGCTACTTGCCACTCGACTAAAATACTATGCTACGCGAACAAGGTTTTAGATACTTACGCATTACATTCTCCCATTAGCTAGAGTCTAGCTATCTGGGTAGATACGATCGTCTAGCAGGTAGACGCCATTATACGACTTTATATTGCACTAGCACTCAGAGTGTAAAGCTTTGTTCGCATTTGAATAGTATTTTTGTCGAGTAGCAAGTATCCGAACAAAAGGTTTTACTAATCTACTCTTCTAAAATGTTGCGATTCGGACACGTTAAATTACTAAATTACATGCTACTCGACTCAAATACTTACCTAGTGCGTACAAGGTATAAAATCGAATATTTATGTGGCCTTAGATAGGCCCCATTATCACTAAAGTTAGTGGAACTTGAGGTTTACTATTGTATACGTACCGTTTTTGTTTCCATGGTCGAAGATAACGCTCAACCTTTGCAGACTGTTCTGTCTAGCTTCAGCGAACAGTCTTCTCTTGTTCTTGGGGGATGACTGCGTGGCGAGGGGGGATACAACCATCGCAGTGGTCGCCATATTTGTTATTCATCACATGCACTAGCTGGAAGTAAAAAAAACAACAGTTATAAACTTTATTTTTTGTAGCATTTTATTTATGTATGGATGTATAACAATACAATCTGAGTTACTAAACATTTTATTTATCTATACTAATATTATCAAGAGAGAAACTTTGTATTTTTTTTGTATTGAATTAACTCAAGAACTACTGGGCCAATTTCAAAAATTCTTTCACCATTAGAAAGCTACATTATCCCCGAGTAACATAGGCTATATTATTTAATTCCACGCGGATAAAGTCGCGCACAACAGCTAGTTGTTAATAATGTTAGGTGTTGTATGAACCCACGGTTACCCGCGAACGTGTCTAACACATTTGCGTAACAAATTGTTATATAAACATAATTATGTATAAGCGCACGAATGTCAAAGTAAATAAATAATTTAGATCAGTCGTTAAATTGGTAATTACAAAACAAATAGTCTGACCGATTTTTTAGCGTGTTTTAGCTCATTCAAGGATGTTTTTGTGAATTTATGATATTTGTCCTCTCTTGTTTGTGTTAGCTGTTAAATCTTAAAGCAAATAGACAATACGGTGCTTCAAGAGCAAGTACAGTGCCATCCAAACTTTACGATGGCTCGTAACTTTGCAAAGGACGCTGCATATCACTACATAATATCAAAGTCGCTTACTGGTAGAGTAAGCGACTTTAGTATACCAAAATCTTTAAAACTACGCTACGGATTTTGATGGAAGGTTTATATGTAAATCTAGCGACCCGCATTGGCTATGTAATTAGTATCATGCACTCGTGCGAAGCCGGGTTGGGTCGCTAGTACATAATGAAGTTAATCGTGGCATAAAGCTACGTAGGAAAGAGACGTTTCTGTATTCCTAGCTTTCCTTTAACCTTAGTGCGCCTACTAGTAGCCATGCGTGAAGATATGCTCGCAGGTCGCAGATAATCACGAGCCGCCATAAAGTTTGATTCGTATACGCACAATCACAGTTCACCAGGTTTTTTTATTGCGCTTTTCATCTTTCTTTGTAATTACAATTATGTTTTTACTTTACTAAATACTTAACATAAAAGATAATTTGTTTTAAGGTAATGTATTTTCATTTTTTTTAAATGGAGCGTAGGTGCTCTGTCAATAGCTAAAATGAAGTAAAACACCGAGAAACTTATTTTTGGTAAACATTAAAAATAATGTCTGCAAATCGAAAATACCTAAGCTATATGATAGTACAAGCAATCGTTAAAAATTATAACTATGTTATGTAGTAATGATTTGTATATTGGTTTTAAAGTGTAGTTAATATTAACTTTTATGGCTTAAAAGGCAAAGTGCGCGGCGTAGGTAGACTCAAGTTATACCACAATTTGTATTGGATCTACGTTTTTAAAAAGATAAAATCATTTTTCAAATTTCGAATGAAAAAAAATTGAATAACCATAAACAAAACACGCTCTATTTATTTATACATTCTATGTTACACGTGAACACAAACTGCCAGTGAATAACCTTACAAAGAGCTCGCAATATAGTTAATTGAGCATTGTCTTGGTTCCGACCCATACTGAGCTCAATCGAAACCGATTCGGACTGATTCCATCCGATACGAACCAGACAATTACATTGGGTTTTACTGCAATAATAATACAAATGTATTAAAACATATTATGATCTCTGTTTTGACAAAAAGGATGACAATATGGACAATGCAGTAGTACCTAGTAGTACTACTAGTAGTTGTTCGACCCATGATGGGCTCCATTTTTCCGCAACTCCACGACTAGCGTGCGTGACTTCACTCATATCTATGAATTTCTCGGCCGATTTGTGCAGGTTGGATCACGATGTTTTCCTTCACGGGTATATATGTTCATATGAAAATCTAAAAACACATTGGTACATGGCGGGATTCGAACTCGGGACCTGCAGTTTACAAGTCAAGAGCTAAGCCCCTGAGCCACCGACGCTCTTGCAATGGATTAATATTTGTATATGGTATTTCATAAGTTGTTTCTCTATTGCGCAGAGTCGTATTGAATTCAGTACATATGCGATATTAACCTTGGTATTGCCATGTTTAATTCGTCAAAATACTATTCAGTTTTTTTTTTTTAATTAAGCATCGAATCTCATCGATATCTCTTTTTCATTTCAGAGCTCTAACGACCCCCTCACTAAAGAACGAGGGATATGTTTGCAAGGTAAGAAGTTTTAATTATTTTGTTCTTAATATTCATCTTTTACCTTAATGACAGTTTTTAACATCTAAAAGCATTTTGAATGAAATACCACGACCACACAGAAGACAGGCGTCAAATGGAAGCAATTCCGTGTTTCGTCTTATGAGTGTGGTGCTGGAGGACTAACTTTTAATCCACTTTCCCTTCCTATAAGGTAATGATGGGAAGAGGAAGTCGATTTTCCGGGGGAGGGGACGCATAGGGAGAGGAATTATCCTCTTGCTGTGCGTCTCCTCCTCCGAAGATTAAGGGTAGGCAACGCATCTGCAACTGTAGATGTTTATGGGCAGCGGTCGCTTCGCTATTTCAGCGAGTTCAGGTGGCCGCTTGCTCGTTTGCCATCTTATAATATAAAAAAAAAATAGCCACAAAAAATACATCTTTATAATAGAATCCAAACTTTATGTCGGCTCGCAATTTCATCAAAAATTTGGGCCCACCTTCTGCAAACATGTGCTCACAGCCAAATAGGAGCCGTTATGTATTTTCAATCTTAAGCCCGCTACAGATGTTTAGTTTGAACTGCACAGTTGTAACTGAACAGTCGAACTTTACAGTTAAAACTCTACGTCTGTAGCAGGATTTAAATTTTATAGAAGACTGCGCAGTTAAAAAGTTGCACAGTCTGTTCATGCAATGCGAAAAGAGGGTTAAAGGTAAAGAGTACACTGCGGAGACTTGTGAAGAAGAAATTATTGATTTGATGCAAGAATTAGACAAATGTGTCGATAGCAGAGCGTTTCATAAGTTTGTTTAACGTTATAGAAACAAAGTTACATTGTTACTTTGATGTTAATTAAATAATTGTTACTCCATTTCTTTTGTAGTATTATTAATATAAACCTATTGGTATGTTTTTCGTTGTTTTCACCATTAATGTACGAGCCGCTATTAAGTTTGAATAGTATTATACTCGTTATAAGACATAGGGAAAAACCTAAACATATTTTACGTTTTTAATTACGCATGTCAGTATTAACTCCATAATAATAAATGTATGTAAAAGATAATTATTATCCGGAATCACTTGCGGCGACATGAGTTAAAAATGTTTACAATATTTCATCCTTCGGACCTTGATTTGACATTTCATGTTCACTCGACTTTCTCAACAAACAAAACAATAATATTTAAATGAGAAATTCATATAACACGACTAAAGCCTTGTCCGCACCAGGATAGTATTACAGTCGAGTAGCAAGTAGCATTTATCCGTACCCAGGATTTACTATTATTCGGAGTTGTCTAAGCCTACGCACTAGAATAGTAATTTAGTAACTAAACGTGTCCGAACAGCAAGATTTTAGTGGAGTAGATCAGTAAATCCTTTGTAATACTATCCTGGTGCGTACAAGGCTTTACGCCTCGTTATCCAAAAGGGGAGACAGAGACCACGGAATTATTTATATGACGCCTCTCTCGCTTCTCTTAATTTTGGTGACATAGGCGAGTAAAAGAGGAATCGTGTAGCCTAAAAAAAATGTAGTTTAATACTCAGTTTAGTCGTATTTAGTTGCACATTTTGTTTTAACCTTTCACAGTGTCATATGTGTCCAGTTATCTTTATAAACAAATTGTTCACATGACTGAAGTGCAGTAGGTTACTGTGTCAAGGTCTTTATACCTTATTAGCGCGCTACAAATGTATCACATTGATTTAATAGAGTTTTTGCAGCTATTATTATTAGTAATTGAAAGCCGAAAAAAACGGAGACACAACAAATCACATAAATGGCGGTTATGCATTTGACATTTTTAGGTTATGTTGTAAAAATTGTGATTTAAAGTGGAAAGATATTGTTAAATAAGGGTGAGTAATGAGAATAGGACTTTTAGAATTTACGAATTTTAGCGTAAATTGTGGTTTGTCTATGGTTTATGGTTTTATTTAGAATGCGGTACAAAAAGGTGATACACCGAGTGCTATAGTTTAGCTTAGATAATTCAAAATAGCGCCATCTAGTTAAGTATTTAAATAAGTTTAGTTTAATCTGTTTTAACTTTCAAGGTGACGGTCACGGGTCATGTTTTTGTTTTGTTTACCTAGTATTATTTATTTTGAATTATACGGAAACGCTTTTTATTTGAATCAATAAAGGAAATAGTTTTAGATAAATTAATGTTAAAGGAAAAAAAGGGTCAATTAACTAGTATCACTTGTGTTTAGGTCGTTGTTATTTTTTAACGACTTGATTGTTTTTTAATTTGTTAGCAATAGATTCGCGTGCCTACGTGACCGTTTAATACAAGTGCCGTTCGAAGACAATTTTCAACTTTAATTTATTGTCACCACTGTTACGTTGATTGTTATCTTACTAACATTATAATTGGGAAGAGTCACGATCAGGGCCCCCGTTAGGGCTACTGGCGCTTGTGTGCAAAAAAGGATTTTGGCGCTTTTAAGCATTTTTAATTACCTTTTTTTATGATACACCTATCTATCTTGACTTGAATAATGCAAAACTTTTTTTTTTGTTTTTTTTTTCACTTTTTTTTGGGCTCTTGGCTTTTGCGCCCCTTAAGGATGGCGCCCGTGTGCATTGCACACGTTGCATATACGGTAGAGGGGGTCCTGGTTACGATGGATGGAGTTTGTAGGTATCTCCGAAACGGCTCAACGGATCTTAGTACTTATACGGAATATACTTTAATAAGACAATAATAAAATAAAACAAATTGGAAACAATTTGACAGTATTTGTCCACTGTTTATATAATTTAAGCATTTGTTACAATTAATATTAAATAAGAAGTTTCATTCCTTGTTTGCTAAGTTGGCAATTTTCAAAAATTTATAGTCCGCAAATTAAGTAATGGCTCGATAAATTATTAAGCCTTGAACGCACCAGGATAGTATTTTAGTCAAGTAACAAGTAATTTAATAACTAAACGTGTCCGAACAGCGACATTTTAGTAGAGTAGATTAGTAAGCTACTAGACTAAAATACTATCCTGGTGCGATCAAGATATTTTACTTGATTTGTAGTTTAATTTTAATAAGAGATTAATCGATTTGCTATTCGATTGAATTGCATTAGTAATTCAACGTTGCTTCGTTAAGGAGTGCTAAGGTTAACTGGACGGCATGTGAGGCCGTCTGTTTCACCTTTATGTATTGACCCTTACTCACGTTTTCAAGTACTAGAATTATGATTAAAAATAAACTGCAGGCGTTTTTATTATTGTTTACTACCAAAAGGCGGCTCAATATCATTTTTTTTTTGACATTTTATGTCCTGGTATCCTAGACCTTTAAGCCACACAATATCGAGCACGCTAAGCCATAGACATTTGCAACATGTGTAAAGCCTTGTTCGCATTAGGAACTAAGGATTTACTAATCTTATCTACTAAAATGTTGCTGTTCGGACAAGTTTAGTTATTAAATTACTGACTACTCGACTAAAATACTATTATGGTGCGTACAAGGCTTTACAGATACGTTGCCTACCTTTAACCGATAGAGTAAAAAAGACATATGTACAGTAAAATAATATTTCTTCTCCTATCCATCCTCTCTTTAATTCCACTTCCCCTTTCTATAATTTCCGTACAAGAAAAGGTTAGAAAGTGGACTATAATTTGGAGTCCGGGTCGTACTCTCGTCAGACGAATCCCGGATTTTTTTTTACTTGACGCTTGTTTGGTCGCGGTAATGCCTCATACACACTAGGACAGTATTTTAGTCAAGTAGCAATTAACATTTATCCGAACAAAGGATTTTCTAATATATTCTACTAAAATGTTGCTGTTCGGATAAGTTTAGTTACTAAATTACTACCCTAGTGCGTAGGTTTAGGCTTAAACGAGTCCGAACAGTAGTAAATCCTTTGTTCAAATAAATGCTACTTGCTACTTCACTAAAATACTGTCCCAGTCTGAACAAACCTTAACAGAGATCTCCCCATTCGTAGTTAAAGTTACTGCGGTCTCTACCATTGTTAAATTATAAGTTAAAAAAGTAAATCTCGATATATGACATAAAAAATTAATGTGTTTTTCCATTAGATGCACTAAAAGCTTTAATTTTATTGTAGTTAGTATTTTTCTAAATATGCAGAACGGAAATAGACTTGAGGACAATTAAAGGGAAAATAGAAAATAGCTTTACAATTCTTGACAATCACATGTTTGCGTGTTAGAATTTACTTCCGACATTTTGTAAGTAATTATTTTTTCAAAGGGTCTATTTCATACTCTCCGGCTATGGCCCGAATAATTTCCTTTGGACTTATTTGTCTAATAAAGTCATCGTTGACACACAATCCCTAAATAAGCTGTGAAACGCGAACTTATAATAGGAAGTTTTAAGTGTCACTTAACTAATTTATTCCGAAAAAAATTATAATGTACTGCGATAAACGAGGACCAATAATTTGTCGATTATACGATACTGGAAGACACTCGGAACTAAATAGGATAGACCAGGGATCTCATTGGACCAAATTATCATAAGAAGTACTAGGAACAAGGATGTTCTGTATTTCGAAATAAATTTTATAAATGCACCAGTAGTCCGGTACCAAACGTAGAAAGTACAACAGTAATAACGCTGATTCTCGTTTCGGATTAAAGCGGAATGAAATTAGCCCTCAAATTAAAAGTTATCTGACACGGTAATAATAACACTATGAAAAAACTGTTGTTATTTTTTTTTCGAAAATAAATATGTAGATGTTTTATTGAAGTTTCAGCGATGTAAACTCAAAATACTTTTCTAATTCGTTTATAATATAAAATCAAATGGTCTCTCAATATCTTTCACATAATATGGTGCCAATGAAATCTACAGGAATTAGAGCAGTACACTAGGGATCATAACGGCCTTCCTACTGAAATAGCTTTTGTAATATTGCTATCAATTTGCTATCAAAATAACACGAGTATTTTATTTTGATTCCGGTTATAAAAATATTTTCCTATAATTATGATAAATGCTAGTTACAATGGATTAATGTTTGAGGATATGCCTGAAATGGCTTAATGTGTGTAGGTGACATTTGGTATAGAAGTTGACTAGTCAGCAAGAACTGTTAGACTACTTACTACGTTTCTTTTAAGCCTTGTACGCACTAGGATAGTATTTTAGTCGAGTAGTAAGTAGCAAGTATCTGAACAAAGGATTTACTAATCTACTCCACTAAAATATTGCTGTTCGGACACGTTTAGTTACTAAATTACTATCCTAATGCGTAGGTTTATACTTAAACGAGTCCGAATAGTACTATATCCTTTGTTCGGATAAATGCTACTTGCTATTCGACTTAAATACTATCCTGGTGCGAACAAGACGTGGACGACAGCTAGTCCTACATGGTACTACGTTGTTATAATGATTTATCTGTTTGACATAATTGTAGCTTTCTATAGGTGAAAGAATATTTGTAATCGGCACAATAGTTTTTGAGTTATTTTTAAATATACAAGAATAAAACTTTTCCACATTACTCGTAATATTAGTAGACTTTTACTATGACTTCCCATATAAGAGTAAGTGAGAACTCATGACGTGATATCGCCTAGATCACCTTGAATAAAGGTCGATGGAGCCTTGCTCGATTGTACAACTGTAAATAATAGATAATTATAGAAAGTGATGGAACAAAAACAAAATTGATTGAAAATTAAGCCTGCTACAGTTGCTTAAGCCTTGTTCGCACCAGGATAGTATTTTAGTCGAGTAGCAAGTAGCATTTATCCGAACAAAGGTTTTACTACGGTTCGGACTCGTTTAAGCCTAAACCTACGCACTAGGGTAGTAATTTAGTAACTAAACGTGTCCGAACAGCACCATTTTAGTAGAATAGATTAGTAAATCCTTGGTTCGGATACTTGCTACTTACCTCTCGACTAAAATACTATCCTAGTGTGTACAAGGCTTTAGTTTAACTGTACAGTTCAACTGCGCAGTTAAATTGACTTGTGTACGTCAGGTTTAAGTCGATCCGTGCTCTTAAAACTGAACGTTCTTAGCCGGCTTTACACCGACTGTGATTGGGTTTTCATATAGTTTTTTGTTTTTAAAATATCTTTGAATTCAATGATATTTGAAGTCCGTACTGGATTAGTCTTGTTGAAGCTCTTGTCAAACACGGGGTAGACTCCAAAGCTACAGCGAAGATAAGTTTTATTCAGAAAACCATGGAAATAAAACTTCTTTAACTTTAATCTTGTTATCTTTGATTTGGTTAGAAAAATCGAACCTACGACTTTTTTCGCAGTAATGTTTCAAATCTATAGCTATATTATAAAGAAGATAAGTTTGTATTTTTGTATGAATTGAAATTATTCAAAACTACTGATCAGATTTAAAAAAAAAATCACCTTTTTGTTAGAAACCTACATTATCCCCGAGTAACATAGGCTATATTTTTTAATTCTACGCGGACGAAGTTGCGAACAACAGTTAGTATTCAATGGATATATCTATCCGTAGTCAATATAAAAAAAATGTCGAACAATGTTATTTATTTGTGTTACATTACAATAATGTTTTCTATTATTATTTGTTTAGGTTCAATGTACTTCCTTTGTTTTGGTTTTGTTTTTTAATTGTACTTACTGGTGTTATTAAATTAACTGTAAACAAACAAATTAAATTCTCACATTATCTTCCGGATACAAGCCTTTATTCTCGACTTTGACCGCCCACAAGTATAAAAATATAGTCCTCAGAGATAATTGATACAGTAGTTTTTTAGTTAATTTCTTACGAACAAAAAACGAACATTTCTTAGACCTTAAGTAAATAAATATCTGCAATAAATACGTAGTTTATATTCAGAGCCGACTTAAAAAATTTAAAAGCTTGAAATATCAATCCATTTATTTAAATGTATTAATCAATATAGAAAATAATTAATTCTTACCTCGCCTGATTATTGTTTTGTAAACATTACGAAAATCTTGCAGATTATAAGCATACAAAAATACTCAAATATTCATGTCCTTTTAGCGCGAAACTTAAAATGTCACAAAACACGTCAATACGCACTTATGAAAACAAAGTTTTTTTTTAAAATAAATAAAACTTATATATTTAAGAGACGAATTATTAATTTATATCAAAATTAAAGCGAACACAAGTAATTATTTCCGTGTTGTACACGCGATTGGCGCTGGACGGAACCCGAACAATACTCGATTGGTTTATCTTCGAGGTTAAAAGACATAAGTTTAGCGCCATCTGTTGTTGTGTTCATGTAACATTGTTGTGTTGGTTTATATAGTTCGATTCGCACAGAAATCGATCAAAGTAAAAAAAAAATAATTAACTAGAGGTAAAAAAAAACAATATTGTTTTGAATATTTATTATCTTACAGATTTATATTTGCTTTAAAATAAAGAGATTTTGGTAAAAGAAAAAACCATCTTTATGAAAATTTAAGTAATGTTACAAGTGTGAACGTTACGATGGATGTTTATGTGTATCTCCAGAACGAATCGAATCTCGATGAAATTATACATACATTTAGAACATAGTTTGAAAGAATATGCTAATAAAAATAAAAAAAGTTAATATAGGTTTCGACCTCATTTCGGCTCCATTTTTCAGCAAATGCAACGACTAGCGCGTATTTTGCGTGAATACACATATCTTTGAATTTCTTCGCCGATATGTGCAGGCATCACGATGTTTTCCTTCACCTAAGAGCGTCCGGTAAATACATATGCTACTTATAATTTGTTTAAACATCGCAAACGGAGTCTCGGACGATAGCTAGTAATAAGTAAAATCCTAGTAATAATAAGTATCCTATTTATATGACGAAAATATATTTTTTTGTAAAACCTTGTACGCACCAAGATAGTATTTTAGTCTAGTAGGAAGTAGCACGTATCCGAACAAAGGATTTACTAATCTACTCTACTAAAATGTTGCTGTTCGGACACGTTTAGTTACTAAATTACTACCCTAGTGTATAGGTTTAGGCTTAAACGAGTCCGAACTGTAGTAAATCCTTTGTTCGGATAAATGCTACTTGCTACTCGACTAAAATACTATCTTGATGCGAACAAGGCTTATTAGTGTTACATATTTTAATCACTATCACTATCATAATATCGTCTCCTGTTTAGACCAAACATGAATCCGAAAGCTTGCATCATTATATTCATTTCTCGTTCTCTGCGTTTTCTCATAATTTCTGGCATTAATCTCCGCAAATGAATTTGCGCCGCAAATTTACTCTCCCTGTGCCTTTGTGTCTGTGTGTGTGCGAGCAAGGCAGACCAGGGCGAGTGCATGCTGTTGCAGTAGCCGCAGTGAAAGCATCGGGGCTTAATCTGGAACAAAAGTACAAGTTATTCCCCAATAGATGGCGTTGTTCTTAATTTTTCAAAACCTAAAAAAATATTTATCTTCCATTTCAAAATATAAATATATAACAATTTACAAAAATGAAACATATTTTATTATACAAAAATATTTATATTTGAATGTTAATAAAAACGAATATTTTGCATACCTCTCTTATAAATTCGTTCGAAAGTTCTCGCACAACTAAGCTCTCTGAAGATTTTTTATTATGATAGTGCTGTTTTTGATGGAATTCAAAATCGTACATGGACACCTTTGTATCACAGATGTAACATTTCAATTTATTATTCTCTTCCACCATTAAATTAAAACTGAAGACACTTATGTATATGCTATCATTAATAACCATACTATCGGTGGTTCCGTTTATGTAAACCATATTTTGTGCAAAATCTTTGGATGGAATTTTATCTCTAGGTTCATTAGATTTATTATTGTTTTCGAATAATACAACCTCTAAAGATTGTTTATTGATTGCCTTCAAATGAGCTGAACCAGCGACGTGTTCTTGCAAACATTTCAAAGAAGTCGGTATATTTACTTTACATTGATTACAATAAATTTTATCTTCAGTATCTAAATAAGTCATATCATTTTCCTTTGCAAATGTTTTTGCTTCTAAAGTAGATGAACGTTCTTTTGGTTTTTTCGCTTTAACCTTTTTAGGTTTGCGTGCGGGTGATGTTTTCCCGTTTGCTGATTCATCAACTTCTGTGTCAGTTGTGACCTGAGTCGTTTCGAGATCTAAATCATCTAGTTGATGTTCCAAGATATGATTTTTTATTGTTTTGATTTGAAAATCTAATTCTTTTTCGCATTTCTTGCACGTAGCAGTTTGTAATTCAACATTGACGGTTATATCGTTTCTGTTAAAGTTTTCAATATAACTCGAAATATCTTCATTTTCTAAATTAATCTCGGTTGTTTCGTCATCGGCATTTATAGTATCCGATATTTCTGTGGATTTTTCAGTATTTTCTTCAGCTATTTTTGAATTTTCCGAACCATTTACAGTTAACTTGTTACTATCGTCCCCTTCAATGTTTTCTGCATTATCAATAGAAACATCTGGACCAGCATTTTCTGTCTCAGTTTTCGCTTCATTCTCGTCCGATTTGGTTTTGTTTTGTTCGCAACAATTTTGATAAAGTTTCTTGTGTTTATCCTCATTAAAATGAATATCCATTGAGTTTAATTCAACGAGATTGTTGCATGTTATGCAATGAATAATATTATCATTCACCTAAAAAATACAGAATTTTAAAAATTATTTAGGTATACGACAAACCCCAGTTTTTCCAAATACCCATATAAAAATGTTGTAGTACTTACTCTACGAAATAAATTTTGATTTTCATCATATTCGACTTTGGTTTGTATGAGCTTCAATATGTGGCTCGTCTCGTTCCTGTGAATGTGTTCGTCGTCGAACTCTGTGTTGCAGACTGCGCACGTGGCGTCGACGATGCCGTTC